>JAQNBH010000004.1:11192397-11721908 GCA_028752905.1 Cladorhizidae sp. MBARI D1340-BT2 | reverse complement strand
CTCCTGGTTCACCATCTCTCCTCCTTTGGCCGTTTCATGGCTGACCACGAGGGCATCCAGCTCCTTGTCCCAGGCTGTGGGACCGTAGATGTCAGTGATTGGAACCACATCCCGTTTCAATGCCGGCTTCATGTCCCGCAGGAGTGCATCCACCTTGAACAGACGAATCTGTAGGAGGAATACCAAGAAAGGATAACACTGGACTGGGGAAAGGGAGGGGGGGGGGGGGGGGGGGGGGGGGGGTATTAAATCACATGCTGGAGTGAAGGATAGCCTATGAAAGTGCATGCGCATGATGCCGGTGCAGTTGTGACATGTAATAGTAAGGAAATGGTCAGACTGTTGGGTGAATGTTTCTGTTGTGTGCGTACATCTGTGAAAAGATACCATGCGCATGATGCCAGTGCAGTTGTGACATGTAATAGTAAGGAAATGGTCAGACTGTTGGGTGAATGTTTCTCTGTTGTGTGCGTACATCTGTGAAAAGATACCATGCGCATGATGCCGGTGCAGTTGTGACATGTAATAGTAAGGAAATGGTCAGACTGTTGGGTGAATATTTCTCTGTTGTGTGCGTACATCTGTGAAAAGATATCGAGTCCACACACATATGCAGTTAAAGCTGAGGACAGTGTAAACACATTAAGCTACATACATGTAGTTAAATCATTGCCTTTGTGTTATATATACCTTGATTGGCTTTATAAGCTCCGTCAGCACTTTATTTGTTAACAACGGGCCGCTGGACACGCCCACCAACACCCTGTGCTCTGCCAGTGCAGCACTCTGCGCCAAGAGCAGTCGATGTCCATTGTGAATGTTGTCAAATGTACCTCCCAGGGCTACGTCTCGGTATGTTCTAATTTCACCCTGTTTAGCACCAGAGGCTGTGGCATCATTGGTAGGTGCAGTCCCACTAATTGGAGTGGGTATGCCATTTATAGATGGCATGCTTGAAATCCCATCAAACTTCAGCTCTTCAAATACTATTTCTGCGTCCTGTTTTATCCGTCCTGCTAGCAGTAGGTAACCTGGCAAATGCTTGACCTCTTTCAGGGATGGAACATGGCTTAGAATGATATCCAGAGTCCCATATTCCAGAACACACGGGTTCTTGGAATTCGAAGGGGATTTTTGCTGGTGCTGTGCAACCGTGGTCGGCAGCAGAACACGAACGTCTAGCCAAGGGCAATATTTTGAAGCATGAAAATAAATGCACTTGATTTGCTGCAAGGTCTCGTAGAGATAAACATTTTTCATGTCACAGTCGAGCTCCAACTGCTCCGAAGGCCGAGGGTGGTACGCTAATGGGACGTATAAAACTCCATTAATCAGTTTGGAAGCTGCCGCTAAAGCTGGGAGAAGTACTTTGCTACTATTCACCACTAAAGCTCCTGTATGGTACATCTCGACTACGTTAATATGGTAAAGGTCGTCTTTGGGACGTCCTACTTAATTTTGCCTGCCCACCCTCTCGAGTTAAGTCCAGCCTCCACCCACTCCCTTGGAGGCGCCGTGCGCATGCCTTTGTTGCAGACGCAAACGTTTTACCCAGCGCGCTACGTACTCAGATCGTAGTCAAGATCGTATCGTATCGTATCGTCCTATCGTATCGTATCGTCATGACGTTGCTGGTTCACAATACGACGATACGTTACGATAGGACGATACGATACGTAACGATGGCTGAGCGTCAAACTGTGAACCAGTCGAGCGTTACATTAATTGGTAGAGAAAGTATTGGGGTCCGGCATGCTCGTAATTAGCATATATTATTCTTGACCATAGTGTTAATTATGTACAGTGGAATGTAAATCATTCAAAGCCGCATTTGATGCAGTGTCGAAATCAAGTGCTCCTTCATTTGCCCTTTATGTCGCCTTGACAGGCATGAAAAGGAGATCGCCATTTTGAAAGATGCCCTGTTCGCTTTTGGAGCAAAACTAGTCTATTGCACCTGAACTCCTTATTGATCTCGCTAACAAAGCTGCCTCCTTTACCAAAGATGAACCCTCTACTAAAACATGCCCAACTGGCCACCCACCAAACTCATCTCAACCAAGTGTAAATCCTACATCACATTCAGAAACACACACCCAAACTGTAAGTGTTGACACATCTTTCTCCTCGTCTATTTCTGTCTCTCCTGCTATGCATGGCCAAAGATCTCAGGACACCAGGTCAACCCACTCCACCCGTTCAATCATAATGTACCAAAAAATTCTTTTTTATCCAACCGCCGCCCCTCCCCAAAGCCTCCAAACCTCCCTCAGCTATCTGGCCTCCATCTGCACAAGCCCCCTCTGCTACCTACTCCTACCTACATTCAACATCCTCAACACCAAGATGCCCCTCACTTCAACCCATCCTTTCTGCACACTCCCATACATCCTCAGCCAACCCAAGGATTTCTCCATCAGCCCCCTGGTTTAAACCAAAGACCCCCGTCCCAAGTTTCTCGGCCTCCAAGACCTCCTCCAATTCATCCCCTCCCATACTACCCCAACCACCTCCCTCATGTCAGCCCTCAACATCTCGCTTCTCAGCCTCACCTCACCCTTCCACTCCTGGGTCTACTTACAACTCTCCTTGCACCACACCTCCTACTCTCCCCCAACTACCATCCTCCTCACATTATCTTTCAATGCATGTAGTCTCCTCCCTAAAATGACGAGCTTTCAGTTCTTTGTACAATTCATTCTCCTGACTGTTTATTTTATTTTTTTGTTGAATGGTTAATTTTTTATTGTTTTTTTAGTAGCGGTAATACCATTTCGCGCCTACAGGCGCTTATGCCGGTGAGAGGGTTAATGTATCTTTTTTCCCTTCTGTCATTCGTAAGTGGAATGCTCTTCCGAACAATATTAAGGAATCCCGTTCTCTTAGCTTATTTAAACATTACATACAAACAATTTCATAACATTCATAATGTATTTCATGTATTGTGTGTATTGTGTGCTCTTTGCATTACCTTGCATTAGCCAGTGGCTATTGAGCATGTGGGGGGGGGGGGAAAGAAAAAAATCTGCTAAGAGCTATACCTAGAATTCATGGTGTATATTATATATATGAACAGGCTAGTATCTCATCTCATAAATTGGGAGGACTAGCAAGGAAAGATGCATGTATACATACAAGATTGGCAAGTTTTTCAGTTGTAAACTTGATTTTATGACCTTTTTATGAAAGGTCATTAATAATAATAATAATTTAATTGTTCTGTTGAGCCTTGATATAGGCCATCACTAAGTACGTACAAACAATAAATGACAATGACTACTGGGGGGGGGGGGGGGGGGGAGGGGGGGGGGGGAACATGAATTAACTATTTTAATGATTATTACAGCAAGATAAAGAATTTTTGTTTGGGAATGACGATGGGGGGGATGGTGCCAAAGACATTGGACCCTAGGTGTGCCAAACATTTCCTCTTCTCCCACCATTTGAGCATTACAATTCTGTCTACCCTATTTCCAACACTTCTTCCTCCCCCCTGCTACTGATCTACCCAACATTAGTGTTGGGGATCACCCCTCCACGAACCCTACCATATTATAATACTAGCACTCACACCCATTAACAGTCCTATTCATACACAGTTGATCAATCACATGCTATCTCACTGTTATTGATTTTTGTTATTATAAGGTAAACACAAGTTGTTGATCATCACAAGCCATCTCACTGTTATTGATTTTTGTCATTATAAGGTAATTTCTGTGAACCAGCTGGATGGGTATTTATACCCTTACCCAGCTGGGCTGTGCACAATTTCCGTCTATTCAATATCTATCCTAGCTTAAAACCTCAGATTAGATAGCCAGAGAGAACTAATCCTATCCAGACTCCTAGGAAGTTTGCGGCAGACTCTGGTGGCAGCTATCATAATTAATTACTCTGCCCCAAGCCCCAAACACCTGGCGGCAGCGGTGGTTCAATTACTAGCCATTGAAGTGACTGACAAGTACCTGGTAGCATAGGTGGACCAACTCATCTAATGAAAAACCTGTGTATTACAGCATTCTACGAAGACGGGAGAATGAATACTCGACAGAAACCAAAAGATCAGAACACTCTACTATCTAATGATGACAATGTTTCTACATCCCCTCCCTCCCCAGCAGAACTCCAGGTGACGATGCTCGTGCGGATGACTGAACCACTCCTCCAGCTCCAGCGACAAACTACAGCAGAATCAGACTACTCTAGATCATCTACAGAACCAGGAGGAAAACTACAAATGGTTCCAAGAAGAGCAGCTGCGAGTTCATCAAGCGATGGAAACTGCTAGACTGGACCAGGAGAAAAAACTGACCGAGGAACATATGGAAAAAGAGGAAACTAAAGAGCAAAGGCAGCAGCTAGACAAACTGGCACAATCATTGACACCATGGCATGACTCTGACCAACCAGCATGCTACCTCTTCAAGTTTGAGGAAATCATGACAGCAACAAAAGTGGACTCAGCAACATCCCCCTATTGACTGGGAAGGCATTGCAGGCATACACTGTCAACATTTAGACCAAAGCGAAGACATCTGACCCCAAACTAAAAGGAGCACTACTTACTGCACCAGGTAAATCCAAGGAAGCTTGCCAAAGACAGTTCTGGGGATACAGGAGGACGCACAACGAGCCACTCACAGAGACAGCAAGAGAGCTACAGTGGCTATCCAACAGACTCCTGGAAGGTTGCACTAAAGAAGCAAGCCAAAGGATGGCTACTTGCAAGTTGTGGTCCTTATTTAATCCTGTTGATGCTGATTATGTGTCTAATAAGAAGCTGACCTCTACCATGGAGTGCAGATCATTCATGGAAGACAAGCTGGCACTCCAGAACTCTTACAGAGAGAGCAGAATACCCAGACATTCACAATGGTACCCCAAAGGTGATCATAAACCGAGACAGCAACAGGAAGAACAACAGTGGAGAAGGAATATCAACCACCAGTGGAGTAGGAACAGGGGGGGCAGTTGCCCCCCCAATATTACCAATGTTGTTAACAGAGGCTACCAGCTATTACATGTGGCTAACACTTTTATACACTTGTGGCTAATGCTATTCTCCATAAAAACATTAGGATACTACTATATACTGGCAATGGCTATTACATGTGGCTAACACTTCTACACTAAAATAGCAGTCAGTTAGGCATCAAGTCCTTCTTTCGTCCCTCAGTGGAAGCACCTCCACTTGAAGGTATGTATACAAGTTAGCTATAATTATTAGTAGTTATGAAGCTTTGCTAACCAAAACAGAAAAAAATTATGGTTCTGGAAGAAAGCTTCAGAAAAGGCACTTTCTCTCATCATGGTACAAGTCGTTCGCATGGATTCACTTTTGCTCCGAATCATTAAAAGTATTTTGCTACTACTGTCAAGCAGCGGACAAATCAGGGGTTACAGTTATGAGCACAAAAGCGCAATCAGTCTTTAGTAGAGTTGGATATTCTAATTGGGAAAAAGCCACTACACGATTTAAAGAGCATGAGTGTTCTCTAGCTCACAGGGATGCTATAGCAGCTCATATTTCAACAAGGTCTACACCTGTGTCTGAAATGCTTCAAAGTCAAGCTGATAGTATCCAAATTAGCAGGAGACATAGTCTGATGAAGCAGTTTTCTGCTTTACATTATTTATTACGACAAGGTATTTCTGTCAGAAATGACCATGCTGGTGGCTCTAATTTGACTGTTATGCTCAAGCAGGTGCTCGATGAAAAAGCTTGGATAGAAGCCAAAAAATATCAGTCCCCAGAAATAATTAATGAAATTATTCAGCTACGTTCAATGATTGTCGATTTACTTCCTCAGCGGTGGTTTTCGCTCCTGGCCGACGAAACTAGGGATGTTTCCAATCGTGAACAGCTTGTTATTACTCTGCGATGGGTGTCATAAAATTATGAGATTAATGAGGATTTCTTTGGCCTCATTTGAGTTGATGCCACTACAGCTGAATGTATCTTCTTGTCACTGAAACATTGCTTACTTTCTTTAGGCATTCGTTTTGAGCTTTGCAGGGGTCAGGGATATGACGGAGCAAGGAATTTTAAGGGTCATATTAGTGGTGTTGCCAGACGATTTCAAGATGAAAACAGGTCTGCTATTTCTGTGCACTGTCTTGCTCACTGTGTGAATTTGTGTCTACAAGATGTTGCCAGAAATAGCAAGTGTATAAAGGAAGCCTTAAATTTTGCTATGGAAGTCATCCAATTGATAAAATATTCACCAAGGAGGCAAGTAGTATTTGAAAAAGTTCAAAGGCAGCAAGAAGGCTCACCTACATAAATCAGGAATTCGCAGTCTTTGCCCAACTAGGTGGACAGTCCGCATTGGAGCAATGCAAGCAATTCTTGATTATTATGAGTCACTTCAAGTAACTATGGAAGCATCCTCACATGGTTCAGAAGACTGCTCTAGGCGAGCTAGTGGTATAATAGCACTTATGGACAAATATAAAACCTACTTTGGCTTGAAGCTTTCTATACTAATTTTTAGTATTACAGAACAGTTGTCAGTTACACTACAAGGAGTAAATACTACTGTTGATGATTGCTTTGCTGCAGTTAATGTCACCATTCACGCTCTGACCAAATACAGAAATGATGAAATGTTCAAAATATTTTTTGAGGCTGTCAAAGAAGAAGCAAGAGACAAGTGTGATGAACCAGTATTACCTAGGCAACGACGACTTCCAAGGAGGTTAAATGATGGGTCAGAGGAGCATGCTTTTAGTTCTATTGAGTACCTTTACAGAAAAGAGTATTTTGAAGTAATCGATAGCATAAAAGGAGATCTCGAAAAACGGTTCACACAGAAGAATTTTCTCTTTGTGAGAAGCATCGAGACACTGCTGATTGATAGTGCTAATGGCAAACCAGTAACTCTGTCTGATGAAATTGTTGATCTTTACCAAAGGGATATTGACATGCAGAAGTTAAGGCTCCACCTTCAGCTCCTTCCAGATGCCATCAAATCGGTAAATATGGATGGAATTCCAGTTAGAGAAGTGACACGAATACAAACCATCTCAGTTTGAATTTTTTTTATTACAGAAGTGCATAAGCTACTTAAGTGCATAAGCTACTTAAGCTATATCTAACCATTCCAGTCACTACAGCTTCAGCAGAGCGCAACTTTTCTTCTCTTAAGCGTATCAAAACCGACCTGAGAAATTCGATGACGCAGCAATGCTTTAAATCATTGCATGATGCTCAACATACATCGGGACAGAACTGATGCACTCGATCTGAACAGCATTATGAAAGAATTTATTGAAACTAATGAAACACGTATAAACTATTTTGGACATTTCTGAATAATTATTATATACTATAATTATAAAGAATCTTCAAACATGTTGCATATAACTAGATCAGGATCTGCCCCCCCAATATTTTTTTCCTTCCTACCCCACTGAACCACCACAACAGAAACGGGACTACTCTAACAGACCCTTAACCCCTCCAGGGGACAAACACTGGGAGCACTCACACAGCAGCTCAGACAGTCCTCCTGTGATGTGCTTTGGCTGCGGGCAGAGAGGTCATAAGAAGCCAGACTGTCCAACGCAAGTGGGACGAGTCACCTCCTCCACTCCAACTACAAGCCCTCACATATCAGGTATGATTGGTAATTCACCTTCTGATAAGCATAGACTCGGGAGCAACCCACACAGTGGTGCACAGTAAGCACATCAGAACCCAGGACCTAATGAGGATGAAAGTGAGACTGGCATCATTTAACCAGACAACTCAAGAGTACCCATTGGCAAACATTAAGTTGCAGCATATTGGTATTTTAAGACCATCTGATAGACAGGAGTTGGTGGAGCAACAGAAGAACGGCCCCTGGAAGTAGTAGAATATGTCGATGAAGAGCTGGTCAATGTTCACTGGGAGTACCTTCAAACCAGCTTTGACTGTTAAATCAGTCAAATGGCAGATGCAACCAACATCATACAAAGTTGGGATCTCATCCTTAATCAGCTTCTGCACACCTGACCTCACTCCTTTCATAACATTGGTGGTATCAGACATGAAAGACACTGCATTGTCAAAGCTGAGCCCATTCTTAGTCAGTGACTCCTTCAAGGCTTGAAACAAGTTGGTAGCTATATTAATGTTCACAACAGGCATATCCAAGAATCTCGTCCGTACTTCACCTACCTGTGGATCAAGAAGCCTCAAAAGAATTATACAAGACTTATTCCTCTTGTCGTGGGATTCATCAATCATCAAAGAGAATGGACCACTTGACATTGACTCCATAACTCTCTGTGTGAAGTAAGGAGCAAGAGCTTCCTTCACTATGGCGGTGGATAATTTCTTTGCAATTTCAGAGTCGGGGAACATCTTGTTGAAAAGCTTGGTGGCATGGTCACTAGACAGAAAGGATATGTTGTGCTTAGCAACAAATGTAGCCCACCTGACCTCTGCTTCAATTACTTGATCACTTCTCTGATGTTGGAAGAGAGAGGTGATTGGAATAGTTGATAGCACAGCCTTTGACATATCCTTATGTTTCTTGCTCTTGAGGTGACATGTGACATCATTAACAGCCACCATGGGTAACACCAAAGTCGATTTGCATCGGGCATACAAGTGACAAAATGAAGGCAAGACTACTGAATTACTATTGCATTGAACACAATCAATCAATCAATCAATCATTTATTTTTATGTTCTATTATATAGGCAATAGATTTTCACATAAAAATATATACTTAAATGTGTTAATGTGAAGAGAAAACGAGAAAAAGAGGGGGGAAATAAAAGAGGGGGGAAATAAACACATGAGAGAGGCATCGCTGGTTCAATAGGGTCATCCTGTTCATCAGTTTTGAGTCAGTAGGTGTCTATGCAGATCAGTCTTGAAGGAAGTCAGTTTTGGTGAATCCTTGATGTACTTGGGGAGCTTGTTCCATGCTGTAGGACCTCTGACTCCAAATCGCATCTGTCCTCCAAATGTTGTAGTCAGAGGGATGTTTACACCATGAAGACGGGTTTTGTGTGTGTGAGGTGGAGGTTCTATCCGAACGACATTTTGGGGGAATGAACTCTCTTTAATTGCTTTGAATGTGGTGATTAGCATTAGATATATACTCGAGGTATCTTCCAATTTTGAGCCATTTAAGTTGATAGAAGTAAGGAGTAGCACTATCGAATTTCCGGCCATTTAGAACTATTTTGACTGCAAAATTTAGGCATGTTTGTAGCTTCATCTTTAATGTTGTGCCAATACCTGCCCATACCGGAGTACAGTAGTTCATGTGGGAGTAAATGAGGGCATTTATCAGTATCTTTTTGGAGGAAGTGCTTAGTGAGTGGCTGCACTTATGTATATATCGGAGAGTTTTAGACATTTTATTAACGAGTTCTTCAGTGTGTTTGGAGTATTTTAGTTCCTCATCAAGGTGAACACCTAGGAGTTTAACATTACTTGAGAATTGAGTGATGTTGCCGTTAATGTTGATTTGTTTCTCTGTCGGGTGAATTTTCCTCAAGGATTGTGACTTGCCCAGTAGTAAGAATTCTGTTTTGTTCTGGTTCATTTTTAGTCCCATTGTTGCATACCACTGTGAAAGGTGGTCGATTTCATGTACCATCAGAGTCTTGACATTTCCAAAGTCGTTAGAATCCTCGAATTGGATAAGTAGGCGCACATCGTCTGCATAGATTCCTACGTGAGCAATGTACCCTTGTTTTTTCACTTCATCAATGATTTTGACTGGCATTTTGTTGGTGTAGATGATAAAGAGGACGGGTCCTAGTATAGAGCCTTGTGGTACTCCAAATTCACAAAGTTCAATAGGTGATAGATGCTCATTTATCTTCGTTTGGTAGGTACGATTATGGAGATAATTTTCAAACCAGGGGTCAGTGATTCCATTAGACATCAGCTCTTGCATAAGTTTTGTGTGTGGGATAGCCTTGCTGAGATCAATCATTCCCAGCAGTGAGAGTCCTCCTTGGTCAATATGTTCTTCTATGAGTTCTGTAGTTTGAAGGACTGATTGTAACGTCGAGCGACCATGGCGGAATCCAAATTGATTTTCTGTGAGAAGGGAGTTGGATTCTAAATATTCTGAGAGTTGATTACAGATGACCTTCTCCAGTATCTTGCTCAGAGCTGATAGAAGAGCAATGGGCCTATAATTTGCTGGATCATCCTTATCACCTGATCTATGTACGGGAATAATAATTGCCTGCTTCCAAATTTGGGGGATCTTTTTGGTGGCAATAGTAAGGTTTATGAGTTGACACAGAGGTATTTGAATCACATCGATTGCATCTTTTAAGAGTCCAATTTCAATGTTGTCTGCACCAGTGGATTTTGAGTTCCTCATCTTCATAGTGATTTTCCTAATGTCTAGGGTTGTGGCTGGGTTAATTCTGAATGACTTTCCAGGTGTTGGAAGTTGTTCAACATTTATGGGACATCTCAGTTTGGCTGTGACCTCATTATATGTCTTTTGCCCAACATTGGTGAAGTGTGTGTTCATCTCGAGTACCATACTTAGCTCATCATCAAAGAAGTGTCTGTTTTTCACTTTTCTCGGCATGATTTTGTTTAGAGTGTTCCAGTGATTCCTTGGAGTCATGTTCCTTTCAATGCTGCGTGTGTTATAGGCTCTCTTTTTGTCACGAATCATTTTGTTTACTTGGTATTTTTGCACTTTCCACAGCTCCCAGTTCGCTGTGTCTTTTAAACAATTGAAACGTTTTCTTGTTCTGTCTTTTTCTTCGATTTTTTTACGACACTCTTCATCAAACCAAGGTGACATACAATATTTCCGTTTTCGTGTGATAACTGGAGCGTGAACATCTACTGCAGAGTTGAATAGTTCGTAGAAAGTTTGCGTTGCAGTGTCAACATCATCCGTGTCAAGGATTCTGTACCATGGAAGCTGGCTCAGTGTAGCATTGAACTGGTCTTTGTCGTAGTGTTTGAAAGAACGGAAGGTTGTGTATTCGTTTGGTTCTTTTAGCTTCTTGTAATGATTCACCTCAAGGTATATAAGGTTGTGGTCTGCAATGTTCTTAGGAAGAGTACCTGTAGCTACAATGTGCTCATCATTTGTGATGATAAGATCTATTAAGGATGCTGACCTGTCAGTGATTCGCGTTGGTTCAGTAATTAGTTGGAATAGATTAAGACTATTGATCATGTCTACGATCTTCTTCTGTTCCCAACTCTCAGATAACAACTCTCAGATAACATGTCACAGTTGAAGTCACCAAGGACATACATGTGTTTGTTTTTTGTTAATAAGTTGGCGATGTTCTGGTGAAGAATCTCAAACGCATCAGTTGCAGCTCCAGGATGCCTATATACCACTCCAACGATGAAGGATCTGTTTTTAGACAGTTTGGCTTCAATTGACATCATTTCAAGATCATTGTGTGGTTGGTGTGATAAAATAGCAGAACACTGTACCCATGATGTTATTATTTACCCTGTATTTGCGGTATTCCATGCTTACTTACTTTGTCAATCAATTTCATTATATATTACTCTTGCCTATCCCCTGAAATTCTTTGATCCATTTATTGTCAAAATGGCATTCTCTCTTCTTACACTAGCCATTTTGCTGAGATTGCAATTATCAGATAACGTGCTGAAGTTTCACGTGAGTGCCGCACCACCAATCGAAACAAGGTCAAAGGTTGTTTCGCACAACCGCTGGGAGCCGTAATTGTTTATCTGAAGTTTTTCTCTGCTAAAAAGTGTCCTGTTTTTGTTGCTTTACGAGTGTAATTAGACTAAACTAAACAAGCTTGAGACTGCAGTGGTCATCTAAGCGAGTGGAAGCGCAAGGTGTGCGTAGCCAAATTCTTCCCGTTGCCAAATTTGTCCTCTTTGACCTACAGCGCATGCGTCAATACGGATTCGAGACACGCTAAATTCTTCCCGCCTGCTAAATTCTTCCCCATGTCATATTTCCCCTTTGCACTTATGATTTATTGAGCATTATTTGCATTATTTCAATTCCAGCATATTTCTGCAGGGTAAATCTACAATGTAAAAATTTAGATATTTCCAAAAAACATTTTTAATAAACTTTGTCAGAGTATAAGATGAATTCAGGTCTACTGATGGAATTATTATAGAACCTACTCCTTACTCCTTACCATTGGGTATCTAAACTAAAATTAGTAGCTAATGATGTTAGCAATTGTATTATGTATATCTAGGGGGATCTAGTGGTATATATGCTCCCCCAGGAAATTTTACACTCTCAGATATCAGTTCTGGGGCCTTCTAGACCAAAATTGCATGTGTGTCCTGCAGGATAACTGCATAAGCGAGAAGTATAACGATTGGATGATTGAAGGAGGGCCTATGTCTGCACCCTTGATGGGTGGGTGTAAAAGGAGAATATTCACTACTATAGGTGCCATGCTTGATGTAATGCTCCACCTTCCTTAAATCTACTCCACAGTTTCTCTGTTCGCTCCATCTGCAAATGCAGCCAAAAGTTGATACACAGGTAGCTATATATATAGCTAGGAGCAATCAACATGTTGAGTAACGCACGCTAGGAGATATCCAGGAGGATAAATTTGGCAAGCACGCTGTCAAACTAACGGCAGGACGCATATGCGCATGCGCAGTAAGTAAAAGAGGACAAATTTGGGATTTGGCACGACACCGGGACAAAGACACCACCAGGACAAGGCTCAAAATTCCGGGACTGTCCCGGCCATTCCGGGACGGTTGGCAACTCTGCATACCTCACCTTATCACCCAAGAGTCCCGCTGATGCCGTCCTTAACCTAAATCTCAGCCTCACTTCCCCAATGTTACTGAATCCTCTTACATATCTTTCTTGTCCAAACTCTTCTTTAGCCAACTTATACCACTTGAGGCTTTATTTCCCTCCTACTTCTTCCCGCCACTTCCTTATGAATATCCCTTACACAATTCCTCCATGTAATTGTTGCACTTGAGCCTAATAGCCCCAATGCCCCCCCCCCCCCCCCAAACTTCCTTTTCAGCTCACAACTCTTCTCGCCAACCTGGACAATTACTTAACAGTGCCACAACTTTTTTCACTAGCCTATCTTCACTCATTCTTTGCAAACCTCCATCCAAATAACACTCCCTTTTCTTCCCTTCTCTGCTCCAGCCTCCTCCAGCCCAGGTCCCCTCTTACTGCCACCCCTGCAACTGTATTACTCCCTCCAACCAGTTACCTCACAACGCTCTCTTGAATTCTTCCCTCCTGTCCACCATACTTCAGATGCATGCTCTAGACATGGCGTAACTAGCAACTCCCATATTAGTTTACCTCTGTCCGTCTCCATTTCTCTGTTTACCCTGCTCATATAAACCAATTCTTGCCCTCCATTTCTCTGGCTTTTCCTTCATTTTCTCCAAATGAACATTTCCTCTCATTCCCCTGTCAAACCACACACCAACATATTTGAAGGCTTCCACATTCTCCATTCTCTCCTCGTTAATTTTCCATTCTCCTCCACTACACTTTCCGCAAACTGTCATTGACTTGCTCTTCTCGCTATTAAACCTAAATCTCCATTTCATTGCATACTCCCCCCACATCCAACATCACTTGCAACTCCACCTGATCTCTCGCTAACAGTACAATATCATCGGCATACAACAACCCACCACACCACGTTCATTCCACTTCAATCCCTGACCTTTTCCCCTCAAATCCTTCAACAATCCCATGACATACATACACACTAGAGAACTGGTGACAAAGGACAACCCTGTCCCAGTCCTTCCTCCACTTCACACCACCTGGACCCCTCTCCACCTAACAACACACTTGACTGAATTCCTTCATACAAGCATTTGCACACATCAACAAATTCTTCCTGAACTCCTTACCCTCACACAGTATCATATCCCTTGCTTACATCCAGATATGTCTGTCGCCCCTGTGACCTCATTATGTCACACACACACCTCAACACTAGGAACTGGTCAGCACATCCTCTCCCTGGCCTAAATCCACCCTGACCCTCTGTTGTATATACTTGTCTGCAAACCTGCTGAGCCTACCTGCCAACATTCTTGTCGTCACTTTTGCCACACAACTCCCCAGAGATATCCCTCTGTAATTACTATATAGCCACCTCCTCATCTCCAGCTTTAAGGAGGATGTAACCACAGATGTAAAAATGTATTACCTCATAACATTTTAATTAACACTATGCAGCTGATTTTGATATCAAAATGTAGAAAATTGTATGTGCTTTCTATTGATATAATCTTGATGTCTACCCCTAGGTGAAGTTATGGATCCAGCTGTGACCTATGGGTGTCACTAAATTACACACAACTCAAGATCAATTAGTCTTAACCACTTCCCACTTAGACAGCACCTGTAGCAACCACAGTGGCTTGATTGCAGCAGAAGATTTGGTCATATCATTACGTGATTTTTAATAATTTTTAAAAGAAAATCAATGAATTTTTCAACATTCTGACTCATATATATACCCACCAAAGTTGACTTTAACAAAAATTCCTCTGTTGCATAGAAAGAGCAGAAAAAGAGCTTTCTTGAAAGTGGGTATACAGTGTATGAAAAAAAATAAGGCAGTTACATGTAATTTAGTGACTCGAGTACATGATTTCAGATAAGAGCCAGAATGTAGTTCTCTTCTGTCCAGGGGTCCAGCCATTCACTGGCATAAAATAAGAAGGGTAATGCACAGTTTATGATACACAACAGGTATAACTTTCCTTTTAAGCTCATAGATCTTGGGAAAATAAAATGGGTCGGGGGGGGATAGTAGGCTCAGTTTTCTCCTCGTCGCCTACTCCTCGCTAGAATTTGCCTGCCTCGTACGTGATTCCCTCTTCCTCCACAAGTGCTGCCTCTGATGCTTTCTCCGTGCTCTTCTTTGACTTCCTTCTCCGTTTGTACTCCTGAGTCTCCCTAGTCGTCGCCCGTTTGATGCGAAATGTATCTTCAGAGACTAGGTACGACTTGCACAGGGGGCCACAATGCAGATCCAGCCAGCTCTTCCATAACGGAGAGCAGAGCCTGCCGCCCGCTGTTGAAAACCAAAACTGCATGACTGACAGCGATTTCTACAGTAACTCTCCCGGAGAATTCGGTCTTCGGTGAACGAGCCCATATAAGCTTGTTGAAGCTCTCATTTTGGTTTTGCGTGGCACCCAGCAGTCATCTCCACGAGGAGCTCTTCATTACACAAATCCTCCCAGACTTCCTTCAATGGAAATTTGCCGGAATGGTGGTGTTATGTGGAGGCACATCCTGACCTTCAGCTAGTGCGCGTTGGTACTTGCACCAGCTGTCAGCACCAACTGGGCAACATTGTTGTGCTGAGGATCATCGTCAGTAGAGAGGGAATGGTAGAACACAGCCCAACAAGCTCTGACCATACCCACCAGGTCGTCCCTGTGACTCCTGATTGCGTTGGGGTAGTAATCAGAAATACTTGTAATATTCTTGTCTTTCATAACTCCCTGGATGGAGGCATTCAGCTCATCAATTTCCAAGCAGGTGGCTTCTTCAAGATCCAACTAGTCCCTAGAGCTACCTTGCTCCTTCTCTGCCCCCCTCCCCCCCCTTCCCTTGCCAACACTTCCAACCTTCTTCTTCAACTCCTTCTCCTTCAGCAAGTTGATCTTCTTCCTGACAGGTACTTTCCTGCCATTCACGATCACCTTCATCTTGCTGAATCTCTTCACCACCCGCTTCTTGACGTGTCCTACACATTCGTGCTTGAATATATCCACTTCATCACCATAAGGCTTCAGCTCATTCAATTTCTTCACTGTCTTAGCATCACCATCACATACAACACTGGTGTACCTTAGGTTATGGAGCTTCATAGATCGCTCCCAGATCTTGACAGCACCAGCAACTTCCATGGCTGGCGAGGATCCCATGTGGTTCTTCTCGCAAGAGTCCTTTTGATATTCAAACCACTCCTCCAAATCATCCTCACTGATTCCTGTTGCACGCTTCCTGGCACAAACACCACATCGTTTCGTCAAGATCTCGAAGTCAAGCACTTGCCCGGTCTCCAATGACATGACAACTACTACACCGTGTGTCGCTGTGTGACCACGCATACACCAGGTTCCATCACAAGTAACCGCAGTATCAAGCACCTCCTCGGGATCAGCACCATGAAGAAGACGAAGTCGAGCAGAGGCAGCACTCATGTTCATGGAGCAAACTTTGATGGAGAACTCTGCCAGATGTTGGTTATGATCTTGCCACGAAGGTCCACTCAGTGGCGGAAGCGCATGTCCATCATGCCACAAAATGACTCAAGACTTTTCTTTCCTCGTCCTATGGCCCTCATGCCTAAGATAGATCGAGTGTTCAGACGCTTGGACTTCTTCGAGTAGTGGTCACACACCACCGCCTCCTTGCCACACTCAGTGTTGGTGCAGCAAATCATCAGCTTTGATGCTAACCCCCTCCTTCTAACAAGACTCTCTCGAACAGTGAGGGGGAGCTACATTCATTGCACATACCGATCTTCATGACTGCTTCACACAGGTCTTCACAGTCCACAAGACGGTAGCCTTGCATTTCCCCCACACAGTCTAAATAAGATTCAGACTTTGAAGGCTCACCAGCGCTGGAAGTCTTGCTGGGCTGCGATGGTCGTAGCTCCCTAGATGGACAACGCGAGGCAGAGATGGCAAGCTTCTTAGAAGAAGCCGTGTCCGCGTCTCCAAATGAGCTTCTTCAGCTACAGGTGAGAGAGAAAGAGGCCCAGGCAGCAAGTAACTCCCGAAAAAACCTTCGAACGCTTCTTACTGAATGACTTTGGTCGAGACATGAACAACTTACCGTCTTTGAGGGACTGTCTGTAGTCGACAGGATGCGCAGATCATCACATTCCGCGCCCCTACCGCGCAACTACTATGGCTTGCTTCAATTTGGTACCCTTGTAGTACCTAGCGTTAGCGATCGCCACTCACAACCCCTTCTTCTTCAATCTTTTGGTGTAGCCCCCGTGTATATAGCTTGATTGCATTCAATTGCATGGAAGAGCATGCACATAAAGGTGCATAACTTCATTGTGGAGCATTGAAATGCTCTGAAACTTGAAATATGACTACTAGATAGACAAAAGTATATATAGATGGCAAATCAGCCCTACACCCCCACTTGCATGCTTGCCTCCTATCCTATTGTACCCATACCAATCCTATCCAGGTACCTCTACCTCCCCTCCCTGCTGAAAAAATGTTTCTGCTAGCCCCAGCACATCTAAATCTTTCCTCTTCAACATGCACTTAACGTCCACCTCTCTTGCGCACCATCCTCTACAGTTTAGGAAACCCACACCTAAAACTCTGGCAACCCCCCTCATCCCCACGGCAACCAAGCTACCTGGTAGAAGTACTTTGTTTTACACTTCCCTCCTGTTCCGATACTGTGCTAGGTGACTTTGAACCTGTAGCATCGCATCGCTCAAGCAGTCCTCCAACCCATCTTTCCCCAGTTTGCAGGTCCATCACCCCCACTGCTCCCACTGGTTGATCCTCCTTTTCCTGTGATGCATTAACCCTCTCACTGTCAATGGCGCTATACGGCGCCACGGCTTTGAAAAATAAAATAAAATATAAGCATTTGTCAATAGGCAATAATTTTTATATCAAAAGATAGCTGAAATCAAACTCTATTTACACCAAAAAATTACGGCGGTTGGACGGAGGAAAGTTAATGAAATTATATTTAAAACACGAACGATTTTCAATCGGACGATATCAACGATGGAGAAGAGACTGTCAATAGCTGAAATTATTTCCCAAGTGACTAGGGTAGCTTGGGACATTTCTGGTGATGAATCAAGTGACGAAGGCATCCATTCCTACCTCGGAGATAGTCGTGTGCAATGCAAATACTGCAATGTTCACCTTTGCGATCGGAATTGTTTCCATGCTTTCCACATTGGTTGACTTTTGCCACAGATACCCTCAAACTCCACCCAAAATTTCTTTCGATTACATTATGCCAAACAATTATATCAAATGTTTACTGAATGTTGTATTGACAAAATTCGTGGGTAAATAAGGACATTTTTGTGGTCGATTTATGAAGACCTTATTATGGGTTGGCATAACTTTTGTATAGTAATGTATATTCCTAGGTTCTTAGAAGCAAAAGAAAGGATATGGATAGAGCTATCTTATGAGCTATATATCGAGTCCATAACATGAACTATGGAGAAGTTATGGCACTCCTAATCATGACCATTGTTTGCATAATTATATTCATATTATGTGGTCAGTTTGTGGTCACACCTTTTGACCACAACTTCTAAAACAATCATGCTATCACATGACCAAATGGTAAATGGTTCACCTATATATCTGATTTGATATTAATTTTTTAATGTGGCTGTGTTAAATTTTAAATAATTCTCAACAATGCTGACAGTGAGAGGGTTAACTGTCTTTGTCCGGTCTTCATTCCCACCTGGTTGCAAGGATCCTGGCTCTTCACTCTGCTCTCCTTTCTGGATGCCTGGATTACACCCCACCACTTCTCTCCCTTGTTGTCGATCCTTCCTCCTCTCTTCTCCATTTCAATACATCCCCTTGCATAGTTTTCCCCATCGTTTGATCCACTCACCTGGTGATCCCTGTTCTGACAGTCCACCTCTGCACTGTCTACACCTACATTCGTCCGTGGCACTCTCCATCTCTTGTACCGGTTCTTCCTTTTTCTTGATAAATTGGCCTCCCTACCAGCTCGTTCGTAGCACCCTGAAATTTTTCCCCTTGTGACTTTTTTGTCATAGGCACACTCTATGATAGTTCGATGACTTGCTTCCTGTTCCCTCCTTCAGACACAGAACTTCTGATGACCATCTGCTCCGTATCCCCTTTAACATCAACCTTGTCCTCAACTCCCCCCACTATTTATCTTGGTCTGTACGATAGCCTCTACCATTGTTTCTTTAGCACCTTTATTAACCTCCACTATCACCTGTTCTAACTTCCTTCCCAAAACTTCAATTCTTCTCTGTTTATGCTCTACTTGCTTTTCCAATTCTTTCACCCTCAACAGAACATCACTCATTTGATGATTTTCCATCAATTTGAAATTAATCCACAGATCACCACTCTCTCATGTTCCAACTTCTTTAAGCGGGTCCACTACCCCAAAAACAACAACAACAAAAAACAACACAACTTCTCTCTGCTTCAGAATTTTTATTTGAAATCTTGTATGATGTGTACCTATACACAGACCTACCTTCTGGTGCTGTGCCAACTACCCAGCTCCAACTGATCCGGACTTAGTGAACATTTAAGATTTCACGAGGATGGTCATATTTGGAGACTAGTTTACTTTGGGATTTCACAACTTACCACAGGGGAAATTACAAAGTATGAAACACAAGATAACATTGAGTTTTTTTTAAAGTGTGATCATGGACTTTAAAAACTATTGCAATTTCTTGGTAGCATTTTCTTGTACCTGTTGACATCATACTTGCTTAAAATTTAAAAACAGAGAATGTCATCTTATAGCTCTCATTGAGAGGAAACAGAATCTATATAATTTTGTCCGATTACTCCAAATATGAAGCAGGGAGAACCGTCCTTGGCAAAAAAAAAAACTTTTTCAGGACAGGCATTTTTTTAAGGACTAGTATAGTATTTCAATGGTTGAACTGACCATACCATTAAAAAAAACACCAAAAGTGGTATACATATACATACTAGAAAAATCAAGAATAGGGAGGGGAAGTTTGGTCTGTCCTATATAGGCTGCTTCCTTAGGGGGATGACCAGAATCACTGGTTTGCTTCCCTTGTCGGTCTCCGCGCCATTGAAACTCACTATTATGTGAAGCGTCTTCTTCGCAAATCGGGAGTACTCAAGTTAGTATAAGTCCAGAATGGAGCATCCAAATCTTCTCCAATTTGGAAGGCAGCATCTTGCATGTACAGTCATCATTATTTTGGGGGGAAAATTAAAAAAAAAGCAAAAAAAAAATTTTGGGGGGGTAGTGGACCCCCTTTAACACATCCCTCGTCAATACATGTACAGTGTAATTATAATCACCTTCTCAATAATCAACTTCAAATTAAACGCAGATACTCTAGCCTTCATCAGGAATAATGACGTTAAGGCTCGCGTGAGCCTGCTATATACCGGTACCAGCTAACAACATGCCAGTACACCCACCTAGCATGTGCACCGGATGCAAAAAAAAAGTCATTAATGTTGTTACAATACAAGTCTCGTATATAGCTACTCGTGAAATGTAACGTGTGCCTAACCAGCATGTAGCTATAGCTAGCCACAATTACTGAGTAAGATTTTTACCAAAACGTTCCCATTTACAATGTGTAAAGCAAAATGTTTAAAATCACACATAGCTACCTAGCTACATCAGAACATATATTGATAACTAGAAGGTTTATTATATATACACGCTTATACATTAACATTACTACTACAATAAAGACCAAGTTAGTCTCAACAGTCTCCAAGTCCATATCCACTTAGTTGTACGTGATCAGGTAGGCAGGGTAAGCCTTATCATTGTCGTAGGTCATAAACACTTGGGAACCGTTTGTGATACCGGTCACGGTGTCATATTTCATCTGGACAAACTGAACCTCACTTCCTACATGAGCTGCAGTTTTGGTAGGTGGCATGCGTAGAGAAGAATTACTTGGACATTGGTGACTGTCTCCAGTCAACACATACACTAAAAACATTTGACTTCCAGCAGCCGATGTATATCTGTAACTATGAGAATAACTGGCATTCACGGCAAAGTAGTTTGCCACTCCCCACATTCCCTGTGCTCCAAATCTCATATCAAAACCGTCCTCTCCCTCGTAAATATTTTTCGGATCATTGGAACGAGTCCCGTGAAACAGTTTCATTTCATTAACTTGACCATTGTTCTTGCGGTCCAACCGCCTCTTCTGCACAACATACTTCTCCCAAAGCCACTTGTTCTGAATTCGAAAGATATTGACAACTCGATTGCTATGCATAGTGGCGGAGAACTTATCATGTACATCATTCCACTCTGCACTCCCTTGTGGAAGTGGAAACAACTCTGTTGTCTTGACTTGCGGCTGCCACTCTTGAGGTAAAGTCATTTCTTCATCTGAGGATGAGGACATGTGGAAGTTGAGAATTTCTTCTTGAATAGCAGTAAGTGCAGCTTGACATCTGAAGTGTACTCCCTCCAGGTTCATCACTCGTTGAGGTTTCCTGTCCTTTGTTGTGATGTCAGTGAAAGACCACATCACAACATTCTTACTGGCAATATGGCCTAGGTTCTTCTCCAACTTAGTAGTCATGCCTTTGGGAAGCTTATCATAGCACTTCTTCATTACAGAACCCTTCAGCTTTGTCTTCAACATCTCCTCAGCCATATGTAAGCAATCATGGGGCCCACGTAAAGTAACGATCATGTCTCTCTTCACTTGCACCTCTTCATCATCATCAACCAATTCAGGTTTTGTCTGTAGTGGTGAAGCTAACTTTCCAATACGTCGATCGATAGCCCGCTTGAACCCAGTAGCAACATTAATCTGGCACATCTGAACAGGATCAATTGTGTATGCATTCCCATTGATAATCAGCTGACCAGGCTCTCCGTCCTGATACATCTCCTCAATGTCAAGACATTGTTGTGGAGTGTAAGGTACATGCAATCCGGCCTCATAGTACAGCCACTCAATATCTGAATGCAATCTATCATGTGAAATCATGGGGACGTTACGAATGGGCCTTGCAACACCAGTTCGATTGTTAACTTGTTTCATGGTTGAAAAATCAACGGTATAAGTCATACCATTGATTTGTAACTGAATCTTACTTGTTGGATCTGATTGATATGCTGATTGAAGCTGGATAGAGAGAGTCGAGGTGTAGGAAGTAAACAAACGTTGGTCGTTCAACCACTGCCATGTTGATGTGAAGGAAGAGACAGAAGATGAAGGCAATGGTGCTCTCTCGAAACTAGGTGCTGATGTTTCATATTTACCGCATACACCCGATGCTAAGATTGACTGAAATGATTTAACAGTGCTCTGGTTGTAGAGGACAAACTTGACATTCTGAATGGTTGTCGCACAATGAGATTGGCAGAAATCTCGGACAGCTTTTAGAGATACACGAGCACAAACGTCCTCGGGAACCTTGAATATTCCCGTCCCTATAGCAGGGAAAGCGATGGAGGTCAGAGATTCTTTAGAGGCTGCTTTAATGCTCTCTAAAACAGCAAAGTACAGCATCTGTTCTTCATTCTGGCCTCCACCCATCCAACGGGGGCCAACAGCATGAATCACCCTTTTGCATGGGAGATCACCAGAGCCCAGACACACAGCTCTACCTGGATTCAATTTCTTGTGCCCTGCAATATAACCATTACTCTCTTCCTGAATGCTAGGTCCTCCTGCATCAGAGATTGCTTTGGCCAGACCACCTATGTGCTTCAAGTCTTCATTAGCAGCATTCACAATAACATCAACCTGCTCATGAACCAGATCCCCCTTGCATATATCGACTTTCACAACCTGGCCTGATGAATCCACACCCACGAGTGAGCTACATACCAACTTGCTAACTTTGCCAGCTTTAGGGTACGAGCATGCCACGCACAAATCATTACCAAGTTTTGCTTCAAACCGCGAAAAATCTCCAGTGGAAAAGAACGGTTCAAAAATGTACTTGACAGGGAACTGTCTTTGTCCTATTGTTTTCTCAATATTTTCAAATACAGCTGAGATTACCAAAGGTTTGACAATCTCAATAGAGGACTCGCTGCCACAGAGACGAAGACCCACAGTTGGCTTCTTCTGGACATGCACAGAAACTTGATGTTGCTTACCAATAGCATTAGCATGTGTCATAAAAGCCACAGACCTTGCTGGAGTGGACAAAATCATGTTTACTACAGGGTTTTTGCTGCACACAACATGATTGGTATTCGCATGGTCACCAACAAACTTACGTATCTCTTCTTCTGCCATCTCAAGATAATCACTCAATTCCTTGGGAGTTACAAGAATCACTTTGTTAGACTGCCTGTCAATATGCCTGATGAAAGCATTGACTTTGATTATTTCACTGAGCCGTTTCTCTTTTCTGGCTTTGAGAAGACAGGAAATGCCATTCTGCGACAGCGTGACCACTTTTTCTTCCACCTCAGCCCCTTCAGACAGAATAGCTTCTTTAACCTCTTGGACCCCGACCTGATCAGTTCCAATTATATGAAATCTGACCTTCAACTTGTCTTGAGCGACTTCAGAATCTTTGCTGAAGGTAATACTGGTCTTTGAACTTTTCTCTTCTTGTTCCTTGATTTGGATCCATCTTCTGCACCACATCCCAAACAGACCAGAAGGACATTCAACCACACAGGCTTCTGTGTACATGGTCATGCTGAGAAGACCAGACAATAACCTAGCATAGACATCACTAACTTGACTGATTGTTCCACTTATCCTGATCACACAACTTTCATGATCTTTATTTTGAGGCCAACAAACAACTTCCTTGCATCCTTTTCTCAGTTCATTTAAGTCTGTCTCGTACAATTTCAACAGAGTAAACATCAGGTTGTTAATAGGAACATACTTGGAGGTGACCAACTTGTTCTCCACTCTCTCCTTAACTTCGTCATAACATTGTTGGATTTCTTCTGGAATCAATCCATGGATGCTCACAGACGAATCTCTTGTTTGAATAATCCTGACATTGTACTTGATTTCCAAATGCTTCTTCAGTTCCATCACTATCTTCTCAGCACCATTGTGGGTAATTGGGAATGATTTTGATCCAGGTCGCACATGATCAAGAGCTAAACATACCTTGTCAAAAAATTTACGGTCTTTGCAAAAGATATAAACACAAAGTACATGCATGTCTTTGCCTTCATTTCTTGCCCTTCTGTGTGATCGATCCTGTCTCAAACTCCCAGACGAATCAGAAATGAAATACTTAAACGAAGGTTCCTCTGTAAGACAAGAAGCAAGCATGGACTGTTCAATATGTGATTTGAACTTGAGGCTACACGAAAAAGTATACTGTCTGCTACACAAGTCTTTGAAAATGTTAGTGTGCAAATAATTCTTCGAAGCATCAACTTCCTCTTTTGTTCCCATCAACATTATCTTTTCTCCATCAATTTTCACCTCTGCCAACAACTTTGACATGCATGCCTGGTGGAACAACTTCAGATAAAGTGCTTCTTCTGAACTACAGTCAAGAAACTCACATTTGACTGTCAATACTTGAATAATTTTAGGAACAGCATGGCGAAGGATGTTATTATCAAATGACCACACCAGTACTATATTTCTTGAGACTAGATCAGGTGGACACGAGACAAAAACCAAATTTCCACCTGCCAAATGATCATTCCTCAATCGTCGAAGCTGCTCATTCTGACACTCTTGTTTCAAAAGAACCTCCTTCTTAATTAAGCTGCCGACAAGCCTACTCACTTCAGTATTAACTCTCTCAATACCAGATATCGGACCGTCAAATCTGATGCAAGATGAATCTAGCCTGAACTCAGTGACACGAACACCAAAATCTCGATACATTTCTTCAGGTAAACTTGGCTTTAGATGAAACAGCGCTTCCATCTTGTACCTAGGAAGGAGGGGGGAGGGAAAAAAGTTCAACAAGTGATACTATAGGCATTTAATACTACTACCTTTCAATGGAGAGCTCTTTGTTTAGATGTTGCATAACATAACTGCAAGCATGTTCTACTGCATCGCGTTTCCCTGTAAACTTTAAGCTCTGATTATGACAATCAGGAATGATTTTAACATTGGGATTACTGCTGAAAGGATTCTCAACCTCTTTAAACATTGTAGTCCCAGTAGCTGGATTAATAAGCATCAGATAGTTCCACTGTTGAGAGTTTAACTTCTTTTCTACATCAAAATTTTCAGCAATAGGCACACCAGAAGAAATGGCACTCTTTTGGGGAGCATTACAGGTCTTTACTGTGATTGAGATCCCATTAATACAGCTTTGATGCAGAATAGAGACAGCTCGTTGAGCCGAGATGGGGTCAAAATAGTTGATGTAGGCATAAGCATACACTGAATTGGCAGAAGTAAAAATTACAGGCTCACCTTCAATTTCTCCAGCAGATCTGAAGTGCGAAGACAGGTTTTCTTTTGAAGTCCCTTGAGGAAGATGTGTGATCTTTACCGATCGACTCTGAGACTCAGGAATGGACAACTGGGATTCTGAACTTGATACTGACACACTACGATCAAATGATGGCCGAACCAAACCAAACAGGGGGTGATTCGCTGAAGTCACATGAGCTGAAATACAGCGGCCAAGAATAGTCTTCTGATGTAAACTAAGCATTGCTTTATCAGCATCAGCTGGAGAATAACACTTGATCATAACTTCATTAGATGCAAGGCGTCTATGTGACAGCATAGGTACCTTAATGATAGAACTTACCTGGGTCTCAGTAAACGATGGATCCAGGTTTTCGATGATGACACAATCTAGCGTTGCTAGTTGTTCAGTAAGGTGCAGAGGCTTCCCAACTAATTGAGAGGGAGTTATGTTAGAAATAGAAATAGGATGGGACTCGGAAGAATTAGGACTCCTCTTGTCTTTCTTGCTCTCAGAACTAAGAAAAGTTACTGTATATTTCCCAGCAATCTTTGTACCTCTCATCTTCTTAATTGCAGACTCTGCAGCTTTCTCAGAAGAAAAGAAAACTATCCCAAATCCTCTATTCCTTACCACAAAAGCACTTACCATGCTGGATTGAAACTCCCTAAAGTGGTTTTTAAACTCAGAATTGCGGACAGAAGGTGGGAGTTTCGGTTTTGTGTGTACAATCACTTTAATCTTATCGGCATAAGCTGAAGGAATAGATGAAATGGATTCACAATCCGATGAACTACCGTCTTCTTTATCATCATCTGGAGTGGGTGAAAAAGGGTGAGATGGAGTAACTTTTGCTGTACTCAATCTAATATTCACCTTCATACGAACACCAAGTAGATTACTGTGGTTAAGAGCACGCACAGCCTCACTTGCTGATTCAGCAGTGGAAAAAGTAACAAAACCAAAACCTTTGAACTGATTTGTATACTTATCTCGAACAAGCTCAACATCTGTGATTCCTGATGCAAACCTCTTGAAATGATCACGAACATGCTGCTCATTGGTGTATTCTGGAAGTTTGGGTCCAAAATACAACTTGTGACATCCAGAATCAACACTAGAACCAAATTTGGCTGGAATGTAGTCTTTATTTCCCCCCCCTTTCATGTTACTAGACTTTGTCCTTGCAGTGTACTGCTCTACAACAAGCTTGTACTCCCCCTTCACTTTGCTACCGTTGAGCTTGGAGATGATATTTGCTCCTATGGAAGCTGGAGTCACTGTTACGCATGCAGTGCAAGGCGAGACTGCCTGGAAATTTGTTATGAAGCTACTGTATCCATGTGAATACATGTGATCTTGGATGTAGCTGCCAGCTTGATACGGATATTTGAGAAACAGCTGAGATGACGGTTCTCCTCTTGGTACACTGGAAAAGCTATCATCGGATACAGCACCAGGAAGTTCCATCTGCATAAATAATGAAAGAGATTTCAAGTGAGTATCAACTTTATATGAACTAATATGAACTCAAGGGGGCCTAAACTTGGGAACAAGGGAAAAAATAGTGGTTACAACTTTGGAGCTCCATAGATTCTGCATACTTCACTGAGTGAATGAATGCTAAAAGAGAGATCTCTCTGTGTGCTCTCTTTTGATACTAAAAATGTTGCTCATGCCAAAGTTATCTGCAGCTGTAGTGGGAAGAACCAAAAAATCTGAGTTCCTGAATTGGCTGCAAGTGTGCCTGCTAATTGAATAGCAGTAGACAGATTACTAGTGTGGCTAGAGGAAGCCTGGCACTTTGCAGTGAGTATTTGCATCAGGAGCTAAAAAATGGCTAGGTGGTCAAGTGTGTCCACTAAAAATGACGATGAGTTGCCATGGGAAAAAATTGGTAGTCATGAGGCCACAGCAGGTTAAGTGCTGCTCCAATTGCTAATGAAAATACTTATAGCTCTGGCATGCATATACCTATGCACCATTTTTTGGTATATCAAGTGATATTTTCTTTCCCCCCCCCCCATTAAATTCAGGGGGACCTAAACCATAAAAGGGGGTTGTGGCGAATCATAGTTACGACTGTGGAGCTCCATAGATTCTGCATACTTCACTAACTGTATTAACTTATAATACAGTTAAAAAGTAGATCTCTCTGTGTGCTCTCTTTTGACACTGTAAGAATGAGTATGTGCCAACAGAAAGCCAGTAGTACACAAAAATCATAGGTCTCAATGAACTCTCAGTTGACATAATAACATTACAATAACCTTCTCAATAATCAACTTGAAATTGTATTCTCTCAACGTTTCGACTAGATGCTCTAGCCTTCATCAGGAATAATGAGATGCTAAGACTCGCGTGAGCCTGTATATACCGGTAGCTAGCTATATCCAACATGTGAACCGGCACAAGCATCTAGCACGTGAACCGGACGTAATATATATATATATAATTAAAATTAAAATTAAAATAATAAATATAGAATAAATAAAAATAAAACATAATAAATAATTAGATAAATAATTAGATAAACAAACAAATAAATAAATAAACAAAAACAATAATAAATAATAGTAATTGTAATAATTATTACTAATAATAGTAATAATAATAATAATAATAATAATAATAATAATAATAATAATAATAATAATAATAATAATAATAATTATAATAATAATAATACTATAATGCACATAAAATAAAAATGCACATAAAAAATAAATAATAATAATCATAAATAATAATTATATAATGTACATAAATAATAATAATAATAATAATAATAATAATAATAATAATAATAATAATAATAATAATAATAATAATAATAATAATAATAATAATACTATAATGCACATAAAATAAAAATGCACATAAAAAATAAATAATAATAATCATAAATAATAATTATAATGTACATAAATAATAATAATAATAATAATAATAATAATAATAATAATAATAATAATAATAATAATAATAATAATAATAATAATAATAATAATAATAATAATAATAATAATAATAATAATAATAATAATAATAATAATAATAATAATAATAATAATAATAATAATAATAATAATAATAATAATAATAATAATAATAATAATAATAAATTAATAAATTAATTGTGGTCATGGCTTCAAGTTCAGCAACCAGGCAAGTCCACAATCTCGATTGAACCGCTCACACTTTGTTGCTAGGCTGATGTGCAATGCCTCCTTCACTAGCAATTCCTTCTGTCTTCTGGCCTGGTCCAAGATGTTGGCTTCCTCCCCTCCCCCACAAAATAGGATGTCCATTATCCCATATATGTTCAGCAATTGCAGGCTTCTCTTTAGCACACTTTCTACAGGCATCTTGATGTTTCTTCACTCTGGTCTCCTCTCTGGTCTCCTCTATGTAGTTTTACCCACGGCTACATGGGATGCGGTACACAATGCATGAGTGCGTATTAGCTGGTAAAACATCCTTCACTCTGCTCAGTTGTGTCCTCAGAGTTCTTTCGGATCTGAACACGACTTTCATGTTGAACTTCCTGCAGACCTTTCTGATGTCTTCACTCATCCCTGCTGCATAAGGAATATCTACCATAGATATAGGCTCTCCACCACTCCTCTTCTGACATGGATGGGATGATAATCTATAATCAAGGTACCGGTTGGTATGCATGGGTTTTCTGTAAACGGTTGCAGTTAACCTTCCGTCTTCCTTCCTGTGTAGGTGGCAATCCAGAAAGGGCAACGATCCGTCCAATTCAAGCTCCATAGTAAACTTTATGGATGGCCTGGTGTTGTTCAGATGGTGCAACAACTCCTGCTCACTTCCTTTTTTCACAATGCAGAAGGTATCATCCACATACCTCTTCCAAAACTTTGGCTTCAGTGGGGCAG
Source organism: Cladorhizidae sp. MBARI D1340-BT2 (assembly GCA_028752905.1). Classification (NCBI taxonomy): domain Eukaryota; kingdom Metazoa; phylum Porifera; class Demospongiae; order Poecilosclerida; family Cladorhizidae; species Cladorhizidae sp. MBARI D1340-BT2. The sequence continues at coordinate 11,692,900 of JAQNBH010000004.1, read as the reverse complement.
TTGTGAGTACCAATTCCTCATAGAATTCCATATAAAGGTTGGCTTCCACTGCAGTTACCAGAGAGCCCATTAATGTAGATGAAAGATGAGAGCTTGCGTGAGAGGACTACACTAGGTGCTGACAGGATTTCTGAACTGTGTAGATGAAAGATGAGAGGTTGCGTGAGAGGACTACACTACGTATTGACAGGATTTCTGAACCATTGGAGGTGTGCCTAAAATCCACTTACTTCAGGTATCAAGAAAAATACTACAAGCAGAAAGAGGATGCATCAATCTAGCATCTCATTATTTCTGATGAAGGCTAGAGCATCTAGTCAAAATGTCAAGAGAATACAATTTCAAGTTGGTTATTGAGAAGGTTATTGTATTTTTCTGAGCATATGTACGATGCATTCAGCATGGCTTATCACTTATCTCACAAATTCATCTCGAATTTAACCCTTTGATGCCTGACACCTTTGATGCCTGACATTATATTCTTCTAAGAATCGGCTCTAATCAATGTCAAAAAGTTAAAAATATATCGCCAGAAGCACACCCATTCTTTCTCAAGCCTGACAGAATCCAGAGCATTTCCCCATGAAAGTGTCTGTATATATGGAAGTATCCAGCAAGAGAGCTTCTAGAAAGAACAGAATCAGCCTGGAAGAGTCTAGAATGACTATTATCATCTTCCATTAAAAATTTAAATTAAGAAAGAAAAGAAAAGTAGTAAGACTGTTCCCCTCAAACAGTTTTCTGGCACTTTTAAAATCACTCGGAAGTCTAGTGGTACGTACAGGTAAAAGAAATATAAAAAAATAAAAATAAAAAATCTGGAACACATCGTTATTATTTGTGCCCGAGACTTATGGTGAACAATTGATTAAGGTCTGAAGATTTTGTCAGTACCACACATGTTAGCTGCTTGCAGAGGTGGGTGTAACAAGGGAAAATGGGAGGGTGTGGTTCCGTGTGGTTTCAATACATCTTGCAAGAGCAACCCCATAACTTCATATGATTCAGGTACATGTAACCATCGAACATAATAAATAAAAATAATTATCATTACTATGCTCTGCATTTTTCTCCTTTTGAAAAAAGTCCTACTTGCATGTACGTACATGGACTGTTACAATGTGAGTTCAGTGTTGTCCATGATTCGATGTCATGTCAATGTGATGTCACTCAACCACCTAGCATATTATCATTCTCAATGAACTCGCAGTTGACATAACGATATTACAACAACCTTCTCAATAATCATTTTTACTCTCTCGACATTTCAGCACTCTGGCAGGATGCAGTGCAACCACACGGAACCACATCTTCCTTATCCCCCCCCCCCCCCCCCCCCTTCCCTTGTTACACCCACCTCTGCTAGCAGCTAACATGTGTGGTACTGATAAAATCTTCATACCTTAATCAATTGTCCACCATAAGCCTCGGGCACAAATAATAGCTTACAGTTGGCCAGGTTTTTATAATTTTTTTATTTATTTATTGAATTCCCGATAAAGGCTAGAGCAGTTGAAATGCCAAGAGATTGAAAATGATTATTGAGAAAGTCATTGTAATATATTATCATTACTTTTATTGTGGCATATTCATGAACAAGACTCGACCCAATTTGCACATCTGCTTGAAATGTTTCACACAGCACTTACCATTTCACCACCGAGATCGAGCTGTTCTAAACCTATATACAAAAGAAACAAAAAGTCATACCACAGGAGAAATATTGGAAATATATGCAAGGCATAGTGCAGCAAGCTGGAGCTCCTGGCTGAGCCTTCTGTTTCGTGAATAACAATTATGTATTTATGTCGTGCCACAAACCCGGAATCTTCACAATTCTAGGATATCACTGCACAATCCTAGGATTAAATACACAATCCTTGGTCTGAGCATTGCAAATCAATAGAATTTTAGGATATCACTGCGAATCAATAGAATTCTCAATCCTAGAATTACTTGATCTTTCTGTAATATCGATCGTAATTTGCTCAATCATCGATCTTTCCGATGATGATAGCAGTTTAACCAATACAGATTATCATGATAAAAACAACAACAGTAACTTGGTATATAGCAAAGTTCTTTGTACTCAATGTGATATATATGTACATACAGGCATTCATTATACACTGGGAAGGGGGAGTTTACATGGCAGCCACATCAGTCGCAATGAATCACAGTGTTGTGAAACATTACACCAGTTCAACAATGATTGCCAATTGCTACACATCCATTAAAAAAAAAATCCATCAATTGGAAGACTTCACATGGTATCCACATACTATTCATGAACTCGACTAAAAATGATAGGAAACTATAAAGTCACCCTGCAACCCAGGAAGAAGGGCTCATTCTTGAAGGAATAACAATGAGCCTTCCTTACTTGTTACTATCCTTACTTGATACTATAATAATAACTGCTATAGTCCACTAATCTACTACTGTGTTGGCTATAGCTCCTCTGCCTCCTTTCCCTTCAGTTGTTAAAGGAAGCATAGGATAAGCCATTGACTAGTGGGATATAAGTAGGTAATACACAACCTAAAATAGGATAAGCCATTGACTATTGGGATATAAGTAGGTAATACACAACCTAAAAGTGTGAAGAAGCAAATAAACAACAACAACAAAACTCAAATAGATGGTAGAAATATTTCTCACCTCAAATGACTTGGTATATAAAATGCAGATCAAACCGGATCAAACCGGACATAAATATAGTCCAACTAACCAAGCCTCCAACCTAACTAAGCCTTAAAAATTCGACCTTCTTTTAATTTTTTTATCTCATGGTGTTAGTCCTGGCCCTAGCCATGTCCCCCACCATTACCCCTAGTCATAGCCAAGGATAAATCCATGGTAGCATAGCATAATATTGGTTCGACCTAATTTCAGACCTCCAGCACAGCACCAAATTAAAAACTTAGAGTGAAGTATCTATGGGCAAGGGTAAAGTATCCATAAAGCCTTGACATCACTACTTGAGAACTGCATAACAACATTATTTTTAGTTCAGGATTGGACTACAGTAGGAGACAAAAAAAAGTTCCAGTTCCGTACCCGTTCCAACGGTGGGTAAGGAAAACAGAAACGCGGAATCAACGCATAAAAAAACCACGAATAACGCATAACAAACGCCGTAAGTTTACGTTTCCAATTTTTTTATCTTAGCGCTTATTTTATAAACGCGTTGCACGCGTACATTGGGAGGGTGCCAGGTGTGCTAAATCTAGCGAGTGTTTTTTTCCTCTCTTTTGTTTTCTTCTTCGCAGATGTCATTTTGCTCTTCAAGAAGTTTACTGCTGACAGAAGTAAGTAGTAGTTATTTCTCTTCCTAGCCTTTTGGCCTGTGTCCACTAGTACCATTTAGCTCTACTTGTAGCTTTGCCTTCTTGTTGGTAACTACTCAGTTTAGACAAGATGCTTGGACAAAGCTTGCCATATAGTTTTGTAGAGGTTAGGTTTTCTAAGCATAGTGTTAGGTAAAGCCTGGTGTAGACTAAGGCTTGCAAAACAAAGCCCCCCCCCCTCCCCCCTTTTTAAATGCCCTCACAGGACCTTTAGTGGCTAGCAAGCCTTGCCTTAGAGAAACTTCACAGTGTAGCTTAGCAGACCTTGCCTTAGAAAGGTTGAAGAGTTTACAGAGCGTCTAGTAGCTTAGCAGGACTTGTATTTAACCTCTAGAACCCCATAGCTAAGCTTTTGTATGCAACAAGCCACGTCAGAATGGCCTCACTTCAACCATGTATAGACCAAGAGATGGTATGATGCATTTACACATTGATAACAGAGAAGAACTCTGTCAGTATAGCCCTTAAGCATGGTGGAATATGGGTCATGTGTTTGGTGGCAGGTGTACTGGAAGAGTGGAAAAGTTACGTCAAGAACATAAATGTATTTCTCTATTGCATGGTGGATGTCTCATTGTACATGCAACAGGACTCCGGCTTCTATGGTTTGAGTTGTAGGATAAGTTGGTCCTTGATGCCCCCCATCGACTTACACATACTACTAGTTGACTTCTCTCCTACAATCAGTTTCCAACCACCTACTTCTCCATGGACCCTATTAAATTTGAGCCTGTAATGAGAGAAGTGTTTGGAGTCGATCCAGCAGGCATACAAGTGTGCTTGCAAAAGAATGGAAAATTATATTGATAGTGTTAGTAGTGTTAGTTTTAAAACTGACCGTCATTTTTATGTGAAGATGTCTACTAATACAAGGTAAGTACAAGGCAAGTACATCTACGATTCACACAAAAATATACATGTCAGAGAAATGTTGTACACACCAAGATATGCAAACACTTTGTCGTCTTTTGTCATGCCAATTGGGTCGTCTTAGTTGTGACAGCCAAGCCTTGTATGATACTGTGTTTAATTGTCATGAAAGTTCACTGGTGATAGTTATGCATGCTCATTGCTCAATTATTATGAACAAAATAAAGCCATTTTGTAAAGTACAACAACAATCCTGAGTGCCGTCTGTGGATCTCAAGTTGGACTGCATTCACCAATCCATATAACGTCCTCTATGCCAGAAGTCATCTCTCCCATCTTCTTTTCATCTGGAAAGGTAGGGTAGGGAGGAGAATTGTAATATTACCTTGCCTTTAAGATTTGGAAATCAAATGTTTCACCAATACAAGTTAAGCTCGCCAAAGAGTAGCTAAGTTTGCTAAGGAGTAAACTAAGCAGGCAAGATTGTCTTGGGTCTTTAAAGCCCCCAAGCTAAACTCCTAGCCACAACCCAGGCAAAGCTATGTTCATAAGCTTACCTTTCAAATTTAGAATAAGCTAGAATAAGCTAATCAATCAAGCTTCCTTAAACTAAGCCAAGCCAGCTTATAAACTATAAGCTTAAACCAAGTTGTCAGATAAACCAAGCTTAGCAAGCTTTAGAAATGATAGACAGATTACCTTGTTCCGCGTGTCTGATGAACTGACAGTAGAGCTACCTTGGAAGGTCTATCCTAAAGTGGTCCTGCACCACAGAATGGTGCGCAGTGAAATGTGTAGTCCTAGTTCTGTAGCAGACGCTGAAGCTGGTCAACAGTTGTTTCGTCCGTCCGCTTCATCAGCTCCTCTATTCCTTCGAGGTTTGCATTAATATCGATGGCCTTTCGCTGAAGAAACGACGAACAAGCTGGAGAACGACGCCGATTGTACTTGAAGCACGAGGCTGGAGAACGACCGCGCGAACAAGGGCGAGATAATTGAACCGCGAACGAGTTTGAAACGCGAAGAAAAAAGATTCCTCGCCGTTGGAACGGACATGTTACTAAACGGCGTTGGAACGACGTTGAAAATAGCGCAAACGGAATATTAACGCAGCGGAACTGGAACTTTTTTTGGTCTCCTACTGTACATCAAATTTGATCTGTAAACAAGAAGTGGGTTGGTGACAATAAACTCTCGTGACCGAGTAATTGATAGGCACTCACATCGCACTTCAAAATGAGAATGTTTGTCTAACTGCAAAAATTTCTATTTCAGTATAAAGCCAGTGCTTTTTGATTGATGCTAAATAAAGGTATTATTACTGACTCTCTGTTAGTCACCATTTTCTTTAGGAACAAAAAAGTATACCTTAAGCTCAAGAGCAGGATGATTCTCCCTTGTAATTCTCGAGATTTTTTGGCTTCCAGGTTCTTTCAGGAGAAAGAGAACTCTCGAATAAAAATATTCCGTCTCCCTTCCATTTCCTCTCCTTCATCATGGAGCAGGCAAACCTTGTATCGTGGTTGGTGAAAGTGCAGGCTTAAAAGAGAGATGGCTAGTACAGAACTTGAGTCCTATATAGGAAAAAACAGCGCAATCCTAGGATTGAGCAAACTCCAGGTTTGCACAAAACATATATGCTCCTTCAGATGCTCAACTTGTACAAATGCACAAATGGATGCTAATGGGGTGGCTATTTATGAAATGGGAAAACATTAGCCAAGAGAGAAGGTTTACTGGTTGTAGCTCCCCCTGAACATGGGAAGCACACTAGAGCGAGGTCACCAAGCACTGCATGTGAATCATGAAATAGGTGTCAAGAACTTCAGATATTATATTATAAAGAGAGTTTGCACTTTTTGATATTGTTTATGTGTTCAGCATTCCCCATCACCGATACCTCTCCAGCACTCACTTCTCCTTCCTCTACAGTGCAGGAAAATTACAACCAAAATCTGTTTGTACAATTTGTCAGAGTACCATCAATTCTGTTCTGTCATTCCCTGACTTTGATCTGCCATCAATTTTTTGATTACAACTTACATGTAACTAAGTGTAACATGGAACTCAAATAATCAAGTAAGAGATACAGTCAGTCATCCTGTATCCAGTCATCCTGTCATCAAGTAACAGCTTCTCCTCTTCCTCCTCATTACAGTCTGTGTCAGAGGTTGGTTCAATACATTTCAGCCATGACTAGGCTTTCTAAACTTAGTGTAGCCAACAAGTTAGTCCGCATTCAGAACAAGAAGGTCAATTGGGGTATTGTTACAAAGTGAGGTTCTGTTGCTGCTCTTGATGAGGTTCAGCTGGGAAAAGGTTCACTCAAGCTTGCCACTGGACAAGATTTTAAAAAGTCTGGAAAGACTCAAAACAATCAGAAGCATGGAATAACCTCCATCAAACAGACTAATACTCCAAAGAAGATAAGGAAATGAACTGAGCAGCATCTGAGATCATTGCCTCAAACTCGCCACGGATCTCGAACACACCAACTGCAGCTCCTTCAAGTTGAACACGGAAGTACTCAATAAGCCTGTCAATATCATTTAGCCTTCTGTAGATTCCAGGGACTCTTCAGCATCAATAAACATGTGACTGTCTGCCTCCCTGTCCTCATCCATAACCGTCTTCCGTCCTCGGGTATCTACCATGAAGATGATGTCAGGAAAGAGCCACAGATCGGTCAAGGCCAACCTTGTGTATAAGTGAGCAGTCACACATGTACAATACTCTGGATAGTGGTTTTCGAAGTGGTTCTTTGCATGTGAAAACTTCTTCAGTACCTGACCTTGATAGACCTGTTCTCTATCATTGTCAGTATCTTCAATGTAGTAGCAAGGGTTGGCCACTGGTCTAGAGCTTTTGTATTGAACTTGTTGGTCTTCTTCAAACTTCTCAGTAGGTTACCGAGAGCCCCAAGAATATCTATGTAACTCATACATTGTCCATTTTTCCAGGTACCCTTAGAATGTTGCACAATCATCTGGTCTCACTGAAGAATCCTCTGAAACAGGGGCAAGGTGATCTGAGGAGAAGGCTAGGACTAGGACTGAGGAGAGGGCTAGAACCAGGGCTGATGAGAGGACGAGTACTAAGGCTGAGAAGAGGACTAGTACTAGAGCTGAGGAGAGGGCTAGGACGAGGGCTGAGGAGAGGGCTAGGGCTGAGGAGAGTGCTAGGGCCAAGGAGAGGGTTAGGCCTGAGGAGAGGTCTAGGGTTGAGGAGATGGCTAGGACTAGGACTGAGAAGAGGTCTAGTACTAGGGGTGAGGCTAACTAGTACTAGGGCTGAGGCCAGGACCGATGAGAGGGCTAGGGCTGAGGAGAGGGCTAGGGCTGAGGCCAGTACTAGGGCTGAGGCTAGGACTAGGGCTGATAAGAGGACTAGGGCTAGGACTAGGGCTAGGACTAGGGCTGAGGCTAGGACTAGGGCTGATAAGATGACTAGGGCTAGGACTAGGGCTAAGTCTAGGACTAGGGATGGGGAGGGTTAGGACTAGTACTGAGGAGAGGACTAGTACTAGGGCTGAGGCTAGGACTAGGGCTGATGAGAGGACTAGGGCTAGGACTAGGGCTAGGACTAGGGCTAAGTCTAGGACTAGGATGGGGAGAGGGTAAAGGATTGACACAGGCCAAGTATACCCGATAGCGCAAACCTTTCTCCAAAGAGTTAGGCTGGTTCACAACTTAAGAAAACAGACATGTGTCGTGATGAAGTTACACTCAAATAGATATATATTCTGATGCATCCAACATGATGAATTTCCAATTTCCTCATATTGTGAGTAGGATTTCACATCTAACCATCTAACCTTCAGGGAACCCCTGTTATGCATATATGTAAGTTAATTGTGAAGGTCACATGACAAGTGTTGACCTAACCCCAGAAGTCACATGACACGTGTTGACCTAACCCCAGAAGTCACATGACACATTGCTAATTTATTGTGGAGGTCACATGACTTTAACTGTGGGAAGATAACAGCCCAAGGACCAACCAATTTCAACACCTTTTCTCATCTCTCCTTTACACCGAGTTAGATATGTACGTTTAGGATGGGATTGTTATTACCTGTGCATATATGTCAGTGTGCGTGCATGTGTGTGTGTACATGTGTATGGGTGTGTGTGTGGGGGGGGGAGGGGGAAACTACTTCATGTTGTGTTGTATTCAGTGAGAAGCATGTAATTCAGAGGATTGATCCGTGTCTACGAATCTTTTTACATTCCTACTACACACTTACTCGTAATGACAACTTAACTATGACTAGACCATGTCTATGAATCTATTTACATTCCTTCTGCATACTTACTCGTAATGACACCTTAACTATGACTAGACCATGTCTATGAATCTATTTACATTCCTACTGCATACTTACTCATAATGACAACTTAACTATGACTAGACCATGTCTACGAATGTATTTACATTCCTACTGCATACTTACTCGTAATGACACCTTAACTATGACTAGACCATGTCTATGAATCTATTTACATTCCTACTGCATACTTACTCATAATGACAACTTAACTATGACTAGACCATGTCTACGAATGTATTTACATTCCTACTGCATACTTACTCGTAATGACAACTTGACTATGGCCAGTCGGAGTGATAGGCTACAAAAGGAAGATAACATGCAAAATATCCTTCATCATCTAAGTATTAGCTGCAAGTATAGACAAGTGCACATTCATGATTACATGTACAGTAGTTGGTATAGGAAAAATAAAAACTGCATATATTTATACTGTATATATATATATATATATATATAACTTCAGCATAAAGGGAGAACATGATATAATTATCTGATAATTGTTCGTGGCAAACTAAAAATAAAATAAAATTTTGCAACATGAAAATTAGTCACAGAAACAATCTTGGAGTTTTAGTTTCGCAAACTAATGGCCTGTTCACATGGCGCAAAAAAAATGAGAAGGGGAAAAAGCTGCATTCTAACCAGTTCCTTGGAGATGGTTGGGATCAAGATAAATTGTTTCCACACTGCCAACTTGTGTCAGTGCAATGGATTCATGCTCATTTACACCATGTCATGTAACAACCACACATGCACAGTCACGGCAAACCATTACATCATTGTTGTGCAAGCTGTGATTTGCACTTCAGCTGTTGCTTTCCTTTGGTTGATATCGGGGGACTGAGGTTGCCGAGTGAGGAGGCAATCTAGAAGAGTGTGTGAGGGTTCCCGTGTAACTGTATTTCAGCTGTTACTTTCCTTAGGTTGATATCTGCCATTGTGGGGGACTGAGGTTGCCGAGTGAGGAGGAGGCAAGCTAGAAGAGTGTGTGAGGGTCCCTGTGGAACTACTCAGAAAAAGGAAGGTCGCACCAGTAGCCACGGCAAATGGCAGATCAACCATCACAATGCCCACACAAACAATTACAAAACAAAAAAAGTTTTAAGAGCAATTTATTTTTTAAATGTTGGATTGACAAAAAAGAAAACAAAAACTTACCCATGCAGAACAGACATTTAGATGACCCTTTACCTGTTTTAAAACCATGTGCATAAGAGTGTATCCATGCAGACCACAGACATTTAGAGGACCTTACCTTTAAACTGTACACAAATGTCATACTGTTTCTCAAAGATTGGTACAGTTCTAAAATGGGTGAAGGATCCTCTACTTGTATATGGTCTACATGAGGTTTTAAAATGGGTAAAGGGTCATTTACTTGTCCGTGGTGTGCATGGGTACACTCTTGTACACATGTTTCTAAAACAGGTAAATGGTCCTCTACTTGTCTGTGGTCTGCATGGCTACACTCTTGTACACAGTACACATGGCTTTAAATGGGTAAAGGGTGCATGGTTTCATACGGGGGGGGGGGGGGGGGGGGGGGGTTAACCCAAGTTTCCCTCCCCCCTTATCTTACATCAAATTTATAACTAAATGCCATGTAGAGGAGCCATGTAGAGGAAACAAAATATTGATTGTGCATGTATGTGCATGTAAATGTGTATTATAACAGTAGATACTCAGTGCATCTAATTAAAGATCAATTCTTCTATTAGTTTCTTTAACACCGGACGGAAGGTACTACCACAATATGACAGTGAATAGCGAAGAACACAACCAGAACATCTGGAGTACAAGCCCACACTGATTCCTGTGCAAAACCACTAGCCCATGTGCAAGACCACAGTGCAAGACCAAAGTTGTACTCAGTGCAAATCTTGTGCAATTAACTTTTATTATAGAGAGACCTGCCATTCCAGGTTCTAACATAGCTGTGTTTACCTGCCATTCCAGGTTCTAACATAGCTGTGTTTACCTGCCATTCCAGGTTCTAACATAGCTGTGTTTACACGCCATTCCAGGTTCTAACATAGCTGTGTTTACCTGCCATTCCAGGTTCTAACATAGCTGTGTTTACCTGCCATTCCAGGTTACGCGGCGTCAATTGAAAATGTCACAATAATCGTACGTGCGTTATACTGAAACCGGAAGCAATCATCTGGGTGCGGCATTGTTTTTTTAAACCTTGTGCGATCGCATGGGGAGGAAACGGTCTATTGTTAGTTGCTCCTACGGCATATTTACTACTCCAAAATTGACCAAACAACAGAGACACATCCAGGGAACATTGGTTATCTCAGCAAACTGTAAGTATTCGATAGCCAGTTAAAAAAACCCATCGTATTGACGCTATTGTTATACCTTTGTTTAGAAACTAGTCATGGTAGCTTCTACTACTTTCTCGCTATTTTTGTATGTTAGTCGGCTGCTTAGACTATGCAAAGTATGCTAGATTTGTCTGCATGCTGTGTGGTAGCTATATGATTGGCAATTTAGGTTGGTGGGAGCTATTTTTGTTACATTGTGTACTAAAACTTTACCTGGCTATATAGCTATCTAGCTACAAGCTATTTTTGTTACATTGTATACTAAAACTTTACCTGGCTATATAGCTATCTAGCTACAAGAACAAGATTGTCAGCAATAATAACAGCAAAAATCCATTTGAATACCTTGCTAGATCAAGTACAATGTTTTATAAGAAGATAATTGAATAACAATATAGTCATTGTATAACAATATAGTCATGAGTTCACTGTGTTGCTCTTGGTTTCTTCAGGATCTTGGCTGTGTGGTACTCTTTGAAGCACTCTTCTGGATGTAGAGGTGGGTGGTCAGAGCAAGTCTGACAGTAGTACACTGAGCCTGAGCGAACCGTAAGTGGCCTGTTTACGATCAGAATTTGTGCATAAATATTTGTTTCACGCACTACTGTAGGTCAAAAACCTCGTCTGCAAAGAACAAGTGAAGAAATCCTTGGGCTCAACATCATCATCTGGCAAATTTGAACCAGGAGCTTCTGTGTACAAACGCTCGGTGGGGCTCATAATGTTGTCAACTTTTTTCCACCTGACAAGCCCACTTGAAGAATTTCCACTCCTCGTATGGCCAGTTTCCACGTCCATTTCCCCATCAGTCTCATCTACACTACTGCTGCCATTAGCATTTTCCATTTCTTCAGGGACCGCATCCTCCAGGCCATTCTTCCACATCATATAGTTCATCTTCTTCCAATATCATCTAGTTCATCTTCTTCCACATCATCTAGTTCACTGTCACTTTCAAAGTCATTCTCAATATCAGAAAGAGCCTCCAATACTGCCTGCAGATCCATATTTGTGTTTGTTTTTTGTTTTGGATAAAAATACACACCATGTTTCTTATTTGCAGCTGGCAATGAACCACGAAATAAAACGCCTGTTTTTTTATTTTTTATGTTATTCATGGAGATGATGATGCATTCCCAAGTTTGATTATAAACCCATCAACCTTCCTAGTAAGTACAGAGTATAAAACAGACAATCCACGGAGCTATGCAACAAGAAATATCGTTCACTGCCAGCGGTAAATTGCTTGTCACGGGAGCTGTGACACACGCATACGTGGGGTGGATTGCTGTGTCACAAACACCGTGACAAACGCAGTGTAAGAGTTAAAAACAAATTCTTCAAATTTTACATTCATCAGTTCTGGTCCCTCTATGGCAATCTTCTTAACCTAGACAGGTTAGAATCAAATAGGCGATTTCTAAGCCCGGTCTTGATTATGTCACTGAAAGATCGCTCCACTGTTGGAGCCAGGAGGTTTGGCTAGCTTCTTCGAATGGATTATCACCTCCTTTTCTTTGCGAAGTGCCCTCCTGAAATTTTTTCATTCAGACACAAGTTCTTCTGGATCTACATCTAGTAGCGGAGGTTGTTTAAGTTACACTATTGTACTCCACTGAGGCTTCATTACCATAGAACCAAGCCATAGAACCCAGCCAATAAGGACTCTTCTGTGGGTAACAAGGCAGGATTAAAGACAACTAGTAGTTGAACTGCTTTATCAGAAAATCACCCCTTGATGTTGTCAATCAAAACATCAATGTATGGGATGGCAATGTGATCAAGATACTCCTTTGTATTGGTGATGGACATGAATCTTGAACGGGCTGATCCAGAAGTATGTCTTCCAATATCTATGCCCTCTAACTTTGTACAAGTTAATTTAGTGGAAGACACCATCCTGCTTTTTCATTCTTCAGTTGACTTCAATTCATCAAGTCTACACGTCAATAAAAACTGTAACTGACTGAAATCGGCCACCTTTGCATGAAAGCATTCATTCTTGCCAAGATGTCAAGAACCTCTGAAAGAAAGCCTCAGTGGCAGATCCAGGAGGGGGGGGGGGGGGGGGGGGGGGGGGGAGGGGGCATGGAGGCCACGCCCCCCATCATTGTAGGGGGGATATCTCATCTGCTCTAACAAGGATGCCAGGTATGTTGAAACATGCACCACAGGTCAAGTTCAAGGGTTAACAAACCACCAAACCTCCAAACCATTAAGTGTTGACAAACCACACACCAAACCACACTATGCATGTGACTTGTCTTTAGCTACAATGTCTAGCTAAGTTGGTAAGGCCAGCTACCAGGAAAATCTGCAAGACTCAGAGCATGAACATACTCCACTTCTTAATTCTTAGATACTTAGTAAGTAATCAATCTTTATAATAAATCTTTGTTAATATTATACAGTCCTGCCACTGATGATTGCACTATTCCAGACTCAGACTCCCTTAACAAGGATATGAGCATCGATTCTGATTCAACCTCAGGTGAACTAGAACTACACGAGCGTGCTTCTAAAAATGGCCCTGGGTATAGTGGCAGTAGCATTAGTACTGATGGCTGTGTTCATGTAACCGAAGAGATACAGAGTGACTCTGAAAGTTCATGCTTTATGGATCCTGTAATTTATTCAGGTAATTTTGGTCGCATGGTACAGTTGCAATCTGAGTGAGGGCTGACAGATGATGAATTTTTTTTAAATCTTCTTTTAAGCACCAAGCTGTATCCCAAGTATAATTTTCCAGTTCATACGTTTGGTGACCATAATAGATGACTTCAGATCAATTCGCTAGAAGACTATAATGGTCTTGCTTACTCTGCGATGGATGATGGGGGGTATGGTAAATTTTGTGTGCTATTTGCATACTGTGAGCAAGAACTTGGTGTCTTAGTTAAGCGACCTCTTATAAACTTGAAGAAAACAAAAGAAAAGCTTGGTGAATATTTTGGCTTACGAGGACGAGAATCTCATCAAGCTGGAAAGGGCCCTAGCTTTCTGTGCTATACAACAAGATCAGGCTGTAGGTATAGATCAGCAGATCAATTCTAGACGTGCTAAACTAATAGCTGAGAACAAAATGAAATTGAGATCAATCACAGCTATGGTTATCTTGTGTGGTAAGCCAGGACTTGCTTTTAGAGGTCACCGTGATGATGGTACTGTACTATTAAATGATAGCGATAGCTCTACCAATAAGGGTGACTTTCAAGCCCTGCTAAAGTCTCGAGTAGATGCTGGTGACAATGTACTGAAATAGCATTTTGGAAACTGCCAGCAGCAAGGAAACACAAAATCAGATGATTGTGATTTGTCATACGAAACCAGCTTTTGCTAAAGATTCAAAATGCAAGGTACTTTTCATTCATTGCAGATGAGGCAACTGACTCTGCCAATGACGAGCAACTGTCAATCAGTGTTCGGTACTTAGACAATGGCAAGCCACAAAAGAAGTTTTTGGGTTTTCATGACTGTCTTTCTGGTGTTACTGGTGAGGCTATTGCTAATGACATCATCACTCAATTGACTGATTGGCAGTTGCACCCACAGTTATTACGGGGTCAAGCATTTGATGGAGCTGGTGCAATGGCAGGCAGATATACAGTAGGGGAGAATCTTCACGAATAACATCTAAGCACTATACATGCACTGTGCAGCACACAGATTAAACCTCTGTGTGGTAAAGTGTTGCAATATCAGGGAGGTCAGTAACATGATGGACACAGCTGATAAAATTGCTTGTTTTTTTTCTAACTCTCCCAAAAGGCAGCTGTCACTAGAGAAATGGATTGATGACACACTAGAAGGTGAAAAAAGAAAGAAGCCAAGGCAACTGTGCCGCACTAGATGGGCCCAGCGCCATGAGACTTTCGAGGTATTCTCAGATCTTTATCTTCCTATACTTTGTTGCTTAGAAGCTTAGTACAAAAGAGTGGAACAGAGATTAACATTCTGATGCTCGATCCCTTCTCCTGGCTCTATCACAGTTTCAATTTCTTGTAACACTGCAAGCTACTCTTAGTGTATTGGCATACACACAGGGATTAAGTGTAAAGATTCAAGGCTGATATACAGATATTGCATGAGCTTATCATGAAGTGGAAACTGTTAAGAATGCCGTGCAGAGTCTTCGATCCAATGTGAATTCATTTAATGCTCGGGTATACAGTGAAGCAAAAAAATGGCACAAGCTGTGGGCCTTGAAGAGTCAGTACCGAGAATTGCATCCAGGCAGCACCATCGTTCAAACATACTGGCTGACAACTACATGTACCAAGAATATTACTGCCGGAATCTTATATTTCCATTGTTGGATCACTTGATAGTCGAGCATAACAATCGATTTGACGAATCTTCATCAAAAAATGTTGTTGAATTTATGCATCTTTTACCATCAGCTGAAGGATGCTGCAATATTGAACAGACAACAGGTAGAAAGTGTTTTGAAGTTTTATAGTGATTATCTCCCATCTTTGACATGTATTGATTCAGAGCTTGACTTATGGAAACACAAACGGAAAGCTGACAGTGAAGTTGCTTCTGAACTTGATACCCCAGAGAAGACCCTAGAACATACTGACTATGACTTTCCCCCCAATATTCACACTCTTTTGAGTATAATGGGCACTCTACCAGTTACGAGTGTGAACGCTCGATCAGCATGCTCAGGCTAATAAAGTCTCCATTAAGGAGCACCATGGGACAGGAAAGTCTTAATGGATTGGCAATGATGTTTTATCATCAAGATATAGAAATTACACCAGAAGAAGTGGTTGAAGAGTTGGTCCATAAGATATCCAAGGCAAATGCTATTATGACTAATTACATCTCATCATCTATACAATACATTCTACTTTTACATAATATTATAAAAAATGTATGAATGTAAGGTCTACCATGCATACACTTCTGCTTCATAGCCATGCAATACCGTAACCCTTCCCCCTTCTTCGCCCCCCCCCCCCCCCCCCCCCCCCCCCCCCCTCTCAAAAATCCTGGATCCGCCACTGAGTCTATACCGGATCTTGCAATGAAGGTAAAGCCAAATGCTTCTGCATTAACTATGGTCTTGTAAAGTTGTTGCAGGGTGGTTAGAAGAGCAGGAAGGTCCTTTCAAATTACTCTCATACACCTCTCATTCCAAAGCCAACGCGTATCACTAAGCTTCACGATCTTTAATTCAGGCAATCTGAGAGCAGCCTGTACTTCTTTTAAGGCTTGAGTTTTTGGGGGAGAGTAGAAGAGTTTTCATAAATTTCCCATCAAGCCAAAAATCTTCTTTATCTCAGGAACACTCTCAGCTGCTTGTACACTTGCTAGCTGTAGCTTGTGGCAAGAGCAATGGATATACATGGCATGTGCAGAGTGAGTCTGCATCCTTACATGCACTCCAGTTGTACTTCCTGCAAACACCGCTTCACCATCATATCCTTTGCCAACCAATTTGCGGTAATCAAGATGTCTTGAGTATTCCAGTGACTCTGTGATGGTTGCAGCATCACAAGTGAGAACGTGTAGGTTTGTTAGAAAATGTTCCTCTGGCTGGTCATTTACAATCCATCGGCAACACGCAGAAACTTCTTCTTGTGTGCTAATATCCTCACTCATCAGCAAGGATCGAAAAGTACGGGCTCTCCTAGCTAACCAAAAGCTTTCTATCGATCCAGGTGGCAATAGCAGGGATGTCACAGAAAATTTAGAGGTGTACCGTGCATTTTCAGGAGTCCCATTAATGTGCTGCAATGTGCTGCTGAAGAAGTTCATCACCATTAGCAACTTGAAGAGCTAGGAGATCCGGAAAAGTGAAGAAGTAAACCGAGTGCAGCAATTTTAGAAGTATTGCCCTGTTATTTCCTCGCTTTTCAACAACACTTGGCTGTTCTGCCATCCTTGCAGTCATAGCTACATCCTTGTGCTATTTGTAATAATTATGTAGCTTGAGTAACTCAGTGACAGGGTACCAGTCCAGTATACTCCTCGTGATGTCCAAGCTCCGCAGACATTTGCTGGTGGTTTTCCATAGCTCTGACAAATTCGGCAAAACATACCTTTCTCTACCTCATCACAATATATGCAAGGGTATTTAGACTCCCATTGAGAGCTGTAAGTGAGCCTGGATTTGTAGACCTTTTTTTCCTTAGCTTTGGTAGATTCACTAGACTGGGGAGTAGCTAGAGTCTAGGTTCATCAGCAGACTGACGAAATTAGATTCATCTAAATCTTCGACTTGGTCTCTTCCTAGATAAAAAATTTCTGATATCCATGTTGTGTAGTATAGTTAGAAGATAGCAAATTTTAATTCTGATGTTTAAGGTCATAGTACAACTTCTAGAGAATCCAAAATGAAGTTAATATGCAATACTACATTATGTTTAGCTACAAAAGTCATTACAATGGTAATTCACTTCAAAGACAGCACATGGCATGAAAGTGGGTGTGGTCACAAAAGGGCATGTTCCAGTCTAGTTGTGGTTTCCCTCCCATACAGAAAAATCCTGTATGAAATCCTGCTGTGACGTTACTAAATAACCCAATCGATACTTGCACGCGACCAAGCTCTCTCTCTCTAGCTTGACCAAAATGGGACAACTAACCAATTACAGTAGGCACAAAAAAACCACTTGGTGTTACGTTTAAACCCAGCACTGGTGCAGCATCTAGCCATATGCATTTTCCAACTGGACGAAAAGAACATACAAAACGTTCAGACGCACGAAATGTTTAAACGCACAAAATGTTTAGACGCACAAAACGTCTATTATTTTTGGCCGTTGTCGGGAGTTGCACGTGGCAGTAATTAGTAAAGGATGGTGTACAAGAAACGGAGAATTTTATATTTTAATTTTAAAAGATTGAAGGCACCAGCCATTGTCAGGACCTAGGAGATGGAAGGTATTACGGCAACGGGGTAGGGGGTCGGCCACTTCCTAAGGCGCTTTCAAGAAATTCTCAAGATAGCCTGGTGGTTTGGTAGCGGGAGACCTTCAAAGATAACGGCGGCTGTCCGAGAGGTGTAGTAGAAGAGAAGATGCAAATTGACAACTGCCTACCAGCTGCTACCCATTGTCGTTGATGACCATTCTATGGTGTAGAACCTCACTCGGAGGGTAGCTCCTACTGCCAGTTGGCAAGAGAGTCAACAAGGTTTGTGTTATCTTGTTTGCTTGGATTCTTAATGTATGCTGACTTAATTTAGCTGATAAGGAGAATGGCTTTAAAGCTCCATGGGGCTCCAACTTGCTTGCTATGAGTGGGGGGAGGAGGGGGGCTGCTAATCTAAGCTTGTTTGTAGTTTATGCTGAAGCTTGAATGCCCACCCTGTTGATGTAGTGGTTGTTATTGATCATTCCCCTTGCAATGAAATAACATTTACAGATTTATTGTTGACTTGATATGTCTTGATATGAATATAATCCCAAATTCCATCTTTTAGGTTGGTGTGGTCAAGACAATTCATGGGCATCTGAAGGGTTCGAGAATGTCCAATGGACAGACGAATGCAGCTTGAAATCCACTGACACTTGTCATAAGAGGATTGGTCAACCTGCAAAGAACAATATACTGTGTTTTTTTGTCCTTGAATTTTAATGTGAGCAAATTCTACAAATTGGAGGAAAGGGAGTTGTAAATATTTACATAATGGTTGTTACAGAAGTCGACAAAAAAAAAACAAGTCAATGAAAGACTTATGAACAAACACAAACATTACATGAACAGCAAATCATTTCTTGGTTTGTAGTCCCATCCTGTTTGATGCCAGTTGAATTGCCTCGAGGCATGTTCTGGGGTGAGGAAGTCCCCACCTTCACTATGCAGGCAACCCCCAGCACGGTGCCCCAGAGCTTTGCCTTGTGGGTCAGACACAGAGTCAGCCTCCATGGGCCAAAATACCAAATAACACGATCATTAACACAAACCTAGCTAAAGAAGTAGCATCCAGTATTCCATTTATTCTACCAAAAGCAAACAACTAAAACTGAAACTCTAGTACTGGCTCGAACAGCTTGCAGGGATCAAGCAGATTCCAGTTACGCCAAAGTTATATTATAGCAAGTACAACAGAATAGTAAGTAAGAGGAGGAAACTTACCTGCTTGTAGACCCTTAAAGCTTACAGACCCTTAAACTCACACTGAAATAACATAACTCAAAGACAAGCAACTCCAGCCGGATGCTCTCAAAAGAACAAGTAACTGTAGTTCGAGCTTGCCCCACTTTTCCCCTTCTGTTCACGTAGTGATCCATGCATGCGCCTCTCCTCGATAGCAAGCATTTGCAATATGCAGCGAGCGTTCAAATGCAGCGAGCATTCAAACGCTCTGTACTGTACGTTTCTTCAACGTTTCTTTGGCCAACAGTCATGCGTTGTACGTAGGTTGGGTTTAAATGCAACGCCAAGTTTTTGGGGACTTCTACTGTATATTCTCTAGCTCTTAACTGGTAGATGTTCACCATTATTCATATCTGTCTTTTCTTCTCAGAGAGACTCGTTCCCTGACCATTCACGCATCGACCTGCTGTCATTCCTTTCAAGGTCATGTCTGTGTACTTGCGTGGGCAGGTCAGCCAATCAGATTGCTCCCTCTTGAAGTCCAGTGACCTTGAGTCAGTGTTGAGTCAAGTGAGAGCTGTGGTGTTCTCCAGCCACATGTATGGCTCAAACATGCATGTCTGGCTCCAACACGAAGATGTGGCCTTCTTGTTAACCTGACATGGGTTCACTTGGTTTTGAATTGTTCTTAGGGCCAACCATGTCAGAGTTGTCAAGGGGCATCTCTGACAAGTACATAGGAGGATGGACAAGGTGTGGCGTTCTTGCTCTGCCGAAAACATAATCGTAGGCCAAGGAAGGTCGTCATCAGCTGAGTGACATGAATTGACCTGCCTCGTACGACTCTAAAAGACATAATAGTGAAGCATGCGAAGAGCATGTGCCATATCACGCCACTGTGGAGAGGGGCAATGTTTTGGCCAGTTCTGGATTCACTGGTCCAGAGAGAAAGGCCAAGAGCCTACCCTTGTAGAATATCACCATTATCATTTAAAATCATACCGTCGCTTGGAAAATATAACGCCTAAATAATAAATTTCATTGTGTCAAAATTTTTGGTTGTTCTGGTTTCCCACGAAAAAATAACACACAGAAATAACACGCATATTAAAACACGCATATTAAAAAATTAAAATTAAAATTAACTGTTTCAAGAGAAGTGCCAGGTGACTGTTTCAAGAGACACCACGGTAAGAGATGTTCATGTTTGAATGAACCTGCTCTATTCGTGGCTATCACGTCTACTACCACATCTGGTTGGAAGCCATTGGAGAACAGCTGGGATGTAAACAAGAACCCAATGTCAATGACAAGTATGCAATAGCAGTCAAGTAAGCTTTCAATTCTTTAACTTCTCCATTAGTTGCTGCTATAGCCTGTGAGTGAAGTGATGTTGATAGCTAGTGGGCCTTTGGGATCAGATAGTCCATATTTAGGCTTAAATATTTGCAGAGAGTCATAGCAAACTCTGCCTCTGACAGTGATGACCCAGCCACAGCAAACTTTGGCTCTGACAGTGATGACACAGCTATAGCAAACTCTGGCTCTGACAGTGATGACACAGCCATAGCAAACTCTGGCTCTGACAGTGATGAAACAGCCATAGCAAACTTTGGCTCTGACAGTGATGTAACAGCCATAGCAAACTCTGGCTCTGACAATGATGACATAGCCATAGCAAACTCTGGCTCTGACAGTGATGACACAGCCATAGCAAACTCTGCCTCTGACAGTGATGACACAGCTACAGCAAACTCTGGCTCTGACAGTGATGACACAGCCATAGCAAACTCTGGCTCTGACACAGCCATAGACAACTCTGGCTCTGACAGTGGTGACACAGCCATAACAAACTCTGGCTCTGACAGTGATGACACAGCTATAGCAAACTCTGGCTCTGACAGTGATGGCACAGCCATAGCAAACTCTGGCTCTGACACAGCCATAGACAACTCTGGCTCTGACAGTGGTGACACAGCCATAACAAACTCTGGCTCTGACAGTGATGACACAGCTATAGCAAACTCTGGCTCTGACAGTGATGGCACAGCCATAGCAAACTCTGGCTCTGACAGTGATGGCACAGCCATAGCAAACACTGGCTCTGACAGTGATGAAACAGCCATAGCAAACTCTGCCTCTGACAGTGATGACACAGCCATAGCAAACTCTGGCTCTGACAGTGATGACACAGCCATAGCAAACTCTGCCTCTGACAGTGATGACACAGCTACAGTATAGCAAACTCTGGCTCTGACAGTGATGACACAGCCATAGCAAACTCTGCCTCTGACAGTGATGACACAGCTATAGCAAACTCTGGCTCTGACAGTGATGATACAGCCATAGCAAACTCTGGCTCTGACAGTGATGACACAGCCATAGCAAACTCTGGCTCTGACAGTGATGACAAAGCCATAGCAAACTCTGGCTCTGACAGTGATGACACAGCCGTAGCAAACTCTGGCTCTGACAGTGATGACAAAGCCAGAGCAAACTCTGGCTCTGACAGTGATGACACGGCTATAGCGGCTCTGACAGTGATGAAACAGCCATAGCAAACTCTGGCTCTGGCAGTGATGATACAGCCATAGCAAACTCTGGCTCTGACAGTGATGACACAGCCATAGCAAACTCTGGCTCTGACAGTGCCATATAAACTTGTTTCCTTACCTGCCAATCAATACGGTGATTTCACTTGTTAAATACATGTAGAAACGCTCTGTACTTTTCGTTTTCTTTCATGTTGTTTGGAGGATAAGTTTTTGTTGCTGTCTTACAACAGCTCAACATTGTGGCTAACCGAACTGCAGCTACAGTATACCAATGAGCACGGATGAATTATAGACTTTATCCAACTCTTTCTTAATTGTTGTATGCTACACACAATACAGTACCTTGTTGCTTTGCCATTAAGAGTCAGCCATGGATTGGCTACAGCCTCCTCCTTCAAGAACTTAGCAAGAGTTGCACAGGAGAACTCCAGAACTAACCAAATGTAGCAGATGCTTTTCTTATAATGCTGTCAAGGATGTGGAACCTGATGGTAACTAATGAAGTGTATAATCCTTGTTGCACTTAGATAATTGACTTATGATTGGATATCGGCTTCATCTTATTGCACTTAGCCAAATGACTGCTTGTGTCATGCTACCATATGTGGAGTGGTAACCATATTTCCTCTACATTGGAACCGCCTCTCCAATTATAACCGGCAAATTGACCAATTAGAATGCACGGGTGCAGTCAATTACAATACATATGTCAAGTCAAAAAATAAAAAGCTGTCAAGACGTAAGTTATTCATCGCATCTTCATCAACCTCGCATTTCTAATGACCTTTACCCTCAAATTTTCGCCCCTGCAACATCCAGAAATCACAGCGGAAAATTTGGCATCTTCTGATTTGCTACGAATCTTCAGGGACCCCTCCTCTCTATCCTTGTCTTTCACTGGCATGCCCTTGAATCTTTCATTGAGGTGGAAAACATGGCAGACCAATAATAAATAATGTTAAAAGCATGATGTTTATCTTCAGTGGTTTATCCTCAGAAAACAGAGATAGAGCATAATCATAGAAGATGAATTTTTACGATTAAAAAAAAAATTCTTTCTTTCACGTCATGTTTATTACACACCTTAACTAAAGGTTCTGGGCATGCCAAGTCTTTCTGCAGCTAATATTGGCCAAAACTTCGATTCAGGCAGATATGTCAATGGGAGGAGTGTTAGTTGAGGTGTGTGCTTTGGTTGTGTTTTTTTATGGATTCTTACCCTCCACCATTTTAGAAGCGGGTCAAACCAAAAGAGAGAGAGGGTGCAAGTGCACTCCAGATGGAGATAGCTGTATTTCTGTGTACAACTACATAAACATTTGTAGTCATTTGGATGCAAAAGGAGAAAGTGGAGGTTATCAAGATAGTTGAAAGGAATACAGGTATGGACATAAGAATCTTAGGAGAATTTTTTTGGACTGTAGGAAGACTCAAATTGGTAAATCCCAGAATAAAAAAGCAAGTGTGTACTCTCTCTGTCCGAGTCCGATGCCTCGGGTAGCACATGCAGGATCTGCAAAAATAGAAAAGCTGTTCTTGTATTATTTTTGTTATTCTTGAGATCGTATCGACAGTAACTATAGCTGAATATGCTATTGTTTGTGCATGCTCTAAATCATAACAGTCGCTCGCATGAGTGAGCAGTTTTGAGCGAAAACAGCCACTCGTGCTCGTGAGGCTAGTGAGAAGCTCAACTAAAATTCTTGTGCACACTAAAGCAATGTAGCATGCAGGACTACAGAGCATGCTGGTGGGAGTGGAGTGCCGCTTTCCTTCGGTGCAGAGAGAGAAACTGATAACGATCAAACAGCAGCTGCAAGTATCGAGCTGAAACGTCGAGCGAGTGACTACTCACGGTGATTATTGAGAAAGGCATTACATTTAAAATAGCCGGCCATTACCGACCCTTTCAGCAAAGGGTCAGGGAACACAAACACACTAAATTCGTTTCGGCAGAATGCAATTACCGGCTGTTCTAATTAGCTGGAGTTGCAATCAACAGTAGGAACTGATGTCAAAGTGGGAGGAGCCATTTAACCGACGTCATAAGCGGAGAAGAGGGAGGATGGTCTCTGCATGTTCTGCTAGGACTATGAGGCTGACCTCTCCTCCATACCAGGGGGAAAGAGACTAATGTTCCGAACCTTGAGCTTCAACCCCACGTGAAATGAAATGACGCAGAGCATGTCATGAAGGAAGGCCACACCCACCTACATAGACCACATGTGCGTACTGGTCAATCGCACACCTACACAGACCACAAGTGTGTACCAATCACCGCAACTAGAGAGGCGGTAAGAATAATTTTACTATAATAGATATTCCCGCCTTCTTTCCTCACCACAAGGGAGGTAAGGGTCGGCTATACGAGACATTTCAAACACGTCCAACTCTGAACGTGTTGGATACATTGCAGTGTGACATGCTGAATGCATTAGAAAATCACTCAGGCTTAGTGTGTGTGTGTGTGTATGTGTGTGTGTGTGTGTGTGTGTGTGTGTGTGTGTGTCATAGACAAACCTCATCTACACATTCAGTATTCACCCACCATAGCGTTACTTGGGTCCAGTCTCCAGGTGCCATCCACTATGAACATGTAGTTGTGTGCACCCACTGGCAGCTCCACCACCACACTCACACTCACACCATCCCTGCACAGAAACAAAAGGTGTTCCTCACTCGTTATGTGATACTTATAGGAATGGCTGGAGGCCTCAAATAACTTGAAAGGAGCTGTATGTATTGCACCACAGAAAGTGCTGCAATGAGATCCACCAAGTAACAAACTAAAGACCTCAAAATAGAGTTTCATATGCAAAGTTTAAGGGTTTAGCTAAAGCTTTTGAGATGGACCACCATGGAGCTTGCTGGTGGGAGTGTAGAGAGAGACCAGCTTTTGAGATGGACCACCATGGAGCTTGCTGGTGAGAGTGTAGAGAGAGAGAGAGAAGCTTTTTAGATGGACCACCATGGAGCTTGCTGGTGAGAGTGTAGAGAGAGAGAGAGAAGCTTTTTAGATGGACCACCATGGAGCTTGCTGGTGAGAGTGTCGAGAGAGAGAGAGAAGGTTTTTAGATGGACCACCATGGAGCTTGCTGGTGAGAGTGTCGAGAGAGAGAGACCAGCTTTTGAGATGGACCACCATGGAGCTTGCTGGTGAGCGTGTAGAGAGAGAGAGAAGCTTATAATGGTTGGTCGAGCAGCTGCAAGTCAAGGAGAAAGGGAGGAGCATAGAGCAGTAGAGTTGGCAAGGTCAGACAGAAGTCACTTCACTTTTATCAACTAGTTTTCAGGGTTCAACAAGTAAATGGGCAGCATATATGACAGCATGCAAGGGTCCTTCTCCCTCATAACCCCGAGAGAAGATAACACTGAAACCAGCTACCCCAGCAATCATTCAACGCTCCTCACAACCATTGGTCAATACAGCGGTACACTCATATTGACCACAAACATGAATATGATTACGCTTGCAACGAACTCTCAATGGACATACAATGACCTTCTCAATAATCAACTTGAATTTTACTCTCTCGATGTATTGACTAAATGCTCTAGCCTTCATCAGGAATAATGATGATGACTAGAGCATCTAGTCGAAACATCGAGATATTAATGGAGGTCATTGTAATGATTATCCTGTTTATCAAGGCCCACACTAATCAACATTATAATAGGCCACATTCAGCCTATTTTTGTGTGTTTATCAGACACAATGTAAACATGCAGCCTTGCAAATGAAACCCATTCCTGTGCATGCACCAGCAGAGTTCTTAATATGTCTGCAAACAACACAGTTGCTACTAACATTGATCGCATACTAATTACACAGCCGCTCTAATTTATTTACTGTATATGACAAAGAGTTCCTTGCCATAATCCATTAGTCATTATTCGTCGCCACACAAGATAAATATACATTATTACATTGATACGGGGAAATATCACGAGTCTGTGGCTAGTATTTCCACGAGTGCCGCAGGCACGAGTGAAAATACCGGCCAATCAGACGAGTGATATTTGACCGTATCAATTTAATAATGTATTTATCATGGGACTGAGGATGCGCAAACCTTTACTGAGCATGCGCATATCGTATAGCAACAGTTTAGCCTTGGGGGACGTAATAACAAGTACGCGATATGGTAAAATATCACAGTAGTTCTATTTGTACTATTCTCTATGAGTGGAGTAGATAGCTACATGATAAAATAAAATATTACTTCTGATACAGCACTCTGATTTCTGACAGCATCCAAGGGAGGGACGACAAAAAGGGAGTGGAGATCGAGAAATTATGTAGCTCTGTCTTCTACTAACTCACAAGATTAGGTCCTCAGTTTTCCGTCTTTTTCTTATAGAGTGTGCATTATTAAGCAATAGTGTTTAGCAAGCGCCTATTCTCAGTGAGCGCTCGTTTTCTTGTAGGTTGAAGTTTAAGCATTTACCATTATTGTTGTAAAAATGGTCGAATTTATTATCCTGGAGGAAAGGGAAAAAAGGATTTATAAAAAATAAAAATAACAATAACATCATGATCATCATCGACAGAGAGAGTGTGTGTGTATGTGTGTGTGGATGCATGCGTGCGTGCGTGCGTGTGGTGTCGCTTTTGGGGGGCTACCCACATGTCACACACAATTGGAATCAGCACAGGAAAGTTTTGGGGCTCTTAGGATGATACAGTAACAGGCAGTCAGGGTTTCATCCAGAAGTTCTTGCAAGAGGGGGCATAATGGTGTGTTCAAACATTTAGGGGGGGGCAACATGTAGTGTAAGCATGTGAAGTGTGGCCATAGCTAGCAGGGTCTCACAGGGAAATTTTGAAAAATTGATTCTCTGAGACGCATTCTGGTGCATTCTCAGCCCACAATGTTTTAGTCATTATAAGTACTGCATAGTTAAGTGGTAATGATGGATAGTTCACCCAAATCCCATAATCAGCATCATTTTGCAGCTAATTCAGCTAAGTAATGCCTCAGAAAGTCTATTTTCAGAGTCTGTGATGTATTGTGCTTACTCAGTCCAATGAGGATTATAACATTTTCCGATTGATCTGACAAATGACAGGCCATTTAGACTAGACTCAGTACTGAAGTGCATGTTGTAGATGAGGGTTGATGACGGGGGAGGGAAGGGAGGAATACTCAGCCTAGAGGTCAGCTAGTAAATGTATAGGTGCAAGATATTAATTACTGTATTTCCTCATTGCGCCTAGATTAGAACACGCCTTCAGGTGGAATGTGTCCATTTACCATATTATTTTTAAAAAACACAAAGGGGGAATGCATCCTCGATAAGACTCCCGTGTGAATGAGGGATGTGGTGGGTTTGAGGTGGGTTTGAGGGAAAATGTCCGACAGGCTGAGGTAATGAGGCCACAGCTGTGCCAACTCACATTCTCAAAAATTATAAAAAAAGAAGGGAAAGGGGGAAGGGGACGGGGGGGGGGGGGCCTTCTGTAGCAGTAGAGGGGATTGGAGCAGGGAATAGCTGCAACAGAATCACCAGCAATTTCATGCCCTACTCCTGCTGTTGATACTTCCAAGCATTGCTCCTCACAGAAGCACACTACAAAGCTTGCATTGAATTTCACGAGTGTCTAGAAGCCAGACTCCTCAACAAACAGGCCAGTCAAGCTTCTTGGCTTGCCACATTGAATTTCACGAGTGTCTGGAAGCCAGACTCCTCAAGAAACAGGCCAGAATTTCACGATTGTCTAGAAACCAGACACCTCAAGTAATAGGTCAGTCAAGCTTCTGGGCTTGCCAGTGAATTTCACGAGTGTCTGGAAGCCAGACTCCTCAAGGAACAGGCCAGTCAAGCTTTTTGGGTTGTCGTACTGAATTTCACGAGTGTCTGGAAGCCAGACTCCTCAAGTACAGTAATAGGCCAGTAAAATTTATTGTTGCCACACTGAATTTCACGAGTGTATAGGAGCCAGACTCCTCAATTAACAGGCCAGTCAAGCTTCTTAGCTTGCCTCACTGAATTTCACGAGTGTCTAGAAGTCAGACTCCTCAAGGAAAAGGCCAGTCAAGCTTCTTGGCTTGCCAACTAAATTTCTGGAGTGTCTAGAAGCTAGACTCCTCAAGGTACATGCCAATCAAGCTTCTTGGCTTGCCAGACTGAATTTCACGAGTGTCTGGAAGCCAGACTCCTAAAGCTACAGGCCAGTTAAGCTTCTTGGCTTGCCAAACTGAATTTCACGACCGTCTGGAAACCAGACTCCTCAAGGAACAAGTCAGTCAAGCTTCTTGGCTTGCCACACTGAATTACAAGAGTGTCTAGAAGTCAGTGTCGCATGGCCACCCTGAGATTACAAACCCAATTTCAGACAAGTGACTGAATAACTTGCTAATGGGTAGCATATTGTATAGAACTGTGAAACCACTAATTAATACCTAAGCTAGCATGTGTTGTATGCATCTCATTGGTCACTCTTATGTATGACAACACTGAATATTACCTTGTATGGGCATGTCTGGAGTGACTGGCTGTAGCCTAGCAGTTTTATAGGCCTTAGATTTTGATTGCCATTACACTAAGTCTGTAGACGTGTGCATGTGCATGTATGTGCAATAAAGGTCAATTCTTTGTTGAGAGACTTGCTTGCCTTAGCTTGAGTAATATAGCTAGGGTAGGTTGGTGACACATCAGAGGTCACCTGGTGGCAGCGTACCAAACAAACCAGCTGACAGGAGTGTAATCTTGGGTAGTATAGATTTCCGTCCATGTCACAACTGGTGGCAGCAGTGGGATACCGTTATCTAAGAAAGAGAGAGCCAGTGAAGAGCCATAGCTACAAGCTACTACTAGACTAGCTAAACTAAAATTGTTTGTTTCGATTTCGGTGATCAGAAGTCGACCATCGTGTTAGAGTGATTCGAGTGGCAGACAAATTGAGATGTCGAGATTGAAAGCGTCAAAATTCCCGGATGAGCCAGCTCTGGCGGACAAAGAAACCAAACGGGCAGAGACACTGACTAATGCGGGACTAGCGGAGTTGTTGTTACGGTTTGAAAAAGAAAGAGAGAAGACGAGGAAGCAGGAGAGGTTGGAAATACAGGAGAAAGAAAAAATATGAGCTGATGAAGAGGCGAAGAGAGAAAAGAGATGGGAAGAAATGTTTAAGGCGATATGTGTAGATGGAGCCAGGAGCCTGGATGATACACGAGAGTCAGCTGTCAGCACAGTGCATTCCTGCCAGGAGCGTGTGCCGAAGTTTCGGGAGATGGCCAAGGACGAGGATCCGTCTGACTATTTTATGGCTTTCGAGGCACACATGAATACCTACCGTATGGACAAGGAAGAGTGGACCAAACATCTAGTCCCAGTGTTGAGACCGGAAGCATCACAAGTTTTTCTCACAATGACGGAGGAAGCAAGGCTGGATTACACTCAGACAAAAAAGGCAAGATACAAGGTGACCAGGAAAACTTACCGGCAGAAGCTGGATGGCCTTCGACGTAAGGGTGGCGAGAAGTGGGGCAGAGTTGGACACAGAGCGAAGCAACTATACCTGAAGCGGATTGAAGGTTGTAGCACTGTGGAAGAGGTCGTAGAAATTGGAACTATGGATCCGCTGATCAAGACCATGCCAAAACAGTTGGCAATTCATGTTTTGGACAGAGCACTGGAAACAGCTCAAGAAGCGAAGATGATCGCAGACAGCTTCATGACAGCTCGAGGCTGGTCCTATGACGACATACCCCAAGGAGATAGGGGAGGAAACAGAGATTCAAGGAGGGTGGAATGTAGCCACCCACCTACTGAGAATGAGAGACATGGGCAGAAGAGGAGGAGAAAGGACAGACGGCGTGACAATCGAGATGTCAATAGCCCAGATGCGGGAGATAACTTCTTAACTCCACAGCCTAAGCAGGAAAGCGGATACCGCTCCAAATGTTTCAAGTGCAGTCTGCCTGGACAATTTTCTGCAGAGTGCTTCACCAAGAAGGCTAATTACAAACACAAGGTGGAGAGCGTTAACCTCTGCAAGCCATTGACATCCAAGGAGGAGATTAGTTTGGTAAATTCAGAGATTAGTGGTAAAGCCACTGTAGAAGGCACCATTGGGGGAATACAGTGCAGTGACATTCTCCTGGATACAGGTGCAGGACAGACAGTTGTTAGAGCAGATATGGTGGACCCTCAACATCTTACTGGACGCTCAAGGCGTGCTCATTCATACAAAAGCAGCACTCAGATTCTCCGAATTGCAAAGGTAGCTGTACAAGTGGGAGGAAGAGAACAGGAGTTAGAGGTGTTGGTCGCTGAGAAACTCGACTCAGCATTGCTAGGGAGAGATATGCCAGGAATATGGGAGCTGGGAAAGAGACTCCTGCATGATGAGCTTGTTAATATGGTCACAACCAGATCTAACAAGGAGTGGACCGAAGAAAGTTTACCAGTTGGTCAGAAGGAAGCTGAGGCGAAGGATATGACGGACAGTGAGTCCAGTGATGATGAAGTTGAGAAGCCATGGGAAGACACACCTGATGAGCCAAATGATGAGACCCTTACTACAGAGTCAGAAGAAGAAGAGACTACTCCAGCCAAGAGTAAGGCAGAGAAGAGGAGAGACAAAGCACCTGAAGAATGACAGGGGACATCTGTTAGACGTCAATGCTAAAGAGCTGCGTCGAGAACAGAGACAAGACATTAGTGTATCAAGGTTGTGGGAAAAAGCAAAAGATGAGAAGGACCACAGTTACCTTATTGAGGATGGGATACTCTGGAGAAAAACAACAAATCGTCTAGGGGGTGAGCCCACTCAACTATGCCTGCCCAAGAAGTATCGATCGCTGGTTTTAGCATTGGCTCACAGATCAGGACATCTGGGGAGAGACTGGATGACTCAACAAGTCCTTGACGAGTTCTTCTGGCATCGGATCCATACAGAAGTTAGGCAATTATGCCGAGCCTGTCTTGAATGCCAGCACCCGGGAGGTTCAGCCACACCCGTACCCTTACGACCAATGCCCGTCGTTGGAGGACATCCGAGATCTCTCCCAGGAAAGAGAGAAGAAAAAGAAGGTCAAGTATAAGCAACTGTACGACCGAAAGGCAAAAGAAAGCGAGTATGAGGTGGGCGAGTTAGTCATGTTACGGACCCCTGGAATTGGACCAAAGATGGATCCCAGGTGGGAAGGACCGTATACGGTAGAGGAAAAGATTAACAGCACTGAACATCCTCGGAGGAGAAAGACAAGAAGACACATCAATCTCATCAAGGAATATGTTTCACCGACAGCAAGCTGCTTGATGGTAGAGACAGACGATGATTTTGGACCAGGAAAGGATGAAAAAGGGGCAGATGGCAAACCTGCCATAAACAAAGACCTCATTGCAGAGCAAAAAGGGGTGTGCTAGAGTTATTGAGGAGACACGACGAGCTCACAAAGGACGAACCAGGACTAACAAAGCCTTGAAAGGAGAGTCCGCTGGTGATCCATACAACCACACACTATCCCATTCATCGACCACCATATCGGTTGGATGCCAGAAAGCTCCAAGAAATAAACCAGGTAGTAAAACAACTGCTAGAGCTGGACATCATTCGCCAGTCACAAAGCCCTTGGGCATCACCAGCTATTTTGGTCGTGAAAAACGATGGCACCAAAAGATTGTGTGTGGATTACAGGAGATTAAATGAAGTCACAGTCTCTGATCCGTTGCCGCTACCACCATCAACGATCTACTCGACAAGTTAGGAGAAGCAGAGTACATATCAACTCTTGATCTGTCGAAAAGATATCACCAGGTCCTAGTAGACAACGACTCCATTGCAAAGACAACTTTTATCACACCAGTGCATATGCCCTTTGGGCTGAAGAATGCCCCATCGAATTTCCAGAGATTCATGAATTCTACAATGGCAGACTTCGCTCCGTTCGCATCAGCATACATGTATATCAATGATATAGTAGTTTTTAGTAAGTCGTTTGCCATTTGGAGCAAGTATTTCAAAGGCTCGAGAAGAAGGGCCTTCGTTTCAAACCATCCAAGTGCACTTTGGTAATGAGACATTGCAACTATCTCGGACACAGAGTAGGCAAGTGAGAGGTATGCCCACTTCAGGCAAAAGTAGAGATGGTGCTACAGTACCTGCGTCCAAAGAGGAAGAAAGAGATGAGATCATTCTTAGGACTCACAAACTATTACAGACGTTTCATTCCTGCTTATGGGAGCATAGCTGTACCTCTTACTGAGGCCACCAGAAAGATAGACCAGACATAGTAGTGGTCTGGACAAAGGAGAGAGAAGATGCATTTCAATGTCTCAAGGAAGCATTAGCCAGAGATCCAGTACTGATTAGCCCGAATGAAAATAAGCCATTCTCACTACATACAGACACTTCAGGAGTAGGCCTGGGAGCAGTACTCAGTCAGGAGGGAGCTGAAGGGATAGACAGACCAGTGGCATATTATTTGCAGAAGTTCCGACTGGCGGAGACACGATACTCAGTAACCGAACAGGAATGCCTAGCTATGGTTGCATCAATTAAACATTTTAGAGTGTACCTATCAGGAGCATGTTTCAAAGTTGTCACTGATCATCGGAGTCTGGCATACCTAGCTAGAATGCGGGACGAATCAGGAAACTTACTCGATGTGCTATCAGGCTTCAACCATTTCTCTTCACCATTGAACATAGATGCCGCAAAATGCCGATGGCTTATCGAGACAAGCCTGGCCAAGCAGAAAGGGTCAAAACTCAACCGAAAAGGACGAGAAGGGAGGAGTGTCGCAGGGCGACCCTGAGATTACAAACCCAATTTCAGACAGCCATTTGAAGTGACAGTTGCTAATGTGTGAAGCATATTATATAGAACTGTGTAATACCTAAGCTAGCATGTGTTGTAGCATCTCATTGGTCACTCTACATGTATGTGTGACAACACTGAATATTACCTTGTATGGGCATGTCTGGAGTGACTGGCTGTAGCCTAGTTAAAGGAGCAGTTTTACAGTCCTTAGATTTTGATTGCCATTACACCGAGTCTGTAGACATGTGCATGTATGTGCAATAAAGGTAAATTCTTGTTGAGAGACTTGCTTGCCTTAGCTTAAAGTAATATAGCTAGGGTAGGTTGGTGACACATCAGAGGTCACCTGGTGGCAGCGTACCAAACAAACCAGCTGACAGTAGTGTAATCTTGGGTAGTATAGATTTCCGTCCGGTCACAGTCAGACTCCCAAGTAGCAGCCCAGTCAAGCTTCTTGGCTTGCAACATTGAATTTAACGAATATCTAGAAGCCAGACTCCTCAAGTAACAGGCCAGAATTTCACTAGTGTCTAGAAGCAAGACTCCAAGGAACAAGCCAGAATTTCACGAGTGTCTGGAAGCCAGACTACTAAACGTACAGGCCAGTCAAGGTTCTTGGCTTGTCACACTGAATTTCACGAGTGTCTAGAAGCAAGACTCCTCGAGTAATAGGCCAGTCAAGCTTCTTGGCTTGCCTCACTGAATTTCATGAGTGTCTAGAAGCCAGACTCCTCAAGTGATAGGCCAGAACTTTACGAGTGCCTAGAAGCCATACTCCTCAAGCAGGGTTTCATACAGGATTTTTCTGTAGGGGGGAAAATGACAACTAGACTGGGACACGCCCTTTTCATGGCCACACCCACTTTCATGCCATGTGCTGTCTTTGAAGTGAATTACCATTGTAATGACTTCTGTAGCTAAACATAATGTAGTACAGCAGACCCCATCTTATCCGAACTCATTGGGACCCAAGGTGTAGTTCGGATAAGCAAAAAGTTCAGATACACAAAAAACAACACAAATATTAATTACACCCAATTCATGAATATAATTAAAATGCTGAATCACGTTGGAAATATTTTCAATATCCTTTTAATCTGCAGGTCCTTTGGATAATAAGAAGCTCACTTCCTGATACTAGAAGGATAGGTCCTCAGTAACTGGCATGCTGTTT
This sequence comes from Cladorhizidae sp. MBARI D1340-BT2, assembly GCA_028752905.1. NCBI lineage: Eukaryota > Metazoa > Porifera > Demospongiae > Poecilosclerida > Cladorhizidae > Cladorhizidae sp. MBARI D1340-BT2. Next base: position 11,659,465 of record JAQNBH010000004.1, on the reverse strand, counting down.
TACATACATATTTTTTCATATTATTTATATTCATAATGTTGTATTTTCTCTGAGCAATAGTCTACTGACTGGAGTACCTTGCCCCCTTTTCTGAACAAACCACAGATATAAAGCATTTTCTAGATGTTCGTCTTTAGCAAGGAGCATGACTTTGCGAGCTGAACTTATCCCCCGACAGTCAAGGTTGCCTGCAAACTCTCGAAGTTTGGCTTCGTTCTTTTTTATCTTCGTTATTGTCAACTTCCCTACGCCTTACTCTTCCTCTAGTCGGGCTTGAGTGGCTCCATTTGATATCTTTCTTAGAATGGCTATCTTTGACTCGATCGACAAAACAGCAAACTGAACTAGTTTGCGCGTGCAAATTACGTAAACAGTTTGGAGATCGATGACTTCGGATAATCCGAGCGTTCGGATAATCGAGGTTCGGATATGCGAGGGTATACTGTATTGCATATTCTTAAAATATTTCTTTTTTTTCCTCTAGAAGTTGTACTACGACTTTTAAAAAGATCATTTCCCATCATTTCCCTCTACTGAATAGATAGTATCTATTGATGTCATTCCTGTTTATATAAGATAGGTTTATGTACTTACTTTTTACCTCTGTTAACCTCTGTTAGATCATTGTGTTTTTGTGATTATAAATACATGTGAATTGTGTGTACAAATCAGAATTAAAATTTGCTAACTTCTAACTATACTACACACCATGGATATCAGAAAGTTTTATCTAGGAAGAGACCAAGTGAGGATTTAGATGAATCTAATTATGAGCTAACTAGTACCATAGCTACTCCTCAGTCTGATGATGAACCTATGACTCTAGCTATCCCAGTCTAGTGAATCTACCAAAGCTAAGGAAAAAAAGGTCTTCAAATCCAGGCTCACTTACAGCTCTCAATGGGAGTCTAAATACCCTTGCATATATTGTGATGAGGTAGAGAAAGGTATGTTTTGCCAAATTTGTCAGAGCTATGGAAAACCACCAGCAAATGTCTGTGGAGCTAGGACATCACGAGGAGTACAGGACTGGAACCTTGTCACTGAGTTACTCAAGCTACACAATTACACAAGAATGCAGCTATGACTGCAAGGATGGCAGAACAGCCAAGTGTTGTTGAAAAACGAGGAAATAACAGGGCAATACTTCTAAAATTGCTGCACTCTGTCTACTTCTTGCTCAAACACAGAATTCCACATACTACCACCTTTCAGGATCTCCTAGCTCTTCAAATTGCTAATGTTGACAAACTTCTTCAGCAGCACATTAATGGGGCTCCTGCAAATGCACGGTACACCTCTAAATTTCATCCCTCATAGAAGCTATTGCCATCTGGATCGATAGAAAGCTTTTGGTTAGCTTAATTAAAAGGAGAGACCGTACTTTTAGATCTAGCTGATGAGTGAGGATATTAGCACACAAGAAGAACTTTCTGTGCATAGCCGATGGATTGTAAATGGCCAGCCAGAGGAACATTTCCTAACAATCCTACACATTCTCGCTTGTGATGCTGCAACCATCACAGAGTCACTGGAATCCTTTATTGACTCAAGACATCTTGATTACTGCAAATTGGTTGGCCAAGGATATGATGGTGCAGCGGTATTTGCAAGAAGTACAACTGGAGTGCATGTAAGGATGCAGACTCACTTTGCACATGCCATGTACATCCATTGCTCTTGCCACAAGCTACAGCTAGCAAGTGTACAAGCAGCTGAGAGTGTTCCTGAGATAAAGAAGATTTTTGGCTTGATGGACAGGCAGCTTTCAAATTGCCTGAATTAAAGATCGTGAAGCTTAGTGATACGCGTTGGCTTTGGATTGAGAGATGTATGAGAGCAATTCGAAAGGACCTTCCTGCTCTTATAACTACCTGCAACAACTTTACGAGACCACAGTTAGTGCAGAAGCATTCGGCTCGAGTACACTTCTTGCTACCTTCACTGCAATAGCCAGTATTGGCTTATTTCAGAGGTTCTTGACATCTTGGCAAAAATGAATGCTTCCATGCATAGGAAAGTGACTGATTTCAGTCAGTTACAGTTTTTATTGACTTGTAACAGTTTTTATTGACTTGTACACTTGATGATTTGAAGTCACTGAAGAATGGAAAAGCAGAATGGTGTTCTTCAACTAAATTAACTTGTACAAAGTTAGACTGAGTATGGCATAGATATTGGAAGACATATTTCTGGATCAGCCCGTTCAAGATTCATGTCCATCACCAATACAAAGGAGTATCTTCATCACATTGCCATCCCATACATTGATGTTTTGATTGACAACATCAAGGGGTGATTTTCTGATAAAGCAGTTTAACTACTAGTTGCCACATCCGTCTTCAATCCTGCCTTGCTACCCACAGAAGAGTCCTTATCTTCCTATAGCCATGAAGCGATTCAGAATTTGGCTGGGTTCTATGGTAATGAAGCCTCAGTGAAGTACAATGGTGTAACTTACACCACCTCCGCTACTAGATCCAGAAGAACTTGTGTCTGAATGGAAATTTTTCAGGAGGGCACTTCGCAAAGAAAAGGAGGTGATAATCCATTCGAAGAAGCTAGCCAAACCTCCTAGCATGCAAGATGTAATTCAGTCAATGGAAGCTACTGAAGCATATGAAGGCACATTTCCACAAACACTTTGCCTCCTTCATATCATTTTGGTCTTGCCAATCGGGACTGCAACAGTGGAGCGATCTTTCAGTGACATGAAAATGATCAAGACCAGGCTTAGAAATTGCCTATCTGATTGTAACCTGTCTTGATTAATGAAGATTGCCATAGGGCGACAAGAACTGATGAATGTGAAATTTGAAGAAATTCTTGACGTTTTTAAATAAACTAATAGAAGAATTGATCTTTAATTAGCTGCACTGAGTATATACTGTTATAATACACATACATGCACAAGCAATATTTTGTTTTCCTCTCGATGGCATTTAATTATAAATTTGATCTACATGTAAGCTAAGGGGGTGGGGAGAAACTTGTGTTAGGGGGGATATCCCCCTTCCCCCTTCCCCATATGAAACCATGTCAAGGAACAGGTCAGTCAAGTTTCTTAGCTTGCCAATTGAATTTCACGAGTGTCTAGAAGCCAGACTCCTCAAGTAGCAGGCCAGTCAAGCTTCTTAGCTCGCCACACTGAATTTCACGAGTGTTTGGAAGTCAGACTCCTCAAGGAACAGGTCAGTCAAGCTTCTTAGCTTGCACTGAATTTCACGAGTGTCTAGAAGCCAGACTCCTCAAGTAGCAGGCCAGTCAAGCTTCTTAGCTTGCCACACAACCCCCTTGCATTCCTTTTTAATATTCTCATTTTGCCTTTTTCTGGTTGTTCAATAAAACGCCAAATTGTTGTCAAATACATAATTTTTTTAATATTACTTAAATAATATTTCACAACAAAATTACTCCATGAATATTTCACAGTACGAGCTTCACAACTACGATCATATGTAGGGTGCAAACTTCTACTCCATTTTTCTTTTTCTTGTGTACTGATAACAAGTATAAATTCCAAGATATTCATGACAGCTGAAAAATAGCCTGGGGGCCTATTGAAACGATGAGAAATAGAGCGGTCAATCCCCCCCCCCCAAAAGTACTTTTAAGAGGTGAGGCCCATATAAGAAGTAATGTGACCACCGATACCAGACATCTCTATCACTGTTGGGCTTACTATCACACACCAACCCCTAAAGTAAGTCTTGACACACTCATCCCTAGCAGCCTCTCCTCCAGCTGTGCCAGCACTGTACAGCCTCTCACACAGCAAGGCTTGATACACTCATCCCTAGCAGCCTCTGCTCCAGCTGTGCCAGCACTGTACAGCCTCTCACACAGCAAGGCTTGACACACTCATCCCTAGCAGCCTCTCCTCCAGCTCAGCACTGTACAGCCTCTCAAACAGCAAGGCTTGACACACTCATCCCTAGCAGCCTCTCCTCCAGCTGTGCCAGCACTGTACAGCCTCTCACACCACAGCAAGGCTTGACACACTCAGCCTCTCCTCAGCACTGTACAGCCTCTCAAACAGCAAGGCTTGACACACTCATCCCTAGCAGCCTCTCCTCCAGCTCAGCACTGTACAGCCTCACACACATCCAGGCTTGACACACTCATCCCTAGCAGCCTCTCCTCCAGCTGTGCCAGCACTGTACAGCCTCTCACACCACAGCAAGGCTTGACACACTCATCCCTAGCAGCCTCTCCTCAGCACTGTACAGCCTCTCACACAGCAAGGCTTGACATACTCATCCCTAGCAGCCTCTCCTCCAGATCAGCACTGTACAGCCTCTCACACAGCAAGGCTTGACACACTCATCCCTAGCAGCCTCTCCTCCTGCTCAGCACTGTACAGCCTCTCGTACAGCAAGGCTTGACACACTCATCCCTAGCAGCCTCTCCTCCAGCTCAGCACTGTACAGCCTCTCACACAGCAAGGCTTGACACACTCATCCCCAGCAGCCTCTGCTCCAGCTGTGCCAGCACTGCACAGCCTCTCACACAGCAAGGCTTGACACACACGTCCGTGGCAACCTCTCCACCAGTACGTGCACTGTCCTGTCCATTGCGCGAACTTTTTTCTTTGTGGAACATTTTATTCATAATCATACAAAATTAAGGCAAATCACAGTACATATTTGTATTTATATATACAAATTGCCATCGGAATTCCTGAATCCTAGACTCCCCCCAACACACACGCACACAAGAATCAAAAGGTGCCGCCTAATCGCATCTTCAACTGGCTAGGTACACACACTTCATTAGCAAGTCATGCTCAGTATAATATGGACATGAGATCTCGCACACTAAAACCCACTAAAATACACATTCTTCTAATTTATATTTCAACAAAGTGTAAAAAAAAACTCCCATGGAGAACAAGAACAAGCTGCTCCATAGCATTTGGTAGAGGGACTAATTGTCACACAATCAAGTCATTTCTGATTGGCTAATGATATATCCCATATCCTCCCCCCCCCAATGCCCAGATCCATATCTGGTCACATACACAAGAGTAGCCTGGTTGTGTAAAGACAAAGGCATTGCTATGTCAGGCCACTTTGCCAGTGGCCACAGGGGTGTGGTTGACAAGTGGCTTATTATTTTTATTTTTTATAGTGTGATAAATTCATTATTAGGCTCTAACTTAGGGGTGTATCCCTAAATCTCATACATGGAGAGGCCGATGAACCGAGCCTGAACTGAGCCATGTCACCTATTGAGCCCTGCCCTAATCTCTAGCCCTGGCACACTAGCCCTAACTAGTTGGTTTCTTTTGCACCCAATCCACCCCCCCCCCCCCCCCCCCCCCCCCCCCACACACACAACCTGGACCTTTTCACAGATCCCTAGGGGGTTCAGGACCAACGTCAAGCAACAAGGTCTGGTACTAAACAGCATACGAGTCACAGTCGTTCCACGTCTAACGCTACATACCACATCTACTTCAATAGGTTGCCATGACTGTGGAATTCCTTTCCACCTATTGACATAAGTCTATCCTCCAGCTCTATCAAGCGTAATATCAGGCAGGCGTTATTAAAGAATGGCTACTCGAGCTGCATAGCGCTGATGAACAAAACTCTACAGCGTGCAGGAGAGCTGCAGAAGAGGCAGAGAAAGAGAAGGGATGCAGCAAGCGTGACTTTTAACCCACGTCAAAACCAACTTTAACTCTGATCTCCCCTGTACCTTTCATTCATTATGTCTTGTGCAAAGTGTTCCCAGCCCCTATTCCTAACCGGTCTCATCTATTATATTATCTTATCCTCACTTGATGCATGTTCTGGCTAGTGGCTACTAGCCAGATAAGCTAGTTGTCTTACAATGTATTACTGGCACTCATTTAAAACATATGAAACATATGCTACTGAGAAGATAATAATGATGCAAATTAAAATTATTTTTTTAATTAAAAAATTAATTAATTTCCCTCCCCTGATTTAAGAGATGAGTCATATTTGTGTGTTTTGAGGGCCAAGCATTTTTTTAAAGTGTATGTCAAGCCAGTAGAGGCAAGGCAAGGTCAAAGTATCCTTAGTGGAAGGCATGTAGATGTAAATCCATCAAAGCACGTGACATACACATAAACAGTGTAAGGCATACACATATTTTTTCTGGCTCTATACTATGTATATATATATCTAGCAATTAACAGCCCGCTAACTTTACTTAGTTATAACTATAGTGACGTTACCCAAATCGCCCGACAACAGGAATCTTGGCCCAGTCGTTGAAGCTTCCAACAAGAAATATTTCCTTTCCAACTCCTTCCCACACGAATATGTGGGGGGTGAGTGAGCCTGAGGGAATGAGTCCCTTTCGCTTTCCAGGTTTCCTAGCAGCCATTTTTTAAAGATGGGTGCCGTTGTCACAAGATATTTCGTCGCTCCAGAAAATGACGCGACATTTTTGTCGCTTTTAGGATGTGACCTTCCGTGTGCTAGATCACTATTTGTGCGCTTGTAGGATAAAGACCAAATATTTGACTGCATCAAACAAAGGACTTCTCCAACTGGTTTAAGCATGAATCAAAAGAATGCCCTCCAAAGGAAGCGCAAGAGTTTTTTTTGTTAAAGATGATGCTGGTTAGCATTATACTATCATGTACTACAATCATCAAGATATCCAGGTTGTTCTACTGCTCACAAATCTCGTCTCATCAAGGACATACACAGCTGCACCAGTACTTGGTGCTAGACTGACAGCACAAAAAAAAATTATTTATTTTTGTGGTGTTCACTTCATGTATATATAGTCATCTTCATTGTCGCTGTAAAGCCATAATTATTATATATATATTATTATTATATAAGAAAGTACAAAGGCAGCAACCAAATATATACTGAACGATTACATCAGTGACTATAAACATCGTCTCACCTCACTTAATCTGCTGCCCCTGATGTACTATTTTGAACTACTTGACATCCTATTTCTGATCAAGAAACATCCAACATCCTCCGGAAAACTTCCAAAACCTGGATTACATTTCCTTCACTCATTCGTCTACTCATCAACCTTCAATAAACTTACAGTAAACTACAGGAGAACAACAGCAACCAGGCACTTTTACTTCAACCGTACTGTGGAACAGGCTGCCAGGCATGGACCTCTCTCTCCCATTTCTGACACTCAAGCTGTTGTTCATGTGGTCTAACTTCCACGCAAACTTTTGTCCTAATCTAGTATGTACATTTCATTGTGTTTGTCCATGTACTAAATGTAGTGAATTTTCAGTTAAATAATATGGCCCCACTGCTAGTTGTTGGGTCATCAACCATATTACCATGCACTCATGTCTACTGTACACAACTCACTTTTGTCAAGGTTGTAAAGTCATTATTTGTATTATTTTTATTATTATTATATTATATATGAACTGTATTATAATTATTATCATCAAAATAATATACAAAGGATGAGAATGTGCTGAAGGCTTACCAGCAAGAGCTGCTGGTAGCCTTATAGGTGAGAATAGTTAATTGGAGATGGTAATGAAAAACATTTACTGCATGGACAAAGATAGTGCCAAGTGCATGGTAAATCAGAATTAAAGTTATTTATGAAATATTCCCAGAAAAAGGATTTCAGCTTCTTTTTCAAAGTGTAGGTGGAGAATTTGAGGTCCGTCTCAGGTAAGGCATTCCACAGCTTGACAACTCGGTTGAAATATATGAAATTTAGATGGTTGTTGGTGATTTGTGGAAGTAGACACGCTTCGAGTGGTTAGAAGAGCTGGTATTACAATTCGGAAATTGGACATAGTCATAGATGTTGAAGTAATCTTGGGGCATTTTGGGGCAGTTGATAAGAAATGTGATGTCCAAATATTCTAGCCATAGTGATAAAGGAAGTAACTTGAGAGATATTAGTTTATCCTTGTAATTTGGTCTATCCTTGTAATTTAAATGATAATTGTTTAAAACAAACTTGGTTGAGCGGTGCTGAACTTTCTCAATATTCCCCTTTCTTCCTGATGTATGGCAGGCAGGCACATCTGCCTGTGCAGTTCAACATGAATCCCAAGAATGATGACGATGAGAAGGATGCTGATGACGATGAAGATGACAATGAAGTTGATGGTGATGAAGAGGAGGAGAAGGAGAAGGAAGATGAGTTGGCAAAAAGTGATGGCCAGAATCTCGACTTAGAAGAACAAATCCAGATGATGATTGACATTCGAAAGAAAGCACTTCAGAACATACAGACTTCCCAGGAGAGACAAAAGAAGTACTGTAATACTAAGCATGGCAAAGACAAGTACAAGGTCGGTGCTTGCTGAAAAACTGCAGCAAACTTACTCACTGGCATGATGCACACCAGCAATAGTGTCGAGTATGCTGACATGCATTCCCAGGCAGGAGTAAATGATTGTGGGCTGTTAGCGATTGCTGCTGCACATGCCCTTAGTTAGGTAAAAATCCTGCTTTCTTGAATTTCAATCAGAAAGAGATGAGACAGCATCTTGTTAAGGCAATAGAGATGCAACACTGGATGAATTTCCTGCTAGGAAAAGGACACCAAAGGCCTGTACATCGGCCATTGAAACTGTCAAAGTATACCTGCCGGATGATGGGCTGAAGATGATCCAGTGCAATAAATGCATGGAATGGTTTAATGCTAGGTGTCTTAGGATTCCAAAAAAGCATCTAAATATTAAAAGGACCATGGAATTGTCTGAAATTCAAATAATAATTATCATCTATAATTATTATAACTGATTATGTTCTATATCATCCTGGTTAAAGCATAGATCTTATGAGCTCTAAAAACATTCTATTAGCATCATTTTCTAGAGCGACAAAATACAGGAAATTCTGTCGCGGCGACAGAATTTCCTAGCGACGAAATATCCCTTGGCACCCGATCCCGCCGCTGTCACGTAGGGAGACGACGAGTAATTAGCACCTCGCTGTGGTCGGCGTCGTAGCATTTTTGTTGCGACTCCACCCTCCATTAGAAGTGAGACCATAATGGCTTCGCCAAAATTTAGTGAGACCTGCGCAAGAAGAGTAGACCATCTTCCACTCTCTTCTGTTGTTCCAGGGGAAGACCAAATAGCCCCAATGCACAGTGGAAACACAAGCGGGGCATTTCTGCATCCCCTTTCATTTCCAGAGGCCCAACCAACAGACTTGTCTCATTTCATAGACCAAACTACTGATGTTCCAATAGTATGTCTCTTCCCATCCTGTAATGAGATGTTTGATGATACTACCCTTATGGAAAAGGACAGAGTTCGAGTAGATGAAGGCACCAATGGAAGAGTTAAAGTAGACAAAAGCACCATTGAAAGGGTTATGTCAGACAAAAGCACCAATGAAAATAATAAAGAAGATGTAAGAACTATCGAAAGCGATACTTCGGGAGGGTCTAAGGAAAGTGGGACCATCATTAAGGAGGATTGCGAGGGGCTGTCTAGTCCGGAAGGAGAGCTGGCAGGTGTGGAAATCACAAAGGCGCGATTTACCACCAAAGATCGATGGCTTCGTCACTTGTTCCTAACACACAAGCTAGTTGTTGACAAGGTGAAGAACATCTGCAGTATCAGAAGGTAACCAAGCACATCGGGACATGCTAGGCACATCGTCATTAGTTTGACCCACTTTTTTAAATGGCTCCCTGATAACCCTTCCCCCCCCCCTCCCCCCTATACTTTTTACCTCCATATATCAGCTTAACCTCACATTAGCTTTTTACTCTGTCTAAATGGTGGTTTCTGCTGCTGTCAGCTCTGAGGTGCTTGACCATTAAGGTAGCAAGCTAGCATACTTAAAATGCCATTTTTAAAAACCTTGATGCTCGTCAAAAAGATCATCATTTTCTTCCACACACAGATGACACCAATAAGTCTAAATTTTAGAACCAGAAGAATTTGCATACCGAGTGTGGGGTGCATGTGTTCCATGAGTGTGTTTAGGAGTGTGGGGTGCATGTGTTCCATGAGTGTGTTTAGGAGTGTGGGGTGCATGTGTTCCATGAGTGTGTTTAGGAGTGTGAGGTGCATGTGTTCCATGAGTGTGTTTAGGAGTGTGGGGTGCATGTGTTCCATGAGTGTGTTTAGGAGTGTGAGGTGCATGTGTTCCATGAGTGTGTTTAGGAGTGTGGGGTGCATGTGTTCCATGAGTGTGTTTAGGAGTGTGAGGTGCATGTGTTCCATGAGTGTGTTTAGGAGTGTGGGGTGCATGTGTTCCATGAGTGTGTTTAGGAGTGTGAGGTGCATGTGTTCCATGAGTGTGTTTAGGAGTGTGAGGTGCATGTGTTCCATGAGTGTGTTTAGGAGTGTGAGGTGCATGTGTTCCATGAGTGTGTTTAGGAGTGTGAGGTGCATGTGTTCCATGAGTGTGTTTAGGAGTGTGAGGTGCATGTGTTCCATGAGTGTGTTTAGGAGTGTGGGGTGCATGTGTTCCATGAGTGTGTTTAGGAGTGTGAGGTGCATGTGTTCCATGAGTGTGTTTAGGAGTGTGAGGTGCATGTGTTCCATGAGTGTGTTTAGGAGTGTGGGGTGCATGTGTTCCATGAGTGTGTTTAGGAGTGTGAGGTGCATGTGTTCCATGAGTGTGTTTAGGAGTGTGGGGTGCATGTGTTCCATGAGTGTGTTTAGGAGTGTGGGGTGCATGTGTTCCATGAGTGTGTTTAGGAGTGTGGGGTGCATGTGTTCCATGAGTGTGTTTAGGAGTGTGGGGTGCATGTGTTCCATGAGTGTGTTTAGGAGTGTGAGGTGCATGTGTTCCATGAGTGTGTTTAGGAGTGTGGGGTGCATGTGTTCCATGAGTGTGTTTAGGAGTGTGGGGTGCATGTGTTCCATGAGTGTGTTTAGGAGTGTGAGGTGCATGTGTTCCATGAGTGTGTTTAGGAGTGTGAGGTGCATGTGTTCCATGAGTGTGTTTAGGAGTGTGGGGTGCATGTGTTCCATGAGTGTGTTTAGGAGTGTGAGGTGCATGTGTTCCATGAGTGTGTTTAGGAGTGTGGGGTGCATGTGTTCCATGAGTGTGTTTAGGAGTGTGAGGTGCATGTGTTCCATGAGTGTGTTTAGGAGTGTGAGGTGCATGTGTTCCATGAGTGTGTTTAGGAGTGTGAGGTGCATGTGTTCCATGAGTGTGTTTAGGAGTGTGGGGTGCATGTGTTCCATGAGTGTGTTTAGGAGTGTGAGGTGCATGTGTTCCATGAGTGTGTTTAGGAGTGTGAGGTGCATGTGTTCCATGAGTGTGTTTAGGAGTGTGAGGTGCATGTGTTCCATGAGTGTGTTTAGGAGTGTGGGGTGCATGTGTTCCATGAGTGTGTTTAGGAGTGTGAGGTGCATGTGTTCCATGAGTGTGTTTAGGAGTGTGGGGTGCATGTGTTCCATGAGTGTGTTTAGGAGTGTGAGGTGCATGTGTTCCATGAGTGTGTTTAGGAGTGTGGGGTGCATGTGTTCCATGAGTGTGTTTAGGAGTGTGAGGTGCATGTGTTCCATGAGTGTGTTTAGGAGTGTGGGGTGCATGTGTTCCATGAGTGTGTTTAGGAGTGTGAGGTGCATGTGTTCCATGAGTGTGTTTAGGAGTGTGAGGTCCATGTGTTCCATGAGTGTGTTTAGGAGTGTGGGGTGCATGTGTTCCATGAGTGTGTTTAGGAGTGTGAGGTGCATGTGTTCCATGAGTGTGTTTAGGAGTGTGGGGTGCATGTGTTCCATGAGTGTGTTTAGGAGTGTGAGGTGCATGTGTTCCATGAGTGTGTTTAGGAGTGTGGGGTGCATGTGTTCCATGAGTGTGTTTAGGAGTGTGAGGTGCATGTGTTCCATGAGTGTGTTTAGGAGTGTGAGGTGCATGTGTTCCATGAGTGTGTTTAGGAGTGTGGGGTGCATGTGTTCCATGAGTGTGTTAAGGAGTGTGAGGTGCATGTGTTCCATGAGTGTGTTTAGGAGTGTGGGGTGCATGTGCTCCATGAGTGTGTTTAGGAGTGTGAGGTGCATGTGTTCCATGACTGTGTTTAGGAGTGTGGGGTGCATGTGTTCCATGAGTGTGTTTAGGAGTGTGGGGTGCATGTGCTCCATGAGTGTGTTTAGGAGTGTGAGGTGCATGTGTTCCATGAGTGTGTTTAGGAGTGTGGGGTGCATGTGTTCCATGAGTGTGTTTAGGAGTGTGAGGTGCATGTGTTCCATGACTGTGTTTAGGAGTGTGAGGTGCATGTGTTCCATGAGTGTGTTTAGGAGTGTGAGGTGCATGTGTTCCATGAGTGTGTTTAGGAGTGTGCGGTGCATGTGTTCCATGAGTGTGTTTAGGAGTGTGGGGTGCATGTGTTCCATGAGTGTGTTTAGGAGTGTGGGGTGCATGTGTTCCATGAGTGTGTTTAGGAGTGTGAGGTGCATGTGTTCCATGAGTGTGTTTAGGAGTGTGGGGTGCATGTGTTCCATGAGTGTGTTTAGGAGTGTGAGGTGCATGTGTTCCATGAGTGTGTTTAGGAGTGTGAGGTGCATGTGTTCCATGAGTGTGTTTAGGAGTGTGAGGTGCATGTGCTCCATGAGTGTGTTTAGGAGTGTGAGGTGCATGTGTTCCATGAGTGTGTTTAGGAGTGTGAGGTGCATGTGTTCCATGAGTGTGTTTAGGAGTGTGGGGTGCATGTGTTCCATGAGTGTGTTTAGGAGTGTGGGGTGCATGTGTTCCATGAGTGTGTTTAGGAGTGTGGGGTGCATGTGTTCCATGAGTGTGTTTAGGAGTGTGGGGTGCATGTGTTCCATGAGTGTGTTTAGGAGTGTGAGGTGCATGTGTTCCATGAGTGTGTTTAGGAGTGTGAGGTGCATGTGTTCCATGACTGTGTTTAGGAGTGTGGGGTGCATGTGTTCCATGAGTGTGTTTAGGAGTGTGAGGTGCATGTGTTCCATGAGTGTGTTTAGGAGTGTGAGGTGCATGTATTCCATGAGTGTGTTTAGGAGTGTGAGGTGCATGTGAGTGTGTTTAGGAGTGTGGGGTGCATGTGTTCCATGAGTGTGTTTAGGAGTGTGAGGTGCATGTGTTCCATGAGTGTGTTTAGGAGTGTGGGGTGCATGTGTTCCATGAGTGTGTTTAGGAGTGTGAGGTGCATGTGTTCCATGAGTGTGTTTAGGAGTGTGAGGTGCATGTGTTCCATGAGTGTGTTTAGGAGTGTGAGGTGCATGTGTTCCATGAGTGTGTTTAGGAGTGTGGGGTGCATGTGTTCCATGAGTGTGTTTAGGAGTGTGAGGTGCATGTGTTCCATGAGTGTGTTTAGGAGTGTGGGGTGCATGTGTTCCATGAGTGTGTTTAGGAGTGTGAGGTGCATGTGTTCCATGAGTGTGTTTAGGAGTGTGAGGTGCATGTGTTCCATGAGTGTGTTTAGGAGTGTGAGGAGCATGTGTTCCATGAGTGTGTTTAGGAGTGTGGGGTGCATGTGTTCCATGAGTGTGTTTAGGAGTGTGGGGTGCATGTGTTCCATGAGTGTGTTTAGGAGTGTGGGGTGCATGTGTTCCATGAGTGTGTTTAGGAGTGTGAGGTGCATGTGTTCCATGAGTGTGTTTAGGAGTGTGAGGTGCATGTGTTCCATGAGTGTGTTTAGGAGTGTGGGGTGCATGTGTTCCATGAGTGTGTTTAGGAGTGTGGGGTGCATGTGTTCCATGAGTGTGTTTAGGAGTGTGAGGTGCATGTGTTCCATGAGTGTGTTTAGGAGTGTGGGGTGCATGTGTTCCATGAGTGTGTTTAGGAGTGTGGGGTGCATGTGCTCCATGAGTGTGTTTAGGAGTGTGAGGTGCATGTGCTCCATGAGTGTGTTTAGGAGTGTGAGGTGCATGTGCTCCATGAGTGTGTTTAGGAGTGTGGGGTGCATGTGTTCCATGAGTGTGTTTAGGAGTGTGAGGTGCATGTGTTCCATGAGTGTGTTTAGGAGTGTGGGGTGCATGTGCTCCATGAGTGTGTTTAGGAGTGTGAGGTGCATGTGCTCCATGAGTGTGTTTAGGAGTGTGAGGTGCATATGTTCCATGAGTGTGTTTAGGAGTGTGGGGTGCATGTGTTCCATGAGTGTGTTTAGGAGTGTGGGGTGCATGTGTTCCATGAGTGTGTTTAGGAGTGTGGGGTGCATGTGTTCCATGAGTGTGTTTAGGAGTGTGGGGTGCATGTGTTCCATGAGTGTGTTTAGGAGTGTGGGGTGCATGTGTTCCATGAGTGTGTTTAGGAGTGTGGGGTGCATGTGTTCCATGAGTGTGTTTAGGAGTGTGAGGTGCATGTGTTCCATGAGTGTGTTTAGGAGTGTGGGGTGCATGTGTTCCATGAGTGTGTTTAGGAGTGTGGGGTGCATGTGTTCCATGAGTGTTTAGGAGTGTGAGGTGCATATGTTCCATGAGTGTGTTTAGGAGTGTGAGGTGCATGTGTTCCATGAGTGTGTTTAGGAGTGTGAGGTGCATGTGTTCCATGAGTGTGTTTAGGAGTGTGGGGTGCATGTGTTCCATGAGTGTGTTTAGGAGTGTGGGGTGCATGTGTTCCATGAGTGTGTTTAGGAGTGTGGGGTGCATGTGTTCCATGAGTGTGTTTAGTAGTGTGGGGTGCATGTGTTCCATGAGTGTGTTTAGGAGTGTGGGGTGCATGTGTTCCATGAGTGTGTTTAGGAGTGTGAGGTGCATGTGTTCCATGAGTGTGTTTAGGAGTGTGAGGTGCATGTGTTCCATGAGTGTGTTTAGGAGTGTGAGGTGCATGTGTTCCATGAGTGTGTTTAGGAGTGTGGGGTGCATGTGTTCCATGAGTGTGTTTAGTAGTGTGGGGTGCATGTGTTCCATGAGTGTGTTTAGGAGTGTGAGGTGCATGTGTTCCATGAGTGTGTTTAGGAGTGTGGGGTGCATGTGCTCCATGAGTGTGTTTAGGAGTGTGGGGTGCATGTGTTCCATGAGTGTGTTTAGGAGTGTGGGGTGCATGTGTTCCATGAGTGTGTTTAGGAGTGTGGGGTGCATGTGTTCCATGAGTGTGTTTAGGAGTGTGGGGTGCATGTGTTCCATGAGTGTGTTTAGGAGTGTGGGGTGCATGTGTTCCATGAGTGTGTTTAGGAGTGTGAGGTGCATGTGTTCCATGAGTGTGTTTAGGAGTGTGGGGTGCATGTGTTCCATGAGTGTGTTTAGGAGTGTGCATGTGTTCCATGAGTGTGTTTAGGAGTGTGAGGTGCATGTGTTCCATGAGTGTGTTTAGGAGTGTGAGGTGCATGTGCTCCATGAGTGTGTTTAGGAGTGTGAGGTGCATGTGTTCCATGAGTGTGTTTAGGAGTGTGGGGTGCATGTGTTCCATGAGTGTGTTTAGGAGTGTGGGGTGCATGTGTTCCATGAGTGTGTTTAGGAGTGTGAGGTGCATGTGTTCCATGAGTGTGTTTAGGAGTGTGAGGTGCATGTGTTCCATGAGTGTGTTTAGGAGTGTGAGGTGCATGTGTTCCATGAGTGTGTTTAGGAGTGTGAGGTGCATGTGTTCCATGAGTGTGTTTAGGAGTGTGGGGTGCATGTGTTCCATGAGTGTGTTTAGGAGTGTGGGGTGCATGTGTTCCATGAGTGTGTTTAGGAGTGTGGGGTGCATGTGTTCCATGAGTGTGTTTAGGAGTGTGAGGTGCATGTGTTCCATGAGTGTGTTTAGGAGTGTGAGGTGCATGTGTTCCATGAGTGTGTTTAGGAGTGTGAGGTGCATGTGTTCCATGAGTGTGTTTAGGAGTGTGAGGTGCATGTGTTCCATGAGTGTGTTAAGGAGTGTGGGGTGCATGTGTTCCATGAGTGTGTTTAGGAGTGTGCATGTGTTCCATGAGTGTGTTTAGGAGTGTGAGGTGCATGTGTTCCATGAGTGTGTTTAGGAGTGTGAGGTGCATGTGTTCCATGAGTGTGTTTAGGAGTGTGAGGTGCATGTATTCCATGAGTGTGTTTAGGAGTGTGAGGTGCATGTGTTCCATGAGTGTGTTTAGGAGTGTGAGGTGCATGTGTTCCATGAGTGTGTTTAGGAGTGTGAGGTGCATGTGTTCCATGAGTGTGTTTAGGAGTGTGAGGTGCATGTGTTCCATGAGTGTGTTTAGGAGTGTGGGGTGCATGTGTTCCATGAGTGTGTTTAGGAGTGTGAGGTGCATGTGTTCCATGAGTGTGTTTAGGAGTGTGAGGTGCATGTGTTCCATGAGTGTGTTTAGGAGTGTGAGGTGCATGTGTTCCATGAGTGTATTTAGGAGTGTGAGGTGCATGTGTTCCATGAGTGTGTTTAGGAGTGTGGGGTGCATGTGTTCCATGAGTGTGTTTAGGAGTGTGAGGTGCATGTGTTCCATGAGTGTGTTTAGGAGTGTGAGGTGCATGTGTTCCATGAGTGTGTTTAGGAGTGTGAGGTGCATGTGTTCCATGAGTGTGTTTAGGAGTGTGGGGTGCATGTGTTCCATGAGTGTGTTTAGGAGTGTGGGGTGCATGTGTTCCATGAGTGTGTTTAGGAGTGTGAGGTGCATGTGTTCCATGAGTGTGTTTAGGAGTGTGGGGTGCATGTGTTCCATGAGTGTGTTTAGGAGTGTGAGGTGCATGTGTTCCATGAGTGTGTTTAGGAGTGTGGGGTGCATGTGTTCCATGAGTGTGTTTAGGAGTGTGGGGTGCATGTGTTCCATGAGTGTGTTTAGGAGTGTGAGGTGCATGTGTTCCATGAGTGTGTTTAGGAGTGTGAGGTGCATGTGTTCCATGAGTGTGTTTAGGAGTGTGGGGTGCATGTGCTCCATGAGTGTGTTTAGGAGTGTGAGGTGCATGTGTTCCATGAGTGTGTTTAGGAGTGTGGGGTGCATGTGTTCCATGAGTGTGTTTAGGAGTGTGGGGTGCATGTGTTCCATGAGTGTGTTTAGGAGTGTGAGGTGCATGTGTTCCATGAGTGTGTTAAGGAGTGTGATGTGCATGTGTTCCATGAGTGTGTTTAGGAGTGTGGGGTGCATGTGTTCCATGAGTGTGTTTAGGAGTGTGGGGTGCATGTGTTCCATGAGTGTGTTTAGGAGTGTGAGGTGCATGTGCTCCATGAGTGTGTTTAGGAGTGTGGGGTGCATGTGTTCCATGAGTGTGTTTAGGAGTGTGGGGTGCATGTGTTCCATGAGTGTGTTTAGGAGTGTGGGGTGCATGTGTTCCATGAGTGTGTTTAGGAGTGTGGGGTGCATGTGTTCCATGAGTGTGTTTAGGAGTGTGCGGTGCATGTGTTCCATGAGTGTGTTTAGGAGTGTGGGGTGCATGTATTCCATGAGTGTGTTTAGGAGTGTGAGGTGCATGTGTTCCATGAGTGTGTTTAGGAGTGTGGGGTGCATGTGCTCCATGAGTGTGTTTAGGAGTGTGAGGTGCATGTGTTCCATGAGTGTGTTTAGGAGTGTGAGGTGCATGTGTTCCATGAGTGTGTTTAGGAGTGTGGGGTGCATGTGTTCCATGATTGTGTTTAGGAGTGTGGGGTGCATGTGTTCCATGAGTGTGTTTAGGAGTGTGAGGTGCATGTGTTCCATGAGTGTGTTTAGGAGTGTGGGGTGCATGTGTTCCATGAGTGTGTTTAGGAGTGTGGGGTGCATGTGTTCCATGAGTGTGTTTAGGAGTGTGGGGTGCATGTGTTCCATGAGTGTGTTTAGGAGTGTGGGGTGCATGTGTTCCATGAGTGTGTTTAGGAGTGTGAGGCGCATGTGTTCCATGAGTGTGTTTAGGAGTGTGAGGTGCATGTGTTCCATGAGTGTGTTTAGGAGTGTGGGGTGCATGTGTTCCATGAGTGTGTTTAGGAGTGTGAGGTGCATGTGTTCCATGAGTGTGTTTAGGAGTGTGAGGTGCATGTGTTCCATGAGTGTGTTTAGGAGTGTGGGCTGCATGTGTTCCATGAGTGTGTTTAGGAGTGTGAGGTGCATGTGTTCCATGAGTGTGTTTAGGAGTGTGGAGTGCATGTGTTCCATGAGTGTGTTTAGGAGTGTGGGGTGCATGTGTTCCATGAGTGTGTTTAGGAGTGTGGGGTGCATGTGTTCCATGAGTGTGTTTAGGAGTGTGAGGTGCATGTGTTCCATGAGTGTGTTTAGGAGTGTGAGGTGCATGTGTTCCATGAGTGTGTTTAGGAGTGTGGGGTGCATGTGTTCCATGAGTGTGTTTAGGAGTGTGAGGTGCATGTGTTCCATGAGTGTGTTTAGGAGTGTGAGGTGCATGTGTTCCATGAGTGTGTTTAGGAGTGTGGGGTGCATGTGTTCCATGAGTGTGTTTAGGAGTGTGAGGTGCATGTGTTCCATGAGTGTGTTTAGGAGTGTGGGGTGCATGTGTTCCATGAGTGTGTTTAGGAGTGTGAGGTGCATGTGTTCCATGAGTGTGTTTAGGAGTGTGGGGTGCATGTGTTCCATGAGTGTGTTTAGGAGTGTGGGGTGCATGTGTTCCATGAGTGTGTTTAGGAGTGTGGGGTGCATGTGTTCCATGAGTGTGTTTAGGAGTGTGAGGTGCATGTGTTCCATGAGTGTGTTTAGGAGTGTGAGGTGCATGTGTTCCATGAGTGTGTTTAGGAGTGTGGGGTGCATGTGTTCCATGAGTGTGTTTAGGAGTGTGAGGTGCATGTGTTCCATGAGTGTGTTTAGGAGTGTGGGGTGCATGTGCTCCATGAGTGTGTTTAGGAGTGTGGGGTGCATGTGTTCCATGAGTGTGTTTAGGAGTGTGAGGTGCATGTGTTCCATGAGTGTGTTTAGGAGTGTGGGGTGCATGTGTTCCATGAGTGTGTTTAGGAGTGTGAGGTGCATGTGTTCCATGAGTGTGTTTAGGAGTGTGGGGTGCATGTGTTCCATGAGTGTGTTTAGGAGTGTGAGGTGCATGTGTTCCATGAGTGTGTTTAGGAGTGTGAGGTGCATGTGTTCCATGAGTGTGTTTAGGAGTGTGAGGTGCATGTGTTCCATGAGTGTGTTTAGGAGTGTGAGGTGCATGTGTTCCATGAGTGTGTTTAGGAGTGTGCATGTGTTCCATGAGTGTGTTTAGGAGTGTGGGGTGCATGTGTTCCATGAGTGTGTTTAGGAGTGTGAGGTGCATGTGTTCCATGAGTGTGTTTAGGAGTGTGGGGTGCATGTGTTCCATGAGTGTGTTTAGGAGTGTGGGGTGCATGTGCTCCATGAGTGTGTTTAGGAGTGTGAGGTGCATGTGTTCCATGAGTGTGTTTAGGAGTGTGGGGTGCATGTGTTCCATGAGTGTGTTTAGGAGTGTGGGGTGCATGTGTTCCATGAGTGTGTTTAGGAGTGTGAGGTGCATGTGTTCCATGAGTGTGTTTAGGAGTGTGGGGTGCATGTGTTCCATGAGTGTGTTTAGGAGTGTGGGGTGCATGTGTTCCATGAGTGTGTTTAGGAGTGTGAGGTGCATGTGTTCCATGAGTGTGTTTAGGAGTGTGAGGTGCATGTGTTCCATGAGTGTGTTTAGGAGTGTGGGGTGCATGTGCTCCATGAGTGTGTTTAGGAGTGTGAGGTGCATGTGTTCCATGAGTGTGTTTAGGAGTGTGAGGTGCATGTGTTCCATGAGTGTGTTTAGGAGTGTGAGGTGCATGTGTTCCATGAGTGTGTTTAGGAGTGTGGGGTGCATGTGTTCCATGAGTGTGTTTAGGAGTGTGAGGTGCATGTGTTCCATGAGTGTGTTTAGGAGTGTGAGGTGCATGTGTTCCATGAGTGTGTTTAGGAGTGTGAGGTGCATGTGTTCCATGAGTGTGTTTAGGAGTGTGAGGTGCATGTGTTCCATGAGTGTGTTTAGGAGTGTGAGGTGCATGTGTTCCATGAGTGTGTTTAGGAGTGTGAGGTGCATGTGTTCCATGAGTGTGTTTAGGAGTGTGGGGTGCATGTGTTCCATGAGTGTGTTTAGGAGTGTGAGGTGCATGTGTTCCATGAGTGTGTTTAGGAGTGTGAGGTGCATGTGTTCCATGAGTGTGTTTAGGTGTGTGGGGTGCATGTGTTCCATGAGTGTGTTTAGGAGTGCGGGGTGCATGTGTTCCATGAGTGTGTTTAGGAGTGTGGGGTGCATGTGTTCCATGAGTGTGTTTAGGAGTGTGAGGTGCATGTGTTCCATGAGTGTGTTTAGGAGTGTGAGGTGCATGTGTTCCATGAGTGTGTTTAGGAGTGTGGGGTGCATGTGTTCCATGAGTGTGTTTAGGAGTGTGAGGTGCATGTGTTCCATGAGTGTGTTTAGGAGTGTGGGGTGCATGTGCTCCATGAGTGTGTTTAGGAGTGTGAGGTGCATGTGTTCCATGAGTGTGTTTAGGAGTGTGAGGTGCATGTGTTCCATGAGTGTGTTTAGGAGTGTGGGGTGCATGTGTTCCATGAGTGTGTTTAGGAGTGTGAGGTGCATGTGTTCCATGAGTGTGTTTAGGAGTGTGAGGTGCATGTGTTCCATGAGTGTGTTTAGGAGTGTGAGGTGCATGTGTTCCATGAGTGTGTTTAGGAGTGTGAGGTGCATGTGTTCCATGAGTGTGTTTAGGAGTGTGAGGTGCATGTGTTCCATGAGTGTGTTTAGGAGTGTGAGGTGCATGTGTTCCATGAGTGTGTTTAGGAGTGTGAGGTGCATGTGTTCCATGAGTGTGTTTAGGTGTGTGGGGTGCATGTGTTCCATGAGTGTGTTTAGGAGTGTGGGGTGCATGTGTTCCAGGAGTGTGGGGTGCATGTGTTCCATGAGTGTGTTTAGGAGTGTGAGGTGCATGTGTTCCATGAGTGTGTTTAGGAGTGTGAGGTGCATGTGTTCCATGAGTGTGTTTAGGAGTGTGAGGTGCATGTGTTCCATGAGTGTGTTTAGGAGTGTGGGGTGCATGTGTTCCATGAGTGTGTTTAGGAGTGTGAGGTGCATGTGTTCCATGAGTGTGTTTAGGAGTGTGGGGTGCATGTGTTCCATGAATGTGTTTAGGAGTGTGAGGTGCATGTGTTCCATGAGTGTGTTTAGGAGTGTGGGATGCATGTGTTCCATGAGTGTGTTTAGGAGTGTGGGGTGCATGTGCTCCATGAGTGTGTTTAGGAGTGTGAGGTGCATGTGTTCCATGAGTGTGTTTAGGAGTGTGGGGTGCATGTGTTCCATGAGTGTGTTTAGGAGTGTGAGGTGCATGTGTTCCATGAGTGTGTTTAGGAGTGTGGGGTGCATGTGTTCCATGAGTGTGTTTAGGAGTGTGAGGTGCATGTGTTCCATGAGTGTGTTTAGGAGTGTGAGGTCCATGTGTTCCATGAGTGTGTTTAGGAGTGTGGGGTGCATGTGTTCCATGAGTGTGTTTAGGAGTGTGAGGTGCATGTGTTCCATGAGTGTGTTTAGGAGTGTGGGGTGCATGTGTTCCATGAGTGTGTTTAGGAGTGTGAGGTGCATGTGTTCCATGAGTGTGTTTAGGAGTGTGGGGTGCATGTGTTCCATGAGTGTGTTTAGGAGTGTGGGGTGCATGTGTTCCATGAGTGTGTTTAGGAGTGTGGGGTGCATGTGTTCCATGAGTGTGTTTAGGAGTGTGAGGTGCATGTGTTCCATGAGTGTGTTTAGGAGTGTGGGGTACATGTGTTCCATGAGTGTGTTTAGGAGTGTGAGGTGCATGTGTTCCATGAGTGTGTTTAGGAGTGTGTGGTGCATGTGTTCCATGAGTGTGTTTAGGAGTGTGAGGTGCATGTGTTCCATGAGTGTGTTTAGGAGTGTGAGGTGCATGTGTTCCATGAGTGTGTTTAGGAGTGTGAGGTGCATGTGTTCCATGAGTGTGTTTAGGAGTGTGGGGCGCATGTGCTCCATAAGTTTGTTGTGTGATGAAGACCAAGTATTTTATTAGTTTCAAAATCCAAATAAAGGTAAATCTTAAGCACATTATGTCGGCTCAGAGTAATCGTACAAGTTTGAACAATGGTTGCCTATGAACAGTGTGGCATTGTGAAGCAAGGCAGAGACACGCACCTTTATTAACAGTGGAGTTGTAAGGGTCTATATTAGGCCCCTTTATTAGAGTTGTAAGTCTCTAAATTAGGCAGGGCCACGCCCCTTTATTACTGGAGTTGTAAGGCTCTAAATTAGGCAGGGACATTCCCCTTAATGAACCATGTGGAGTTGTGAAGATCAGGCTTTTTCTTTTCATTTAACTTCGACCTTTGCAACATTATTCCTGTCAGAAGTTGGAGCTCTTCGCAAGGTCATCTCGTGGTGTGTTAACGTGATATTTGTTAGGTTGGTTAAACTCGGGGTGCGTGTTAACATCTTTAAAGGGTTGGTTAAACTCAGGGTGCATGTTAATGTGATCCTTGTTGGGTTGGTTAAACTCAGGGTGCGTGTTAATGTGATCTTTGTTAGGTTGATTAAACTCGGGGTGCGTGTTAATGTTATCTTTGTTGCATTGAATAAACTCGGGGTGCCTGTTAACGTGATCTTTGTTAGATTGGTTAAACTCTGGTTGCGTGTTAACATGATCTTTGTTGGGTTGGTTAAACTCAGGGTGCGTGTTAACATGATCTTCGTTGGATGGTTAACCGATTAAACGCCGTAAGCGCCATATGGCGCGAGACCTTACATCCTTCGCCACACAAAAATATATAAAATGAACCGTTACGAGCTAACAGCCCCGGTTGGGTTCTGCACATGCCTAGTAGACTAGAGAACGTCACCAAAATGATTATTTCCGGTTGGTGCATCGTGCAACAAAAATCCTGCGGTTGAACGCCGTTTTTGTTGGTCGAGCTTTTTTTTTTTAACTGCTCAAAGATGCTCTCCTGTGAGGACGTTATTTCTCAACTTTTAGCCGACGATTCTGGCGATTCTGGGTCAGATTCATTTGGGGAAGAAGGTGAAGACATCTATGCATACCGAGGAAACACTCTGGATCCAGTTGCTCTAAGAGAAGAGGCGTGCTTGGATGGACTTCTCGATTGTAAGTTTCTTCTAACCTTAGCGCTTCATAGCCTTTGTTTACCATAGTCAACTGAGAGTGTACTATTGCCAAATACTAGCTTATTCTGTTGGTATTCCAAATTCAGACAGGATAGTTATAGGAAAAAAGTTATAGCTAAGAGTGTAGGTTGGAGTTGTTGAGTTGTTGATTTTCATTTGAATTTGAATTTACAAAT
Organism: Cladorhizidae sp. MBARI D1340-BT2; assembly: GCA_028752905.1. Classification (NCBI taxonomy): domain Eukaryota; kingdom Metazoa; phylum Porifera; class Demospongiae; order Poecilosclerida; family Cladorhizidae; species Cladorhizidae sp. MBARI D1340-BT2. The sequence continues at coordinate 11,636,452 of JAQNBH010000004.1, read as the reverse complement.
GTTGACCACAAACTTGATATATATCTTGTTTTTCCCACCCTCCCCACTACTTTTCCTACAGCATCAGATGATGAGAGTGGAGATGAGGCATCTATGACTCCTTTTGTTACATTGGAGGATGAGGAAGCCTTGCCTGAAGTCTCTACAGGGCGTAGGAACACGACTGGTGCTGGAGTTGTGCGAGGGAGAGGCGGGCGAGGGAGTACTGGCCGAGGGAGAGGCGGGCGAGGGAGTACTGGCCAAGGGGGAAGCAGCTCAAGTGGTAGTGGAGTCGTAAGTGTTGCTAGTGGTCCTCCAAAAGGTACTGGTAGTAGGCAGGCCAGAGGTTATAGGCGTGTGCGAGCATCTGGCACTGGTTCTGTCCGAGCATCTGGCACTGGTTCTAGGCTAACTGAGGTCACAGGTAAGTGGGAAATAAAGGAGCCAACTCCTTTGAAATTGGACTATACAGCAACAGCTGGTCCAACTTCTTCATTGCTTGGTGCATCAAGTACATTTTTAGATGCATTTTACCTTTTTTTTACTCTTGAAGTGTGGGAACTCCTAGTAGCAGAGACGAACAGTTACGTTTCTAGGATGGCTAGTCTCTCCAGGCCATGGGTAGATACTAATATAGAGGAAATGAAAGCTTTTGTAGGAATGTTGATAATAATGGGAGTTTCCACACTTCCATACTTAGAATTGTACTGGTCCACTAATCACTCGGATTTGTCTGGATCTTTGGTTCGTAAAGTAATGCCTAGGACTCGGCTAATGCGTTATGTACATGTAAATTCTATTGATGGTTTGTTGGTTACAAAGGGTAACCTGAATTATGATCGGCTTTATAAGGTAAGGAAGTTATTAGATTTGATTACTCCTAAGTTTGAGAGTGAATATACCTTGCATCAAGAGCTTAGTATTGATGAAGCTATGATTCCCTTTCAAGGTAGGCTTGGCTTCAAACAGTATATGAAGGACAAACCAATAAAATGGGGGATAAAAGTGTTTGTCCTTTGTGATGCTAGGAATGGGTACATTTATCGGTTGCAGATTTATACAGGTAAGAACGTGGAAGTCGCTGATAAAACTGGTTTGTGTAGTAGAGTTGTTTTAGATTTGTTAGAAGGATTAGAACATAAGAACTTCCATGTGTACATGGACAATTATTATACTAGTCCTAATTTATTTCAAACGCTTTCAAGTAAAGGCTTTGGTGCATGTGGTACAGCTAGGTATACTAGGAGGAACTTTCCTCCAGATTTAGTAACAAAAGCTTCGATTAGAAATAGAGGTTATTATGATTATAGGTCTAATGGTGCACTCCTGGCTTTAGTTTGGGTAGATAAACGGTCAATCTACATGATAACTAATATACATCCCGCGGAAAATAATTTAGTACCTCCTACAGTAAAAAGGCGCAAAATTGATGGTTCTAGAGAGGATCTGCCATGTCCCCCATGTTTGCCTGATTATCAGTCATTCATGAGAGGTGTGGACAGAGCAGATCAGAGAATAGGCTACTATAATTTGGGTAGAAAGTCTAGGAGATGGTGGAAAAGGGTTTTTTCGTATTTGATAGAAGCTTGTTTATTGAATTCATTTATTTTGTTTTCTTCTGTCCGAGCTCCAATATCAGTAAGGAAGGGTAATTATCTAGAAGCTAGGATTGTTCTAGCTAAATCTTTGATTGGTTCTTTCTCTTCTCGGCAGCGTGCAGGTCAACGTTGTAGTCAGGCAAATAGTCAGCTAGATCGCCTCAATTTAAAACTAGGTCATTTCCCACAGTGCTGTGCAAAGAAGCGCTGTGTAGTTTGCATTAGTAAAGGTTACAGGCATGAGGCAAGGTCCCAGTGTTGTTTTTGTAAGGTTCCTTTGTGTGGTGGATCAACAGGCCGTGACTGTTTTCGTAAATACCATACCTTGGTGGACTATCAGTAATGTTTATGCACCCCCTGCTCCTTTCTGTGCTTCTCTCTTGTTCCCTACTCCTTCGTCTACTTCTCTCTTGTTCCCTGCCCCTTCGTCTACTTCTCTCGTTCCCTGTCCCTTCGTCTACTTCTCTCGTCTCTCCAGTATTCAAGTGTTATTCTTATCCTGGTATCTCATGTTTGTGTAGAATAAAAACATGGTGAAATATCATGCCGGAGACCAAGCAAGCTATACCCAAGAATGAGCAAGTTCTACTCTACCCGTGACAGCAAGACCGGAGCTCTACCCAAGACACTCCCTTACATAATTGTGTTTTATATCATGGTTTTATTCTAGTATGTGTTAGCATTTTCACTCTCTTATAATTTGTTTTTTGTATTATTATTTGTTAGCATTTTGATGGGGAAAACAACCCACTGGCTTTGCATATGGTAGAGGGTTTGTAAATAGATGCTCCATCTTGTGTTGGCATTATAATGTGTGTATAATAGTGTGAAAATATGAAAATATTCACCCCCAAGAAGATGACAAGGTTTTATAATGCTGGTTAGTTCTGCCCAGTTGGTAAGGAAGGCTCGATTTTTTTTACAGGAAGTAGAGCTATCATGTGGCTTAATATGACCCAAGTTTCATGGGTGGAGTCCCTGCAGAACGGAATATATAAAAATAATAAGTAAAATACCTCGTTAATTCATGAATAATTTGCCCGCGGGTACTAGGAATACGGCGTGTAATCGGTTAAACTCGGGGTGATGTTAACATGACCTTTGCTGGGTTGGTTAAACTCAGGGTACATGTTAACATGATCTTTGTTGGGTGTAGGTTAAACAATTAGCCCTTGCTTTTAATTTAAAAAATATATAAAGGAGCTTTAGTATTATAGGACCACTAGTTACTATTAGTCCATGTATTATGGGGTCACTAGTATACGTATACTACCTATTAATTGTATTATGGGGTCACTAGTATACGTATACTACCTATTAGTCGGTGTATTATCAAAGTATATCACACAAAATAATCTCAATTGACTACGTATACTACCTATTAGTCTGTGTATTATCAAAGTATATCACACAAAATAATCTCAATTGACATGTCAGCTGCCTTCTGCTGAATTATTAATATTTTCAAGAAGGTTATTGTATTATTATTATTATTGTTGTTATTGTTATTATTATTATTATTACTATTATTATTGCTATTATTATTATTACTATATTATTATTATTACTATTATTATTGCTATTATTATTATTATTATTATTATTATTATTATTATTATTATTATACTACTACTACTACTATTGCTATTATTATTGCTATTGCTATTATTATTATTATTATTATTATTATTATTATTATTATTATTATTATTATTATTATTATTATTATTATATTATTTATTACTGTACTATTATTATTGCTATTATTATTATTATTATTATTGCTATTAATTAATGCTATTATTATTATTATCACCTTCTCAATAGATTGTATTCACTCAACGTTTTGCTCTTTCCTGGTGAAGGCTGGTGAAGGCTAGTCGAAAAACGTCAAGTGATTACAATTTGAAGTTGATTATTGAGAAGGTGATTATAATGTCAACTGAGAGTTCATTGAGAGTTATTATTATTATTATTATTACATGTATTATATTACATGTATTATTATTATTATTACTATTATTATTACTATTATTATTACTATTAATATTATTATTATTACTATTGCTATTAATATTATTATTACTATTATTATTGCTATTATTATTAGTATTACTATTATTATTATTATTATTATTATTATTATTATTATTATTATTATTATTATTATTATTATTATTATTATTATTATTATATGTTTTGTCTGTCCGTCCATCAGTGTCGGTTATATGCATGCGCAGATACAAATGTCTTGGTAACGTGAAATCCTGGAAAACCCTCTGTCCATCTATACGTGTGCATCACGATGATTATACGCATGCCCACCAATGCGGAATCCTGAAGAAAGCAACTGCCTAATGGCTACTCCGCGAGCTACATAGCGTAGAACAAGACTATACAGGGTGTAATAGAAAGCAGGAGAGCTGCGGCAGGGAGACAGAGAAGGAGGGAGACAGAGAAGGAGAAGGGATGCTGCAGCAGCACGAGAAAGACTGGGAAAGACAAATGAAGTTGAGAGTTGAATTAAAACTGATACCATCAGAGAAGCTGACGATCTATCAGAGAACAAATGACACTTCACAGAGCAGTGAGTGCAAGGGATGAGGAGAGAGCATCCAATACCAGTAGAAGGAGAGAACTGACGCTGCACGCCCAAAGAGTGTGGGATGGAGAGAGAGCAGCAAACAGTGGTAGGAAGAGAGAACTGAGGGGTGTCTTCAGCATCAAGGGATCAGGCAAGGAATATCTCTCACCAAAGTATCTTTGAATCTACATCATGTAATACCTACGTTACCCTGTATTTTAATTATGGTACTAAATAAATTCATAAAACAACCAAAATAGACTATAGCACAATGGTGTGTAGATTATGTATGGACTCCTCTTGAAAGAATCGTGATCTGGCACCTACATGCACAAGGATGAGATAAATAATAAACACCTTCCAACCACAACACAAAAACATCTATATCCCTTGCAGAGTTTCTGCGGATACTTGGTAGTTATTGTTATTATTATTGTTATTATTATTATCATTATTATGTTATTATTACTATTGCCTACTACTAAATTGTTGTTGTTACAACTACTACTTTATTATTATTATTATTACTATTACAATTATTATTATGTATTATGTATTATGTAATTATTACTATTTCTACTAATAGTAATTATTGTTATCATTATTATATTACTATTACCTACTACTGTTATTATTTATTTTTATTACATTTTATTAATTAATACATTTTATTAATTAATATTATTTTGTTATTATTATTACTACTCTAAATAATACTCTACTATGATATATTAATATTTCAGCTACTCGTCATATTGGCGGAGAAGATTCTCTGAAGCCCCTATTACTGACTTTGCGGCAGTCATCAGAACTAACTCCACAAATGATGGTAAAAACTTGTGCACTTGTTACTTAACCTGCCTACTCTCAAACTGAAAGTTGGTGTTGTCTTTGGTGGCTATTTAACTTAATTACCTGTGGGAACCAATTAGAACTGGTCACATTCAGAGAACCAGTCAGAACTGGTCACAGTCAGAAAGTATCTGAATAAGTCATGGTTAGAAATTGTTCAGAACCGGTCAGAACTAGTCATGGTTACTGAACATATCAGACCAGTCAGAACCTACCATATTCACTCGATCAAAACCAGTCAGAACCTACCCTATTCACTCGATCAGAACCAGTCAGAACCTTGCATATTCACTCGATCAGAACCAGTCAGAACCTTCCGTATTCACTCGAAGCCCGTTCTCATTTAGTCGCTGCTCTCTCTGCTGTCACACGCCCTGTCCAATGCACTCTCTCTCTACATTGTAAGCATGTGCATACATGTATAACGTGCACAGTATCACGGGATATTGTTTTGCTCAGTCCATGGTAATAAACACATCTCTCTACATACATTACATACACTGTCTATATTTACAATAACTGTCCATACTTGTATATTTTCATACACTGTCTATATTTACATACACTGTCTATACTTGTATATATTCATACACTGTGTGTGTAGCTAGCCCTTCCTGCAGAACGTTGCTGAACTTGAACAAAATGAAGTTGTTCTAGAAGACGACTGCTAGCTCTCAAATAGTATACACTTAGTGTGTTGTAGTTAACTTTGCTTGCACGGGGCTCCGAGTGAATTGTTGCTGCATCATTCTTTATTTTGCCATGTGATGCGCCTGCGCTCGTCCTCCTAATAAATAAATAAATGCCACTCTCATTTTATCTTCACTCTCTAATAGTAGCCACCCTCTAATAGTAGCATCCTTCTAATAGTAGCCTCTCTCTAATAGTAGCCTCTCATGTTTAGTGGCCTCGGTTTCTGATCGAGTGAATATGGTATCTACATAGTAGCATAATATTACGCAGGCCCACACTTGCTGGTCATGGGACCTGTTGCAGGCCCACACTTGCTGGTCATGGGACCTGTTGCATGCTCACACTTGCTGGCCATGGTGCCTGTTGCATGCCCACACTTGTGCTGGTCATGGGACCTGTTGCATGCCCACACTTGCTGGTCATGGGACCTGTTGCATGCCACACTTGCTGGTCATGGGACCTGTTGCATGCCCACACTTGCTGGTCATGGGACCTGTTGCATGCCCACACTTGCTGGTCATGGGACCTGTTGCATGCCCACACTTGCTGGCCATGGTGCCTGTTGCATGCCCACACTTGCTGGTCATGGGACCTGTTGCATGCCACACTTGCTGGTCATGGGACCTGTTGCATGCCCACACTTGCTGGTCATGGGACCTGTTGCATGCCCACACTTGCTGGTCATGGGACCTGTTGCATGCCCACACTTGCTGGTCATGGGACCTGTTGCATGCTCACACTTGCTGGTCATGGTGCCTGTTGCATGCCCACACTTGCTGGTCTCATGGGACCTGTTGCACACTCACACTTGCTGGTCATGGGACCTGTTGCATGCCCACACTTGCTGGTCATGGGACCTGTTGCATGCTCACACTTGCTGGCCATGGTGCCTGTTGCATGCCCACACTTGTGCTGGTCATGGGACCTGTTGCATGCCCACACTTGCTGGTCATGGGACCTGTTGCATGCCACACTTGCTGGTCATGGGACCTGTTGCATGCCCACACTTGCTGGTCATGGGACCTGTTGCATGCCCACACTTGCTGGTCATGGGACCTGTTGCATGCCCACACTTGCTGGTCATGGGACCTGTTGCATGCTCACACTTGCTGGTCATGGTGCCTGTTGCATGCCCACACTTGCTGGTCATGGGACCTGTTGCACACTCACACTTGCTGGTCATGGGACCTGTTGCAGGCCCAGCAGGCCCACACTTGCTGGTCATGGGACCTGTTGCACACTCACACTTGCTGGTCATGGGACCTGTTGCATGCCCACACTTGCTGGTCATGGGACCTGTTGCATGCTCACACTTGCTGGCCATGGTGCCTGTTGCATGCCCACACTTGTGCTGGTCATGGGACCTGTTGCATGCTCACACTTGCTGGCCATGGTGCCTGTTGCATGCCCACACTTGTGCTGGTCATGGGACCTGTTGCATGCTCACACTTGCTGGTCATGGTGCCTGTTGCATGCCCACACTTGCTGGTCATGGGACCTGTTGCACACTCACACTTGCTGGTCATGGGACCTGTTGCAGGCCCAGCAGGCCCACACTTGCTGGTCATGGGACCTGTTGCACACTCACACTTGCTGGTCATGGGACCTGTTGCATGCTCACACTTGCTGGCCATGGTGCCTGTTGCATGCCCACACTTGTGCTGGTCATGGGACCTGTTGCATGCCCACACTTGCTGGTCATGGGACCTGTTGCATGCCCACACTTGCTGGTCATGGGACCTGTTGCATGTCCACACTTGCTGGTCATGGGACCTGTTGCATGCCCACACTTGCTGGTCATGGGACCTGTTGCATGCCCACACTTGCTGGTCATGGGACCTGTTGCATGCTCACACTTGCTGGTCATGGTGCCTGTTGCATGCCCACACTTTCTGGTCGTGGGACCTGTTGCACACTCACACTTGCTGGTCATGGGACCTGTTGCACACTCACACTTGCTGGTCATGGGACCTGTTGCATGCCCACACTTGCTGGTCATGGGACCTGTTGCATGCTCACACTTGCTGGCCATGGTGCCTGTTGCATGCCCACACTTGTGCTGGTCATGGGACCTGTTGCACACTCACACTTGCTGGTCATGGGACCTGTTGCATGCCCACACTTGCTGGTCATGGGACCTGTTGCACACTCACACTTGCTGGTCATGGTGGGCCAACACTTGCTGGTCATGGGACCTGTTGCAGGCCCACACTTGCTGGTCATGGGACCTGTTGCACACTCACACTTGCTGGTCATGGGACCTGTTGCATGCCCACACTTGTGCTGGTCATGGGACCTGTTGCATGCCCACACTTGCTGGTCATGGGACCTGTTGCATGCCACACTTGCTGGTCATGGGACCTGTTGCATGCCCACACTTGCTGGTCATGGGACCTGTTGCACACTCACACTTGCTGGTCATGGTGGGCCCACACTTGCTGGTCATGGGACCTGTTGCACACTCACACTTGCTGGTCATGGGACCTGTTGCATGCCCACACTTGCTGGTCATGGGACCTGTTGCATGCTCACACTTGCTGGCCATGGTGCCTGTTGCATGCCCACACTTGTGCTGGTCATGGGACCTGTTGCATGCCCACACTTGCTGGTCATGGGACCTGTTGCATGCCACACTTGCTGGTCATGGGACCTGTTGCATGCCCACACTTGCTGGTCATGGGACCTGTTGCACACTCACACTTGCTGGTCATGGTGGGCCCACACTTGCTGGTCATGGGACCTGTTGCACACTCACACTTGCTGGTCATGGGACCTGTTGCATGCCCACACTTGCTGGTCATGGGACCTGTTGCATGCTCTCACTTGCTGGCCATGGTGCCTGTTGCATGCCCACACTTGTGCTGGTCATGGGACCTGTTGCATGCCCACACTTGCTGGTCATGGGACCTGTTGCATGCCACACTTGCTGGTCATGGGACCTGTTGCATGCCCACACTTGCTGGTCATGGGACCTGTTGCATGCCCACACTTGCTGGTCATGGGACCTGTTGCATGCTCACACTTGCTGGCCATGGTGCCTGTTGCATGCCCACACTTGTGCTGGTCATGGGACCTGTTGCACACTCACACTTGCTGGTCATGGGACCTGTTGCATGCCCACACTTGCTGGTCATGGGACCTGTTGCATGCCCACACTTGCTGGTCATGGGACCTGTTGCACACTCACACTTGCTGGTCATGGGACCTGTTGCACACTCACACTTGCTGGTCTTGGTGGGCCAACACTTGCTGGTCATGGGACCTGTTGCACACTCACACTTGCTGGTCGTGGGACCTGTTGCATGAACCTCCCTGTGCATTCCAGAGAGATATGGCGCCTCTGAGGAGTATTTACTTCTGAGTGATGCACTTCCTGAAGACAAGGAGCTAAGGAATGCCCTGCAACTGAAAAAGCTGGTATGGAGAATGTGTTGTAAATCTTAGATATCTTCCTCAACCTGGTGTGTGATGGTGTGTGTGTGATGGTGTGTGTGTGATGGTGTGTGTGTGATGGTGTGTGTGTGTGCATGTGTGTACATGTATACTGTATGTGGCATGTGAGAAATGTGTGTATTATGTGTTGTGTGGGAGTATACAGTACCTGTGTCCATGTATGTTTATGTGTATACATGTACAGTGTGTTGTGTGTATGTATGTATATGTATGTGGTGTGTGTGTGTTGGAGTGAGTGTACATGTACATGTATGTACATGTTGTCTGGTGTGCTCATGTACATGTACAGTGTGTGTATGTGGTAGTGTGTTGGAGTGAGTGTACATGTATATGTTGTCTGGTATGTCCATGTATGTACATGTACAGTGTGTGTGTATGTATACACACATCTATGTGTATGTATATAGTATGTGATGGAGTGAGTGTGCATGTATATATTCTCTGGTAGTCCATGTACAGTAGAGGTAAAAAAAACATGCCGGTTGAGTTTATTTTGAACGCGCGTAGACGCTTACCATTTCCAACCGTTACTAACCAAACGCTAACAAACGCAAATAAACGGTTAACGTTTACGAGAGTTTTGCGCAGCGATGCTGACTAAAGTTCAGCGCTTCCGCGCAAAGGTCACCAAAGCGCACGAGATTTGTACCTCGTGGCAAGTTAATTTTTTTAGCTGCTGGGACTCGTCTTTGCTTCGAGCTTTTGAAAGGGTAGATCATCTTTGTTTTACAGTTCCTGTTATACAGACATAAGTTGTTGAAAAGATATCCTGAAGCCCACGGTGAAAAACAGTGAGTTGATTCTGTATGATTGTGATATAAAGACCTCTTTTCAGCTAGTAGCTGGTCCTTCACAGGTTTGTTAGTCCTGCCTCTGACTATAGCATTTGCAAGCCTTTTTTTCTTAAGTTGTTCCATAAGAATGGGCTAGCAAAACTTAGCTAGCTTTTGTGTGCAAGCCTTTAGCTACATACCATGCTCTCGATGTATAAAAGTGTTGATAGTTAAACTTTATCTTGACTAGTGGATAGTTTGTATATCAGCATTCTCTAACTGCAGCTTTGAGTTTGTTTATATGTGGGAGAGGAAAAATGTAGATGGTCCTGTTATTTGAACATGCTGATTGGCAACAAAGGATTTTAGTGATGGCCCCTATCCAAGATCTCCACCAACATTTCCAGCTGTGTAACCCACATTTCAATTTGTTGACATGTTCTTATTTGGAGATGGGTAAAGTGGTTATGTATCCAAAATGAATAATGTTATTGGACAATGTGATTATGTATTTCTTTCTTACCTTTGGCATATGTACTGTATAATAGAATGTTCTTCGTTGGAGAAGAACCAGAGGGAGCTAACCCACCTGTGTGCCACTTCTGGAGAACTGGTTGGCTCCGGTAACTCCCCCAGAGCCTCTTTTAATTTTATTAATTTATTTTTTAATATTACATGTAGTGTTAGTTACTACATAGTCCAACACTGTGTTGTAACATGTGATGGCCTTAACAGGCTCAGCAATATCAAGATTGAATTATTTTGTACAACAAAGAACAACAATTGAATTGAAACAACATTTTATAACCATATAATTGAACAGTTATCAGGTAGAAAACAAAATAGAGCAGCAATTAGAAATAAATATATATATATTAAAAAAACATAAAAAAAGAAGCTTCTGATGTTCATCTGGATAAGAGGGCTAGGATTAGTTCCAGACCTTCATTCTTCCCACCTGAAGTAGTGCAAGTCCCCTGAGCATCGGTGGTCTCAGCGAGAGTACAGCAGTTGCAGTCAGCATCTGTCTTCTACCTGAAGTACTTCTATCTGCATTTATAGCAATAAAGGTGTGGAAACCTACGCTTTGACCAAGGTGCTTCAGATAGGAGACTGATTTCGACTGCACTGCTTCTTGATAGGTGACGCTCACTGAAGTGTGAAACAGGAGTCTTAGGCTAGACTGTAATACTTCAGGTGGGAAGAGTGAAGGCCTGGAATGAAGAAACTTGAGAGCGCTCGCTCGCAACTGAGGCACCGAGACAATTGCGAAGCGCTTCAGCACCGCTAAGCGGACGGTTTATCCCGTTTGCTACCGTTGGTTCCGTTGGGACTGCTAGCATTCACGGTGTGCGTTTATTTGCGTTTACGGTTGGCGTTTTTTAACGTTGAACGCAACGCAACCGGCAGGGTTTTTTGGCGTGTACTGTATGTACAGTACATGTACTTTTTGTGTGTGTTAAGTTGATCATGTCATATTTATCTGCTACAGGAATAATTGTTAAATTATAGCACATGTGTAACTTTGGAGATTCCAACGAGAATTCATTTGATTAGTCATAACTATATATGTGTGCATACATAACTATGTATGTGTTCATACATATGTACTTCACAATTTCAGGAGGCAGTGCTCCGTGTCCAGCAGAAGGAGAGAGAGGACACGCATTTCTCATGTAAGTGCCTCTTCTGCAGTCAGGTCTTCACTGGGAACAGAAGTGTGATGCTCCAGCACATGCTGGACTTGCATAGCTTCAATGTCGGCCAACCAGACAATCTTGGTCAGTGGAATGCAGCAGATGAATACACTTATATACGCATGAATACACTTCATACATGTACATAATTGTGTGCATGCGTGCATGACTGTGTTGCATTCTTCCTTTCAGACTCACCACATTTCACATTTTCACAGAGCCTATAGTATATACATGTAGGCTTCGTAGCCTCCTCCACCTCCTCCTCCATGTCACCTGGTGGGATATACACCATCCTAACCAGAGCCTAGGCTCTCCCTAGTCACCACACACATACACACACACACACACAGAGCATGTAGTGCATTGACTGCATGTCTTTAAGTTTAGAGCATGTGTAGTGCATTGACTGCATGTCTTTAAGTTTAGAGTCTGTAGTGCATTGACTGCATGTCTTTAAGTTTAGAGCATGTAGTGCATTGACTGCATGTCTTTAAGTTTAGAGCATGTAGTGCATTGACTGCATGTCTTTAAGTTTAGAGCATGTAGTGCATTGACTGCATGTCTTTAAGTTTAGAGCATGTAGTGCATTGACTGCATGTCTTTAAGTTTAGAGCATGTAGTGCATTGACTGCATGTCTTTAAGTTTAGAGCATGTAGTGCATTGACTGCATGTCTTTAAGTTTAGAGCATGTAGTGCATTGACTGCATGTCTTTAAGTTTAGAGCATGTAGTGCATTGACTGCATGTCTTTAAGTTTAGAGCATGTAGTGCATTGACTGCATGTCTTTAAGTTTAGAGCATGTAGTGCATTGACTGCATGTCTTTAAGTTTAGAGCATGTAGTGCATTGACTGCATGTCTTTAAGTTTAGAGCATGTAGTGCATTGACTGCATGTCTTTAAGTTTAGAGCATGTAGTGCATTGACTGCATGTCTTTAAGTTTAGAGTCTGTAGTGCATTGACTGCATGTCTTTAAGTTTAGAGCATGTAGTGCATTGACTGCATGTCTTTAAGTTTAGAGCATGTAGTGCATTGACTGCATGTCTTTAAGTTTAGAGTCTGTAGTGCATTGACTACATGTCTTTAAGTTTAGAGCATGTAGTGCATTGACTGCATGTCTTTAAGTTTAGAGCATGTAGTGCATTGACTGCATGTCTTTAAGTTTAGAGCATGTAGTGCATTGACTGCATGTCTTTAAGTTTAGAGCATGTAGTGCATTGACTGCATGTCTTTAAGTTTAGAGCATGTAGTGCATTGACTGCATGTCTTTAAGTTTAGAGCATGTAGTGCATTGACTGCATGTCTTTAAGTTTAGAGTCTGTAGTGCATTGACTGCATGTCTTTAAGTTTAGAGCATGTAGTGCATTGACTGCATGTCTTTAAGTTTAGAGCATGTAGTGCATTGACTGCATGTCTTTAAGTTTAGAGCATGTAGTGCATTGACTGCATGTCTTTAAGTTTAGAGCATGTAGTGCATTGACTGCATGTCTTTAAGTTTAGAGCATGTAGTGCATTGACTGCATGTCTTTAAGTTTAGAGCATGTAGTGCATTGACTGCATGTCTTTAAGTTTAGAGCATGTAGTGCATTGACTACATGTCTTTAAGTTTAGAGTCTGTAGTGCATTGACTGCATGTCTTTAAGTTTAGAGCATGTAGTGCATTGACTGCATGTCTTTAAGTTTAGAGCATGTAGTGCATTGACTGCATGTCTTTAAGTTTAGAGCATGTAGTGCATTGACTGCATGTCTTTAAGTTTAGAGCATGTAGTGCATTGACTACATGTCTTTAAGTTTAGAGCATGTAGTGCATTGACTGCATGTCTTTAAGTTTAGAGCATGTAGTGCATTGACTACATGTCTTTAAGTTTAGAGCATGTAGTCCATTGACTACATGTCTTTAAGTTTAGAGCATGTAGTGCATTGACTACATGTCTTTAAGTTTAGAGCATGTAGTGCATTGACTGCATGTCTTTAAGTTTAGAGCATGTAGTGCATTGACTGCATGTCTTTAAGTTTAGAGCATGTAGTGCATTGACTGCATGTCTTTAAGTTTAGAGCATGTAGTGCATTGACTGCATGTCTTTAAGTTTAGAGCATGTAGTGCATTGACTGCATGTCTTTAAGTTTAGAGCATGTAGTGCATTGACTACATGTCTTTAAGTTTAGAGTCTGTAGTGCATTGACTGCATGTCTTTAAGTTTAGAGTCTGTAGTGCATTGACTGCATGTCTTTAAGTTTAGAGCATGTAGTGCATTGACTGCATGTCTTTAAGTTTAGAGCATGTAGTGCATTGACTGCATGTCTTTAAGTTTAGAGCGTGTAGTGCATTGACTACATGTCTTTAAGTTTAGAGCATGTAATGCATTGACTGCATGTCTTTAAGTTTAGAGCATGTAGTGCATTGACTACATGTCTTTAAGTTTAGAGCATGTAGTGCATTGACTGCATGTCTTTAAGTTTAGAGCATGTAGTGCATTGACTGCATGTCTTTAAGTTTAGAGTCTGTAGTGCATTGACTGCATGTCTTTAAGTTTAGAGCATGTAGTGCATTGACTACATGTCTTTAAGTTTAGAGCATGTAGTGCATTGACTGCATGTCTTTAAGTTTAGAGCATGTAGTGCATTGACTACATGTCTTTAAGTTTAGAGCATGTAGTGCATTGACTACATGTCTTTAAGTTTAGAGCATGTAGTGCATTGACTGCATGTCTTTAAGTTTAGAGCATGTAGTGCATTGACTGCATGTCTTTAAGTTTAGAGCATGTAGTGCATTGACTGCATGTCTTTAAGTTTAGAGCGTGTAGTGCATTGACTGCATGTCTTTAAGTTTAGAGCATGTAGTGCATTGACTGCATGTCTTTAAGTTTAGAGCATGTAGTGCATTGACTGCATGTCTTTAAGTTTAGAGTCTGTAGTGCATTGACTGCATGTCTTTAAGTTTAGAGCATGTAGTGCATTGACTGCATGTCTTTAAGTTTAGAGCATGTAGTGCATTGACTGCATGTCTTTAAGTTTAGAGCATGTAGTGCATTGACTGCATGTCTTTAAGTTTAGAGCATGTAGTGCATTGACTGCATGTCTTTAAGTTTAGAGCCTGAAGTGCATTTGCATGCCTGCCTGTACATACATACATCTTGTCAGACCTTGCAAAATCTGTACTCCTCTCCCATAGAAAAGGCTTGCATGATTTCAATTCCTCTTGGTTGTTGTTGTTGTTGCAAGCTACTCTTTCCCCTTGCAGTCTTTGTCAACGAGTTTCTTGGCACACTCCAGCAGAAGCTTGATGAGTAAGTCGCTGTTTGATTATAGCGCCTTCTTGAGTGAGTCCCTTTTGTTTGAGTGAGTTTCTGTTTAAGGCAAGTCTCAGTTTGAGTGAATACAGTTTGAGTGAGTCCAGTTTGAGTGAGTCCAGTTTGAAGTTTGAGTTAGTCCAGTTTGAGTGAGTCCAGTTTGATTGAGTCCAGTTTGAGTGGGTCCAGTTTGAGTGAGTCCAGTTTGAAGTTTGAGTTAGTCCAGTTTGAGTGAGTCCAGTTTGAGTGAGTCCAGTTTGAGTGAGTCCAGTTTGAGTGAGTCCAGTTTGAGTGAGTCCAGTTTGAGTGAGTCCCTGTTTGAATGAGTCCAGTTTGAGTGAGTCCAGTTTGAAGTTTGAGTTAGTCCAGTTTGAGTGAGTCCAGTTTGATTGAGTCCAGTTTGAGTGGGTCCAGTTTGAGTGAGTCCAGTTTGAAGTTTGAGTTAGTCCAGTTTGAGTGAGTCCAGTTTGAGTGAGTCCAGTTTGAGTGAGTCCAGTTTCAGTGAGTCCAGTTTGAGTGAGTCCAGTTTGAGTGAGTCCAGTTTGAGTGGGTCCAGTTTGAGTGAGTCCAATTTGAGTGAGTCCAGTTTGAGTGAGTTTGAGTGAGTCCAGTTTGAGTGAGTCCTTCTGTTGAGTGAATGCAGTTTGAGAGGGTTCCTGTTGGAGTGATTCCAGTTTGAGTTAGTCTCTATTGGAGTGAGTCCTATTTGAGAGCCCCTACATGTATTTGAGTGAGTCCAGTTTGAGAGAATCCCTGGTTTGAGGGTGTCTCTGTTTGAGTGAGTAGTTTAAGAGAGTCCCTGTTGGAGTGAGTCCAATTTGAGTGAGTCCCTGTTGGAGAGAGTCCCTAGTCCAGTTTGAATGAGTCCTATTTGAGAGAGTCCCAGTTTGAATGACTCCAGTTTGAGAGAGTCCCTGTTTGAGTGAGTCCAGTTTGAGTGAGTCCCTGTTTGACTGAGTCCAGTTTGAGTGAATCCATATTTGAGTGAGTTCCTGTTTGAGTGTGTCCATGTTGAGTGAGTCCATATTTGAGTGAGTCCCTGTTTGAGAGAGTCCATGTTTGAGAGAGTCCAGTTTGAGTGAGTCCATGTTTGATTGAGTCCAGTTTGAGTGCTCTGTTTGAGTGAGTCCCTCTTTGAGTGAGTCCAGTTTGAGTGAGTCCATTTGAGTGAGTCCAGTTTGAGTGAGTCCAGTTTGAGTGAGTCCAGTTTGAGTGAGTCCAGTTTGAGTGAGTCCATTTGAGTGGGTCCAGTTTGAGTGAGTCCAGTTTGAGTGAGTCCCTCTTTGAGTGAGTCCAGTTTGAGTGAGTCCAGTTTGAGTGAGTCCAGTTTGAGTGAGTCCATTTGAGTGGGTCCAGTTTGAGTGAGTCCAGTTTGAGTGAGTCCCTCTTTGAGTGAGTCCAGTTTGAGTGAGTCCAGTTTGAGTGAGTCCAGTTTGAGTGAGTCCAGTTTGAGTGAGTCCATTTGAGTGGGTCCAGTTTGAGTGAGTCCAGTTTGAGTGAGTCCAGTTTGAGTGAGTCCATTTGAGTGGGTCCAGTTTGAGTGAGTCCAGTTTGAGTGAGTCCAGTTTGAGTGAGTCCAGTTTGAGTGGGTCCAGTTTGAGTGAGTCCAGTTGAGTGAGTCCAGTTTGAGGGAGTCCCTGTTTGAAAGAGTCTCTGTTTGAGTGAGTTGCTTCTGTTTGGTTGCCTCCAAGGGTGTGTAAGAATGTGGCAGGTGAGTTACTCTTGCAGTGTACAGGTGCATGTACCATTTCTATGAATGTCTGACTAAGATGTTCATTGATGCGTCTTGTTACTCTTGTAGTTTGCAATGCCTGTACTGCGAAAGAATCTTCCGTGACTTCCAAACGCTGAAGGATCACATGAGGAAGAAACAGCACAAGAAGATAAACCCCCAGAACCACTTCTACGACAAGTTCTACCTCATCAATTATCTGGAATGTGGAAAGACGTGGGAGGAAGTGCAAGCTGAGGATGACCGGGAGATACTCCCCCAGGCCCAGGACAGGTGCAGTTGTCGGCCATTCTCATGTCTAGTGCTGCCGGAATATTTCTTAGGACGGGCTGGCATTCCCAGGGTACTTGGGATTATCTCAGAATGTCCCCAAGGGTGTCCCTAGTTTGACTATTCACTGTGGATATCAGTTAAGACTGGTAAATTCGATTATTCTAAGATTGAGGCTGCTAGGGGTATTTTACAGCTACAACAGGGCTAGGACTAACATATTCATGGAGTAGTCCATGGCTGTGTCTAGGAGAATATTCTCTCTGAGCTTCCCATCGACTTGTCCAAGTACCAACCGATTGATGGTGGCCTTCACTAGCTGCACTTCCTCTCATCCAGTTAGGGGCACTGCCAAGTTGAGTTGTTCTAGTCTTGCTCTGCCAGTGGTGGCTTTCTCTAGCTGCACTTCCTCTCATCCAGTTAGGGGCACTGCCAAGTTGAGTTGTTCTAGTCTTGCTCTGCCAGTGGTGGCCTTCTCTAGCTGCACTTCCTCTCATCCAGTTAGGGGCACTGCCAAGTTGAGCTGTTCTAGTCTTGCTTTGCCAGTGGTGGCTTTCTCTAGCTGCAATATGACCAAAATTATTACAATTAAAACATCTGGGTCTCCCCTTTTTTTGCTGGCTCTTGAAGGTATCCAACTTGGTGTTCTTCTTAACTCCCTTCTCCCCCGACTCAGTCTCCCTGTCCTTTTTTTTCATTCTTGGCCTGGCTTCTGTCTTGCCTGTCCCCAGCCAGTCTAAGGTGGTGGAGCTGTCATCAGCCAGTTCTGCAGCTTCATGAGGGTGGTGGGCTTCAGTCCTCTGACCCATATGGCCATGTCCTCAGGTAGTGCCTTTAACAGTCTCTCCTGCATCACTAGATCCATGACGTCCTCCCTGGTCACTCCTGAATCCACTGGGTACCTAAATACTGCAGCTTGCGACTAAACATCACCAGAGTCAGGGCCTTTCTTCCTCAGCCCCTCAATCTTAGCCCAGTAAGTGCTGCCGGTAATGTGGTAGTGCTTCATTAAAGCATTCCTGGCTACATCATAGTCGTCCTTCTGACTAGGGTTCATGCCTACTTGGACCTTCCTTAGGGTTCATGCATACTTGGACCTTCCTGTGGGGTTAATAGTGGGAGCAATTCCCTGGGCCACTTAATTTTTTCCACCTTATAACGTCCATGTGGTCTTCAAATCCCACAAGTATTCCCCTTCGACCGTAGCACTGTATTTGTTCAACTTGCCCCTGTCCTTGGATAACAGCTCCAGGAATCTCCGTTCTATGGCATCTTCTGCTCTCCAGTTCATCCCGTCTCCTCCTCTTCTCTTGCTTTCTCTCCTTCCACATTAGCTTCATCAACTCCGCTGTCATACGAGTTGGGTCATTGCTGGTTTCTGCAGTTAGCTCTTCCTCTTCTGAGCTCTGACTGTCCATTTAGTCCTCGTTCCTGTTTATCGAGTATGTCTCATCTGCTTCGCTGGTGTTGACCAACGCCTGTTCATCTACCTTATGTCACAGGGTGGACTGATAACCCTGTGGCCAGTATTGATCTGAACTGTCTCTGCCACTAGGTAGCTAGCTGGCTACCACTGTACAATTACTGAAGTTGGTTGTTAATAACAAATCACAACAACAGAAACAGACGAGCTATATTCGCAATGAACTCCACATAACTGGCTCTGTACAGCTCCTTTTATGAGGAGCAGCCAGGCCTGGAACACGTTGGGTTTGCAACCCTAATTAATACATCAACTGACACCATGCGCCTCACTGCGTATGTGTGCATGTAATTACTGTTATTTTAAGTTCTGTCTTGTCACAAGCTGCCCGGTGACATCCCTTTCCTTCTCCTTCGAGGGGTGACGGCTGGGAGGACTTGTCTGATGTCCAGGATTGTCGAGACATTCCATCAGCATTTGCATTTCGTGATCCTGGTCGATGAACCACGTCAAACAGGTATGGATGCAAGGCCAGTGACCATCTTGCTAGACGACCATTCTCGTCTTTCATTTGAGTCAGGTATCGGAGGCCGCTATCATCCATCACGATGGTGAAGAGAGCCCCTCTGAGATATACTCTGAAATGCCTGACTGCCTCCACAACTGCCAGGCACTCCTGCTCGGTAACTGTGTACCTGTTCTCAGCTGGCTTGAGCTTCCTAGAGTAATAGGTCACCGGCCATCTCATCTTCTCCCAGTTGGCATGAGGACGGCACCAATTCCTACTCCCGATGCATCCGTGTATAGCAGAAATGGCTTCTCCTCATCTGGGCTGACCAAGACTGAGTCTTCTGTGAGACTTGTCCTGAGCTGCCGAAAGGCTGCCAGCCTTGCTGTCGTCCACTCTATCCTGTCGGGAGCCTGCTTCCGAGTTGTCTCCGTCAAAGGCACTGCTATGGATCCAAATCCTGGTACAAACTGTCAATAATAGTTTTCTAATCCCAAGAAGGATCTCATGTCTTTCTTCTTGAGGGGCTTGGGGTAATTTGTAAGAGCATCTATTTTGGCCTGCAATGGACGTACCTCCCTGGCTCCTACTCTGTGTCCCAAGTACTGACAAGTGGGTTTGGCCAAGTTACACTTTGTTGGCTGGAGTACCAGTCCCGTCTCTTCTAGTCTTGAAAATACTGCCTCCAGGTGGACCATATGTTCCTCAAAGGTCTTGCTAAAGACGATAATGTCGTCAATGTAAGCTGCTGCGAATCCAGCCATGTCGGCTAGCATGCTGTTCATTAAACGTTGAAAAATGGATGGAGCATTTTTCAGCCCAAATGGCATTCTGACATACTCCCACTTTCCATGCTGAGCAATAAAGGCCGTCTTACATACTGAATCCTTGTGGACAATGATCTGATGATATCCTCTTTCAAGGTCCAGAGTAGAAATGTGTGTTGCCTGTCCCAGCTTATCAATCAGTTAGTCTATTCTTGGGAGAGGGAATGGATCTGACTTTGTAACTGCATTGAGCCGTCTGTAATCAATGCATAGACGACTCCACCATCTTTCTTTCTCACTAGCAAGGCCGGTGATGCCCATGGGCTTATGGACGGATGGATGACTCCAATCTCCAACAGTTTCCTGATTTCATCATTCATGATTTGGAGCTTTCTTGGGTGTGTATATGGTGGCCAGCTGATGGGGTAGGCATTCCCTGTGTCCAATCTTATCTATGCTTCTCTTGCACAGCCTTGACCAATCAACCGACCATGTCTTGCTAACAGCTCCTCCAGTTGTTCTCTCTTTAGCTGAAACGTTCTGGCTGATGGTGAATCTGCCTTCCCCTCCTTCCTCTGGTTTTTCCGTCAAGTCATCCTGTTAGCTCTGTGATAGCCAAACATGCTACAGTTGGGGAGTTGAACTATTTGAGAAGGTTAATGTGTCTCCTCGGATGATCCGGCATAGACAGCTCGTATGTCAGCTCGTCAATCTTCTTGATGACTGAGTATGGGCCGTCCTATTCCACCAACAATTTTGGGCCTAGCACAGGTGTTCTCAATAGCACCACATCACCTGGCTGGAAGGACCTCTGTCGTGCTTTCTTGTCATATCTCTCCTTGTACAGAGCCTACTTTCCTTCCTCCTGTTCACGAGATAGTCCTTTCAGTAGTTCCAGTCGGTCCTGGATAGTTGTAATATAGGGTATCACATCGGTTGGTGTTGCTTCTGTAGCTATCCATCTCATACTCAGGGTCTGTAATGGTCCCTTGATCTGTCTGCCATATAACAGTTCAGATGGAGTGAACCCTGTAGTCTCGTGAGGCACTCGTCGGTATTCCCCTAGGAAGTGTGGGAGGGCTAAGTCCCACTGCCCTTTCCACAACTTCAAAGTCTTCCTCAACATCGTCTTCAGGGTCAAGTTGAATCTTTCGACCATGCCGTCAGATTCTGGATGGTAGGGTGTTGTCTTGATTCCCTTTACTCCCATTAGTTTGTGTAGTGCCTGCATGAGGCGGCTCACAAAATTTGTCCCACAGTCTGTCAAGATCTCTTCTGGCACTCCTACTCGTGTAAAAAGCACCATTAATTTGTCAGCTATGGTCTGGCTGTCAGTTTTCAGCAGTGGAATGGCTTCTGGCCATCTGGTAGCAAAATCAATGGTCACCAAGATGTGCTTGTGTCTAATTTTTGTTCTGGGCAGGGGTCCTACCACGTCCATGCCAATTCTCGCAAATGGAACATCAATAACGGGGAGAGGTTTCAGAGGTGTTCTGTGCTTAGACCGAAAGGCTGATTTCTGACACTCTGGGCAGGCAAGGCACAACTTCTTGACGTCTGTATGCACTCCTGGCCAGAAATAGTCGTCCAAGATTCTTTGAGTGGTCTTATCCCATCCCAAGTGGCCTGGTCGGTGGGCCAGTGACAACACTAATGTCCTGTGCTGTTTGGGTACACATAACTGCAACTTTTCCTCTCTTAGTCTGTCTTCAGACTTCCTCCATAGAAGGTCGTCCTTGTCCACAAAATCTGAATCTCTTCTGTTGGCTTTGCTCCAGCACGTCTTCAATGTTTCGTCCTGCTTCTGTTCCTTCTGGAACTGTGTTTTGTCGTGATCCAATGGATGGTTGTCTTTATTGGAGACAAAAATGGCTCTAGCCTTTCACCTGCTGGACCTGCTGTTGGGCTGGTCTTCTTCTTCAGACTGCTCATCAATGTCAGAGCCTAGGGTGACTAGATCATCACTGCTTGGGGCTTGCCAAAGCTGGTTGGTTCCATCCTCCTCTTCCTCTGATTCGGACTGCTCTGATTCAGACTCCGATGTTTCTGGTTCTACTTCCTTAAAGCTGGCTGTCATGGAGGTGTGTTTGGTGTCCATCTTCTGGGCTCTGGTCTCTGGTCTGGACCATATTGATGAGTTTGTCGTACAGTAGACGTCTTCCCATCCCCCATAAATCTGGAAAGTCTGTCCCCAGTAGGGCATCGTACCCTAGGTTTTCCTGAACCGCTACCATGAGGTCGTCTCCATGTTCACCAATTTCCACTCGAACTGTGGGAAGTGGTAAACCTGAGATGGTCCCATTGAAGGCCCTCACCCGACTGATTTCTCCTGTTTTATCCTTCTCATGAATTAGGCTGCTGTCGACCAGAGTCCGCTCAGCTCCAGTGTCCAGTAGCACTCTGTTGACTGACTTGCCATTCACTGTTTCAGAGACCAAGGTCTGTCGGTTCAGCTCGGTGGTGACTAAGTCGTTTTCTTGCCATGGTGTCAGGGGTTTGGCACAGTTGATAGCCTCCAATTTCGATTTGGAGCCATCTAGTCTTTTCCCATGGCACTCCGCAGCAAAATGCCCGTATTGGTTGCACTCAAAACATCTGGGTCTGTTTTGCTTGTCGAATTTTGGTAGACTTTTACCAATCTGATCTGACTTCTTCCCAGTCGGCTCATGTGGGGTTGGGGGCTTCTGCTTCCCTTCTGAACTGTGCTGTTCGCCAGATCTCTCGTCCTTCTTGTGGTGTCTACCCTGATTGGCAGATCTGTCTGATTCGTAGACCACATCATAGGTCCAGCCCCGGTTTACTACAAAATCATCGGCTAGATTTGCAGCTGCTTCCAAGGTCTTGGGCTTCCCATCTCTTACAATGAGTAGCTATCTGTCGAGGCATCAATGTCAGGAGTGCCTCGGTAGATCCAGTTCCAACACTTCCTTCACTGTGGCACAGCCTCTGCAGAGAGTAGCATTCCATATGTGCTTCGAATGCAGAAAAATATGTCTCTACATCTTCTCCCTTCTCAAAGTGACTATCCTTTCTGGTGGACAGGGTGAGGATGGTGGTGGTTCAGCTTCACTATGACTTTCTGATGACCTAACAAGTATTAGTTCCCACATCTGCTCCTTTCTGATGTCGTCTTGTTGACGTTTCTCTTCTCGTTGGGCCTGTCGATGGCCTTCCTCAATCTGTCTCTTCTCCTGGGCATCCCACTGTTGCTGCATAGAGGTCTGCATGAATTGCATGAGCATTGCTATTGTGGGGGGCTGAGCTGTCAAGGATGCTATTCCACTGACTGTTGGATTGGCAGTAGGTGCTGATCCTTCTATCCATTCCCTGAACTGGTTCATCCTAAAGGGGTCTGCTCCCTGTAGGGGTTCAGTTTCTGCAAGTTCTGTGGGAGTTTCATCCATTCCTATTGAAAGTAGTTCAGATGAGCAGGGTTCCGGGTCCCCTGGTTGTCAAGTATTTCCTCGTAAATTGTAGGTTGCCATCTCCACTCATACACGGTGAGTCGGTCTGATGTTCGTGAACGAAATCAATGATGGTAACGAAACTAAGCTTGCTAAGCCTCTAGCTAGCAAACAGAGAAAATGGCACTGGTCGTGGTTGGCACAACAATTGCTTATCCCACCGCTGCCGCCAGATGTCACAGGGTCGACTGGTAACCTGTGGCCGGTATTGATCTGAACTGTCTCTGGTAAACTGCCACCAGGTAGCTAGCTGGCTACCACTGTACAATTACTGAAGTTGGTTGTTAATAACAAATCACAACAGAAATAGACGAGCTATATTCGCAATGAACTCCATAGAACAGGCTCTGGACAGCTCCTTTTATGAGGAGCAGCCAGGCCTGGAACACGTTGGGTTTGCAACCCTAATTAACACATCAACTGACACCAATAAACACCATACCTTACTGAGTATGTGTGCATATAGTTACTGTTACAAGCTGCGGTGACACCTGCTATGTTTCTGAAAGCAGCCTTTCCGCTCCTGAGCCAACATGCCATTTCCTTGCTCATTCTAACTAGGCTAGTAAACAACAGTTAACTGTGACCACACACTTGCTATCTGAGAAGTGAGGGTTTTCCAGTTGTACAGTCAGGTAGGTTGGGAAAAAAATTGTGAGAGATTACTGTAATCTGGCATCTGGGAGTTCCTTGGTTCACCACTTCCACCAATTGTGAAAGCTTAGCTGGTGCCAGCTGTCACATAGGTTATATCTGTGTCTGTGCTGCCACCAAGACAATACCTTTCCTCCCATCCCAATATGTTCAGGGCCCATACTAAGTATAATTATGTCTACTGTTCACTGGTTGAAATAACTTTAATGAACTGTACCAGCAACCTCTGTCTTTCAGGCTTTACTACTGCTCCTTATAAGCCGAGCAGCTGTTTGGCCTTCCAGTGGGTTTCAACTACATAAACATATTCATATGTGGAACATATTCATATGTGGTTGACACAATACAAGTGCTAATTAAACAAAACAAGGTGCTAAGAGTTTCTCAGTTAATTAATGTTCCATAGTCACAGGGCACCCTGGCAGTGAAAATGTCATATGAAAAGATATTCATGTTAAAAATTATCCTATTATGCAAAACTTAAATATTGTGGAAATCAGAGTGAACATTACCGTAATATTACCCTAAACATATTGACATAGTTATGTTGCCATGGTAATATTGCCATAGTTATGTTGCCATAGTAATTATGTCATAGTAGTATTGCTGTACTCCACCTTGCAGCGAGTGGAACGAGTGGCAGGAAAGCAGTGATGGCCCCCTCGTATTCTGTCTCTTCTGCCCCAACTCCACCAAGGACTTCTCCTCCGCCCTGGAGCACATGCTGGCTGATCATGGCTTTGATTACCGAGCCTGTTGTAGACGCTTCCATCTGGATTACTACGGTCAAGTCAAGCTCATTAATTACATCAGAAGACAGGTTCACTCTTTATTAATGTCATTCAGAAACACCTTCCAGTGTACTAGCTAGTGTTGGTGGTGGTGATAATGGTGTTGGTGGTGGTGATAATGATGGTGGTGATGGTAGTGATGGTGGTGGCAGGTGGTGGTAGCAAATTGCACAGCTCCAGAGGATCACTCCTTTTTTCATTCCTTCTCTTTTCTTGTCTTCAAATGCGTCCTATTCTGCTGGAGTGCATGGACTCTGGGTGGGTGTGTGTGGACTCTGGGTGGGAGTACATGGACTCTGGGTGGGAGTGGATGGACTCTGGGTGGGTGTGCGTGGACTCTGGGTGGGTGTGCATGGACTCTAGGTGGGAGTGCGTGGACTCTGGGTGGGAGTGCGTGGACTCTGGGTGGGAGTGCATGGACTCTGGGTGGGAGTGCGTGGACTCTGGGTGGGTGTGCATGGACTCTGGGTGGGAGTGCGTGGACTCTGGGTGGGAGTGCGTGGACTCTGGGTGGGTGTGCGTGGACTCTGGGTGGGAGTGCGTGGACTCTGGGTGGGTGTGCGTGGACTCTGGGTGGGTGTGCATGGACTCTGGGTGGGAGTGCGTGGACTCTGGGTGGGAGTGCGTGGACTCTGGGTGGGTGTGCGTGGACTCTGGGTGGGAGTGCGTGGACTCTGGGTGGGTGTGCGTGGACTCTGGGTGGGAGTGCTTGGACTCTGGGTGGGTGTGCATGGACTCTGGGTGGGAGTGCATGGACTCTGGGTGGGTGTGCGTGGACTCTGGGTGGGTGTGCGTGGACTCTGGGTGGGAGTGCGTGGACTCTGGGTGGGTGTGCGTGGACTCTGGGTGGGAGTGCTTGGACTCTGGGTGGGTGTGCGTGGACTCTGGGTGGGAGTGCGTGGACTCTGGGTGGGTGTGCGTGGACTCTGGGTGGGTGTGCGTGGACTCTGGGTGGGAGTGCGTGGACTCTGGGTGGGTGTGCGTGGACTCTGGGTGGGAGTGCATGGACTCTGGGTGGGAGTGCATGGACTCTGGGTGGGAGTGCGTGGACTCTGGGTGGGAGTGCACAGACTCTGGGTGGGTGTGCATGGACTCTGGGTGGGTGTGCGTGGACTCTGGGTGGGAGTGCGTGGACTCTGGGTGGGTGTGCGTGGACTCTGGGTGGGAGTGCACAGACTGGGTGGGTGTGCGTGGACTCTGGGTGGGTGTGCGTGGACTCTGGGTGGGAGTGCGTGGACTCTGGGTGGGTGTGCATGGACTCTGGGTGGGAGTGCACAGACTCTGGGTGGGTGTGCATGGACTCTGGGTGGGAGTGCACAGACTGGGTGGGAGTGCATGGACTCTGGGTGGGAGTGCGTGGACTCTGGGTGGGTGTGCGTGGACTCTGGGTGGGTGTGCGTGGACTCTGGGTGGGAGTGTGTGGACTCTGGGTGGGTGTGTGTGGACTCTGGGTGGGAGTGCGTGGACTCTGGGTGGGTGTGCGTGGACTCTGGGTGGGTGTGCGTGGACTCTGGGTGGGAGTGTGTGGACTCTGGGTGGGTGTGTGTGGACTCTGGGTGGGAGTGCATGGACTCTGGGTGGGTGTGTGTGGTCTCTGGGTGGGAGTGCATGGACTCTGGGTGGGAGTGCGTGGACTCTGGGTGGGTGTGCATGGACTCTGGGTGGGAGTGCGTGGACTCTGGGTGGGAGTGCGTGGACTCTGGGTGGGAGTGCGTGGACTCTGGGTGGGAGTGCGTGGACTCTGGGTGGGAGTGCGTGGACTCTGGGTGGGTGTGCATGGACTCTGGGTGGGAGTGCGTGGACTCTGGGTGGGTGTGCATGGACTCTAGGGAGTGCGTGGACTCTGGGTGGGAGTGCGTGGACTCTAGGGAGTGCGTGGACTCTGGGTGTGTGTGCATGGACTCTGGGTGGGTGTGCATGGACTCTGGGTGGGAGTGCGTGGACTCTGGGTGAGTACATTCCTCTGTCTTTGAATGACTGGAGTACAAATCTCAGAGCCTCTGCCCCCACATTTTAGACTTTAGACTCTGCTTTTCTCTGTGCTTGTATTCAGAATGGCTTGCTGTTTATTTTTAAATCTCTCAACAAACCCTCTCAGTTGGCATGACGAAGTTACAATGTCCTTCTCAATAATACTCGAATTTTACTATTTCGACTGCCCTAGCCTTCATCAGGAATCGTCATGTCAACTGAGAGTTTGTTATTTATCGTCTGGATCTAGTACGTAATAATACATACATATACATATCTCTCTGTCGTCATCGTGTGTGTATATGTGCAAACAAGGCCAGGAAAATTAAAAATTAGTTTCCAGCAATGCGTAAAGGATGCATGCACCCAGTTTGTTGTCTACACTAGTTGAGGAGCTCGGAGCATGAGGAGTCAGCATGGCATTAGCTGAGGTACTTGGAACACGAGGAATCAGTGTAGTGCACTAGCTGAGGAGGTCGGAGCACCAGGAGTCAGCGTGTATGCATAGCCTACATGCATACATACATGTAGAGCTAGACTACATGCATACATACATGTAGAGCTAGACTACATGCATGCATACATGTAGAGCTAGACTACATGCATACATACATGTAGAGCTAGACGACATGCATGCATACATGTAGAGCTAGACTACATGCATGCATACATGTAGAGATAGACGACATGCATGCATACATGTAGACATACCAAATGAGATATGAGAAATAGATGGAGGAGGGGCCCAAACCAGCTGGATGTAAGGTCACGAGAAGTGCAAGTGCTCTCTAGATTTGTATTGAAGAAGAAATGGATACTCAATCCCTTCAAAATGACAACAGCACTATTTTTCCATTGTAGGAGATAGCTCCATGGAACAACTATACCTAAAGCCTGCTCTTCATTAATGTGGCTATTGGTGTTGTTGTTAATCTATTATTTGTAGTAGTAATTATTTGTAGTAGTAATAGTAGTATTCGCTTTGGTGTCAGTATACTACAGGAATGGTGTATTGTATACTACAGGAATGGTGTCTTGTATACTACAGGAATGGTGTCTAGTATACTACAGGAATGGTGTCTAGTATACTATAGGAATGGTGTCTAGTATACAAGAGGAATGAAGAGGAATGGTGTCTAGTATACTACAGGAATGGTGTCTAGTATACTACAGGAATGCTGTCTAGTATACTGCAGGAATGGTGTCTTGTATACTACAGGAATGGTGTCTTGTATACTACAGGAATGGTGTCTTGTATACTACAGGAATGGTGTCTAGTATACTATAGGAATGGTGTCTTGTATACTACAGGAATGTTGTCTTGTATACTACAGGAATGGTGTCTTGTATACTACAGGAATGGTGTCTTGTATACTACAGGAATGGTGTCTTGTATACTACAGGAATGGTGTCTAGTATACTATAGGAATGGTGTCATGGCCTATCCCTCCTCAGTTCCTCGGCCCGCTTCTCCTCTTCCTCACTCACTTCTTTCTCCCATTATTTTCCATCGTTCCATATACTGGACCGTCACCTGGCGGTGAAATTGAGTGCAAGTGCAAAATTACAAGGTTGCGGTTCACACATGCATATATGGACACATGCATATATGGAGGCAGTTTATTGCTCTGAGGGATGAACATATGTATGCTTGAGGCAAAAAAAAAATGTCATGAATAGTACATCTCACTTCGCTCGATGACAAGGAGTTTGCGATGATCTTTATGATCTGTTTATTGTATTATTATATATGTGTATTCACTAAGATTGAGGAAGAAATACAATTACCGGTAACCAACAATTAACTCACCATAATTAGTGTGCATGTCTCTTCTGTTTCTGTAATACACTGTGTGTGTATGTGTGTGTGTGTGTGTGTGCAGGTGCACATGTCTGTATGCTATTTCTGTAGTACACTGTGCATATGTATGTGTGTGCAGGTGTGCATATCTCTGCTGTTTCTGTGTGTGTGTGTGTGTGTGCAGGTGTATATGTCTGTATGCTGTTTCTGTAAAGAGAAGTGCAAATCCCAAGAAAAGCTGACTCAGCACATGTCTAACCTCGACCACTACAGTGTGCCACTTGGCAACAAGTTACCATGGCAACATGCTCAGTAAGGGTCCGATAATTGTGTCCAGTTTGGGTGTGCATGTTAACTTGAATAATTTGGCAGATTAGACCACATCCTTTCTGTATCTGTACCTACAGCTTATGATAAAGTAGAGTTGATAATACAGTTGGCCTTCACTAATCCGAATAGCCTGGAACTTCGACCCCTTCGAATTAGTGACATTTCCAAATAAGCAGGTCCATGCAGTGTTTGTACCTGGTAGCACAAGAGTCATTACACTCCACAGTATCCTGGCCTTGTCTTCTACCCGTAGAAGACGTGCCAACTGTCGTGCATCTCATGGGACACTCACGTATTCCACATCGCTGTCCCGCTAGACATGCTGAATTTCCTGCATTTCGCAGGACAGTCCCACATCCCTGTCCCGCTAGACATGCCAACTGTCCTGCATCTCATGGGACACTGCTGCATTCCACATCACTTTCCGGCTAGACATGCCGAATTTCCTGAGTCTCGCAGGACAGTCCCACATCCCTGTCCCGCTAGACATGCCAAATGTCCTGCATTTTTCTTGCTGGCTCCATGCTTTTCAATAGTAGGTGATGACAGCTCAAGCCAGTTCTTTCTTGAATGTTTTACAGCTTGGCATACATAGCAATGGTCAGCTACGAACTGGAGAATCCCATGCTGAATGATGGGTCCACCTTCCCCCACAACCTGACTAGTAGCCAGCTAGTAAAGGCCAGCTCCTCCCAGTAATCCATGTGACCTTTGTGCTCTAGCTGCGCATTATTATGGCTCCACCTTTTATAGATGCACATAGCTGAATTCTAAATAGTGCACACCATACTAGGCTGCTAAAACTTCCTAGAGCAGACCATGGCTTACGTATGATAATAGTCACTAAACTACCCTGAAGAGTGGGCTCTATAATGATACTTACATACCCCTGAGAGTGGGCTCTATAATGATTACTAACTTACCCTGAGAGTGGGCTCTATAATGGTCACTAACCTACCCTGAGGAGTGGGCTCTATAATGGTCACTAACCTACCCTGAGAGTGGGCTCTATAATGATCACTAACCTACCCCTGAGAGTGGGCTCTATAATGGTCACTAACCTCCCCCTGAGAGTGGGCTCTATAATGATCCCTGGGTGGGCTCTATAATGGTCACTAACCTACCCTGAGGAGTGGGCTCTATAATGGTCACTAAACTCCCCCTGAGAGTGAGCTCTATAATGGTCACTAACCTACCCTGAGAGTGGGCTCTATAATGATCCCTGAGTGGGCTCTATAATGGTCACTAACCTACCCTGAGGAGTGGGCTCTATAATGGTCACTAAACTCCCCCTGAGAGTGGGCTCTATAATGGTCACTAAACTCCCCCTGAGAGTGGGCTCTGTAATGGTCACTAACCTACTCCTCTCTCTAACCCCAAGCTGCCAGCAGTTGTGTGGCCCCGAGGTTGTCACATGTTTGTACCTGTATCTAATTCACACACAATATCAAGTTTGACAAACATTATTGGAACTCCCAACGAACTATGTCAACTATGGCCTCCTCAATAATCAACTTGAAATTGTATCTCGATTTATTTGTTAATTTATTGTATTGTATTGGTGTTATTTTATTAATTTGCTATTATTTATTTATTTATTTATATTTTTTAATTTTAGTTTTTGTGTTATTTTAATTGTTTATTATTTTTATTATTTTTATTTGCTGTTTTATTTTATTTTTAAGGACCAGGGTGTGGCTTGCACCATGTGCTAGCTAGCGGTATATAATAAGCTCACGTGAGTCTTAGCATCTCATTATTCATCTAGTCAAAACATCAGGAGAGTAAATTCCAAGTTGATTATTGAGAAGGTCGTTGTAGTTACCGGATCTACTGAACTCTTCCTCAATACGGTCGATAGGAACTTATTTCTCCTCTTCTTTCTCAAGACAACAGACTAGTCTCTGCGAAGTACACACTTCTTGGTCCCATTCCCCTTCTGTCCACCTCTACACACCTGTTTCAGGTACCCAGACTTGCAACATAGGTTGCATCTGGACTTTTTAATGTACTATGTACCAGCCAAACCATTGAGTGAGTAACTTCAAGTTGATCATCGAGGAAGTGATTGTTTGTAGATGCCCACCCCCAGAGTTCCCACACTTGTACCACTCACTGGACCAGTGCCCAGCCCACTAATGCATGCACATGAAGGGACTTCACTCTCTTCGTACCGACTCACACCATCTTCCTATCTTCTGGTAGTTATCTCTAGATTTTGTGCAGCAACTTCGAGAGCACTTCTGTTTCCAAGGCTCTCTCGTAGACCAACTTTTCCTCTCTGCCAAAAATCACTTCATTGTTGACTCACAAACAAGTCCATTGTGTAGCATGTTGTTCAGTGCTGCACCACAACCGCAGAATACAGCCACGGTGCGGAGCTCTGCTACGAAGCTTAGACACTGTTTTGTCTGCTTCCCTCACTCGGCTGTGGAAGTTGACCTCTGCACGATCTCGGACGGTTTCGGATTGTACTGCTTCTCCGACAGGTCTACCATCTCTTGTTGATAATCTTCTGGCTTTCTTTATGATAGCAAACTCTCAGCAATGTGTAAGGCTTTGGCCCTCTCACGGACAAAGATACTGCTCTCTTCTTATCCCTGGCAACAATGTCATTGGCTATGAAATAATGTTCCAGTTGCTCAACATACTTGGACCACACTTCTCCATTCTTCTGGAATTCCTCGACCTAGGAACTGTTGCCATCTTGATCCTTACTTTGTTGCTGATTCGTCATCTCGTACTTACAAGCTCCAGGTAGCTTCTTTACTAGCCAACACACTAGTTGTGCATGAAGACAAGCATATAGCTAACTACTAGTTGTGCATAACATGAAGACAAGCATATAGCTAACTACTAGTTGTGCATAACATGAAGACAAGCATATAGCTAACTACTAGTTGTGCATAACATGAAGACAAGCATATAGCTAACTACTAGTTGTACATAACATGAAGACAAGCATATAGCTAACTACTAGTTGTGCATAACATGAAGACAAGCATATAGCTAACTACTAGTTGTGCATAACATGAAGACAAGCATATAGCTAACTACTAGTTGTGCATAACATGAAGACAAGCATATAGCTAACTACTAGTTGTGCATAACATGAAGACAAGCATATAGCTAACTACTAGTTGTGCATAACATGAAGACAAGCATATAGCTAACTACTAGTTGTGCATAACATGAAGACAAGCATATAGCTAACTACTAGTTGTGCATAACATGATGACAAGCATATAGCTAACTACTAGTTGTTCATAACATGAAGACAAGCATATAGCTAACTACTAGTTGTACATAACATGAAGACAAGCATATAGCTAACTACTAGTTGTGCATAACATGAAGACAAGCATATAGCTAACTACTAGTTGTGCATAACATGAAGACAAGCATATAGCTAACTACTAGTTGTGCATAACATGAAGACAAGCATATAGCTAACTACTAGTTGTACATAACATGAAGACAAGCATATAGCTAACTACTAGTTGTGCATAACATGAAGACAAGCATATAGCTAACTACTAGTTGTGCATAACATGAAGACAAGCATATAGCTAACTACTAGTTGTACATAACATGAAGACAAGCATATAGCTAACTACTAGTTGTGCATAACATGAAGACAAGCATATAGCTAACTACTAGTTGTACATAACATGAAGACAAGCATATAGCTAACTACTAGTTGTGCATAACATGAAGACAAGCATATAGCTAACTACTAGTTGTGCATAACATGAAGACAAGCATATAGCTAACTACTAGTTGTACATAACATGAAGACAAGCATATAGCTAACTACTAGTTGTGCATAACATGAAGACAAGCATATAGCTAACTACTAGTTGTACATAACATGAAGACAAGCATATAGCTAACTACTAGTTGTTCATAACATGATGACAAGCATATAGCTAACTACTAGTTGTGCATAACATGAAGACAAGCATATAGCTAACTACTAGTTGTACATAACATGAAGACAAGCATATAGCTAACTACTAGTTGTGCATAACATGAAGACAAGCATATAGCTAACTACTAGTTGTGCATAACATGAAGACAAGCATATAGCTAACTACTAGTTGTGCATAACATGAAGACGAGATATAGCTAACTACTAGTTGTTCATAACATGAAGACAAGCATATAGCTAACTACTAGTTGTACATAACATGATGACAAGCATATAGCTAACTACTAGTTGTACATAACATGATGACAAGCATATAGCTAACTACTAGTTGTGCATAACATGATAGACAAGTACATAGCTAACCACTGGATGTGCATTGTAACTAACAGGTCAGTGACAAGTTCTAGTGACATGTGAGAAGTGAGCATGCTCGTGATAAAAATGAATACCTCACAAACAACTACTCTAATGCAATATTGTTAATTAAGCTTCAACAGTCAATATCTGAATATTTTGACCGTCAATATTTCCAGCTCGTGGGATTTACTCTAGATCCAATTCGAATTCCATTCTATGAGTTTGTACTTTTGCGTTCTTGGACTAGACACCCTAATAATTGGTTCGCTCCCGCTCCTCTCATGATACAATTAAGTATATATACTTAGTATTAAAATAAGGGTTGTGGATATATATATACCTTAGAGCATTACTTTGTTTTATTATGCTTCATTCTGCAGGTATTTATTCCCTACATATGAAAACGATGCATTTTTGTTCACATTGGAGGACACTTGATATTAATATTCAACAGACCATCGCCACACAAGCATCGTAATAATTACTGATTTATTATATATGAGTTCACTTATCTGATATGTATTGTTTAATATTCAACAGACCATCGCCACACAAGTATTGAGACAGTTACTTATACTTGATGTATTTGATAGGAATTCACTTCCCCAATCTGTATTATGCCATTACTCTTTATGTGCATTGCTATACAGAAATGCGATAAGGTTATGATTTTCTTTTGTCCGTGATATTTTTCATAATGCGGTGTATTAGGATGACTCGACCATGGATGGATGCATGTGAAAATTGTTAAGATACATCACATAATCTAGAATGCTATATAAATAATTGTGATCAAAAAAAATTTTTGCAAATATTCAACTCACAAAAGCTACTGCATGTGTAACACTCGATTAATAATGCACAATTATTCCTGATGAAGGTAAGAGCATCTAGTCGAAACACTGAGAGTGTAAAAATGATTATGGAGAAGGTCATTGTAAGCCCAGATCTATTGCGAAGACTGGAGCTGTGTGATTCTTCTTCCTTCTGCAGATGCACAACTCAAAACTCCTTTGATTTTTAAATTGCACAGACTCCATATGCAAAGCCAAAAAAAAAAAAAATTTTTGTTGATATATAGGTCATCTGACTCGTGAAAGATCATGAATTAAACTGTGGCAGGCAGTTGTGATGATTCCTTAATGTGATCGCTGAGCATTGTAAAAGAATTTTAAAAAGTGAGCTAACTGGTTGATGAGTTTTTAGAGCAGAGGTTTGATAGACCCTTGAGTTGTATAATTTGTTTCCATTCATGGCTATTCTCGAGTTGTTTGTGCCCTCACCTGTTGGAGCCAGTAGGATGCCAGAGACAAGTTGAAAATAGGCACCCATAGCAGCTAAAAAATAAGTATATGTCCGTGCGTGGACAGTAATAAGTAAGATCATAAACCTACACACCTTAGAAACATCTTGGAACTTCATCCCCCGCCTCGACATCAACCACCCTAAGTCACAGCAAGCTGCTTTCAAGCTGCTTTGCAACTCGAAGTTGGCCTCCATAAAATGAGGTAGGCTATATATAAAACAGGAAGGATATCTTCCTCACCACTAATCTCCTCCCCCCCCCCCAACCCACTTTGTGCCCTCTATAACAGAAATGACATCTTATGAAGGAAAGCTGCCAGAGTTGATGGCATCTATCCGGAATTCATGAAGAAGTTAGGTCCACAAGGATTGCAGTTGTTGGATTCTTTCTTTACTGGATTCACATAACTAGTATCATACCTTCAATTTGGAGAGGGGCCAAAGTCATTAGCATCCTCAAGCCAGGGAAACATGTTGTGGCTATCATCCCACGCCCTCCTTCATGTTGCATATATACAAACTTTTCGAATGGTAACCAGCTTCTCTCCATTTGTTGAGCTAAGGAACGAGCAGAGTTTAGATTTTGTAGAAGTTGTAATCATGTCTTTGCACTCGCAACCTGCATTGGATTTCAATGAGGGCTAGGGACTTATTATGGTGTTGCACTTATTGAACAAGTTCCAAGTGCCAAGCTACTATACGCTACTTTCATCTATCCTGAGCAACCACAGGATCAATGTTTCATTTGGTGATCAGACTATAATATAGCACAGTAAGGACTATGAAAGATGGAGTATCTTAGGAATCTGTTCTGGCACCAATGCTCCTGAACGTGAGCGACATGCCTTGCACTACCTCAAGGTAATTTGTCCATGCAGATGATCTTGTCCTTGCAACTCAAGAGGATGAACCTGAAGACATCACCTTATCCAAAAACCTAGAAGTTATGGAGGATTACTTCACTTGCCTTCAGTCAAATCCAGCTAAGGTCACTGCATTCAATTGTTTAGCTAATGCTGGACTCCATATGACTTTACCAAATAAGTTAGTCTGCCACCGCCTGGTATTAATGAGCGCACTTGAAAAGGGTTTCTGGAAAGATAGTCAGGAAGTTGAAGAGAACCAGCTGGGAATCCTGGATAAGCTGCCAAAATTCCAAATCCACCATCCCATTAACTTGGCATCAGTTCGGAATCATAAACACGTACAATTCCTGGCCATTTTCCCATATTGCATTGATCAAAAATAATGCTTAACATGTCATCATTAGGCCCTGCCGGATTATGCCCAAATTGTTTCCCATTATTCTATTCCATAATTCTCAAGATATATATATATAATTATTATGCTCAAAATGGTATCTATTATTCGCATTGTCATTAGTGTAGAAAAAACACATTCAGCTACAGATGGTTGAAGGAGTAATAATGCGTTTGACCAATGAGGTAGGTCTTCTATGTGCCTCTTCCACCACTCAATTTTATCTAATGTTGGAGAAACATCTTCAACAGTAGCAAAATACTTTGGAAGTTCGCCTTTTAGTCCATCAATTATACGGTGTCCGAATTTAAAAAAGGAAATATATGGGGGTCATCAATTTCACCTCCAACTGGCTTAATTTCAGCTACTTTAACCGGATCAAAAAATCTTGCATACTTGAAAGCAGTAAGAGCTCTAGTCATCCATCCTCAAACTTCTGCTTGAAGTACTCAAACGCTGGTTTTGCACATAGCTAACTAGCATATATTTTTGGGAAAGTCATATTCCCTGACCCTGACAGTTTGTCTGCAAGGGCATACACACTGGGATAGTGCTCAGTGGTGATTGAAGATTGAAGAGTCCTAATTTTTTGATAAGTTGTGAAGATGAGTGCCCCATCTCATTCAAAGCGACGTTGCTTTCACAAATGGCTCTCCGGCATCAACTGTTATAGCCAACTCCATGCATAGCTTACGGTATGTGGGTGGATGTTCAAGGATTTGAAAAAGCTGTAGCCAGGTTGGGGGGAAGCTCATCATTTTTAAGAAATGAGTGAACATCACCAAACGAAACATACATTTGCTTTAGGACTTCCCACTTGATCACGATCTAGTCGTAGAATACGTGGATCTTCCAAGCTAGCTTGGTTTTGGGACTTCTGGAAAACATTCCAATCCAACCCTCAAAAGTATCAAGTATGCGAGTTTTAAATTTCTCATCAACGCGATCAATGGCGTGCGATAAGCAACCGACATCAAAAATATTAGGATAAACAATTTTTAAGGTTCGGATATCATGGATGCTCGATCATGCATTGCAGCTACTATCTTGTTGCTACTAATTCCTAGCTCAGTAGAAAGGGTAACTAATAACTGTCCAGCCACTTCTTCCCCAGTATATAATACTTTTGGATAAAAGCATTAATTTCACAACACTCTGTTTGATGCACCATTCATCATTAATGTTGCGAAGAATAATTACCATAGCTTCACACACATGTATGGTTCCATCAAATATAACCGAAACAAACCTACCATTAATATCATCACACACCTATTTTCCTTCCTGCTGCCGAACAAATGGTATATATCATTTCGCATATATATTATATGTTGACTACCAGTAAGTCTATAGGAATTTTCTTCCAGCAGCTCCTCAAAAATATCAATTTTTTCCAGAGGAACACAAACCTTTAGGAAATAGGTCAATACTTTAACACGAGACACACGTAGCTTCTGGTAGATTCTCTCCAGAAGGATGTACTTCTTTGTCATACACCTTCAACATGTCTGCCATGTTTTTCACTCTCTTATCTTTAGATGCTAAGCAGTCTAATCCAGCAACATGTTTAGCAGACTTCATATGCAAAGTAATAACACTTTCTTCCCTGCTTGAGCCACAAAATAATTTTCCCTTAGCAGCAGAAAGGTGTTGATGTGGGAATTCCTTAATCCTTGAGGACAGTGAAACACTTTTGAGTTCAACAGCTTACCCTTCTTCACACCTTTGGAAGGATTACACATAATGTTTCTTTTTCGTGACAAATCTGTGGCATTTAAGTGATCTAATAGGTTAACAACAGGTGCTACTTCAATGACCTCTGCCTCATGGCTGCTGTCAGTGCTGCTGTGCCTGTGACTGTCATCAATAGCAATTACACTTTCTTCTGCCATATCCATGTGCTTTTCTTTTGAGAACCTTTACCCATTCGGTAATTGAACAAGACCAATTATTCTCCAGAAAGTAGTTATTATTCTAGCATTATTCTCAAATGCTCGAACATACTAGCATAATCTGGCAGGGCCTAGTCATCATATAAGTAGTTAATTCACCTATTACAATTATAGATATAGTTGGTATATAGAAGTAGTAAATGATTGTATTTTTCTATCCCGCTCCTCTGCCCATGTTCTGTCTTACTTCTTGTTATTTTTCTTCGAGTTCTTTTCCATTCATCTGTCTTTTCTTTCTCCTTCCTTTGCTTCTCTATTTCTCCCTTCCAAAATTATTTTTATCTAATGCCTTTCTTGCACTCGTATGTATATTTACATTTTGTTTTCTTCATCACATTTTCCCCTCATTTTTTCCTCGTCCGTATTCCTTTCTCTCTCCATTCTTCCTCTTCTTCCTCTTCTTATTCTCTCCCTTTAAAGTCCCAATATATAAAATTGCACACTTGTTACATGCAGAATGTGGCAGGTTCTGACAGTCCCAATATATAAATTGCACACTTGTTACGTGCAGAATGTGACAGGTTCTGACAGGCAGTGCGCAGCATGAACACGACAAATCAACTGAAAAGGTATTGGAGAATGCTCATGTGGGTGGGATACTTCAGAGACACTTGGAGATGAAGACCAGTGTCTAAAATGCATCAAATTGCCAGCAGCTCCAACCTCCAGCGTGCTGATGAAATGAGTTTTACTGATTGATGCTTTGAGCAGTAAGGTCAGGACTGCTTATGAATAGGACTGAATTAAAAATGAAGACCAAGGAAAATAAATTAATCATGAACCAAATAAGTGAAGCCAGTGTAGATGTGCATCATTGAAGGAAGTTTGTTTGTACAGAGATTTGCCGAGTCATAAAAGATTTCTTCTCTCCATTGAAGTGTAGGTGCTTTGTCAAACAATGATCCCTATCTAGGTCACCTCATTTCAGATGGTTCTGATATCATTGCCATTTCAAAACATAGGTTTAGGCCCTATGACCACCACCACCTAAATCAGGTTAACTAGGTATGGTGGGGTGCACATTATAGTGGGATGTGTGCATCATCATTAATGGTAAAGGGTCATCATTAATGAAAGGGTCATCCAATAATTGAGTAGGCCTGCAGCTTGATAGGGCTAGGATATTGAGGAAGAGCAATGCAATTAATGATGCAAAGTCTCAGCCTCGGGATAAGGCAAAGAACTGGGGAGGTGAATGCCCGTGCTCACTTCCTTCACCATCTCTCAGTGGCAGTCCGGCGGGGAAACGTCTCGTCTGTTTTCAGGTGCATCCAGTCTTAATGAAGCTGGATTTCTCTCATAAATCAGAAGCTTAATTTGGATGCAAGAATGTTTTACAACCCTACATGCAGTAACAATCATTATACACAACCATTCAAGTTAGGCATTCGCTACCAGCACTGCCACAAGCTTTCCTAAGGCATCCCGAGCTATGATAGCATGGATCCTGTAATCTACACTAGGGCTAGGGTATACTAGGGTTAGGGATATTCTAGATATACCAGGATAGTCCAAGTGTCTAGGGATGTCCTGGGAAGCAGTACTGCATGCCACACATGCCCACCATTATGGAAAATTCTCTCTAGAAACATAACTTCTCCCTCATTAACTAGAGACATCTTGACTGTGGATATGGAATTACACAAGTTCCTGGTTCAGTGCAGCTCAGATCCGGTCTGCTGGATTGAGAAGGCCCTCTAGGTTCAGGTATTGTGATGGTACAATATGCCATCAAGATCAGATGGTCTTTTGGAGGGTTTGTCTCAGGTTTGGATAGACCAGGTGCTATTGTGCTATGAAAAGATATATACTGACCAAGGTGTTACAATAATTTTTATGCAAATGAAGTATAGAATAATATATCACTCATTCTGGAACTTTCCATAATTACAACTCAGATAATGAGATTATCACATCAGGCGCACTTCTTTCTTTCCTTTTCAGGCAGGTGCCAATTACTCGCCAATTAGATCCACTCTGTGTACAAGTGTTTCAACTCTCCGCACATCCGACATCGCATAGCCAATTCATGACCCACCTCGTGGGGAGCATAGGGTCAGAGAAAGCTCATCAACTTGCTCCCTGGTGGTGATTAACCAGTACACACATGTGGTCTGTGTAGGTGGGTGTGGCCTTAATGATGTGCTCTCATTCCCCGTGGGGTAGAAGCTCAAGGTTCGGAACATTCGTCTCCTTCGTCACCTCAGTCACAGAACACGCTGAGGTCATCTTCCCTCGACTCCGTTTATGACATCAGTTAAACGGCTCCTCCCACTTTGATATCAGTTCCTACTGTTGACTGCAACTCCAGCCAATTAGAACAGCCGGTAATTGCATCCATCAGAACAAATTGATTAAGTGTGCTGGCATTCCCAGACCCAAGGATCGGCAATGCCACACTTCTGCATATACCTGACTGAATTGTAGTGCATTACTACAAAGCTCTGTGTACTCGAGAGTCGAGGGGACACAACCTTGTTCCTGCATACCTCCATAAGGGCACACAACACACCACAAGTGTGTGAGTGAGTCAACTCTTAAGGCAGGTGAACACACAACACAACCACTAGTGTGCGAGTGAGTCAACTCTTCAAGGCAGGCATCAGTAGGCCAGAACACACTACAAGATACATTGAAAATCACAACTTCAAGATCATCTGTGCCGGAAGCTAGCAAGCTGCATTCATACCATAACACTGCCTCCATTCCTGCATCTGCAGCATCAGACCAGTAAAATGAGAAACAGATAATCATAGAAATCCTGTTATAACTGCTTGTCCACTTCTCTAGTGAAGCTGCCTCCATGCTCTTCCAGTACTTCCACATTTCTTTCCTAGGACATCCCAACACACCGTGCAGTGCTTACGGTAAGGATTGGAAGATGCTCAGACAAAATGTCAGGCTATTCATAATTTGACCCGACATTTCAACGCATTCAGTGCAAATGAACTGTGAATGAATGTTGGCAGTCCAAGTCCACACCACGTCTGTCCTCTAGCATTCACAGGGAAGACACCTTACTAAAAGGAAGGCTTCCTCCTTAAATAAACTAACTCAAACTTCCTTTTCAGCCTTGCTTCTGCCTCGGTGTCAAACAAGCTCTTGCAATTGGTGCATATTGCTGGTGATATCCATTAACTGTTCCTCCCTAAGCAGAAGCATGGCTCGCTGGTGCAAGTTGTTCTTTCAAAGAAGAGCAGTGCAAATTAGATTCTGCAGCCATGATCTCTTCAAATAGAATACAGACAGAACACTTTAGAGAAGATACACATTCACAGTTAACTTTCTCAAACTTCAACCCGAGAAGTTGTGTTGGACTTCTTGTCATTGTCTGCAATCCATCTCTCCACTGTCTCTATAGTCACAGCTCTCATTTGGGCTGGAGTGAGGTCTAATGCTCCAGCCCTGCTTCCAACTATAATAATCAAGTTTCATCTAAAGAACTGGGAGATTAGGGATTGTTCTTTTTCTAAGAAAAAAAATTCCTCAGCTCTTTCCTAGTAGTGGACTACCTCTAAAGTTCTCCTCTTGGGTCTGTTTAAAGAACAAATTTCCTCCTTCCAGGAATCTATTCATTTCTTGAAAATGGCTTCTCGTAGAAATATAGCCAACATCCCTAATTTTTTAGGTGGACAATTTGTCTAGACAAAAAAAAACTGAATGGCAATATTGATATGAAATTGTCCTGTGTCACGCATATCATATCATAACCTCTGTCTCAAAATCTGGTACTATCCCAGGATGTCCCTAGTAACGGTGACTGATGGTGGATACTGGAATCGGAAGGGTAAAGCTACTCCACGGCTAGTACTCACAGGAAGTGCTACTGAGCTCACAGGAAGTGCTATTATGCTCACTGCTACTGCGCTGGATTATGCTTACAGGAAGTGAACATGTGCTCGTTCTAAAAATTGAAAGTGGGAGGAGGTACCCCCACTTTGTCTCTCCTGTATGACACGCGGATCAGCTTTAGGTGAGAAAGAACTTTAAAACTTCGGGGACAGTCCATCATCAGACAGGCACGCAAGGGGAGAGGGGAGACATGAAGACCTCATTAGAAGACAACAACTTCTGGACAGTCAACATGCGAGAAGAGAGCAAGGAAGTCTGGCAGAGTGAGCAACATCAGGCACGACAGACAAAGTGGCCATACCAAGTAAGCCATTTCATGAGTGCTACAGCACGTCTTCACAACCCTCAGCTTGCTGCTCGAGTGCACTGCACAAACACCAACAAAGTCAGGCAACCACCCCTAGTCCCAACCACAGCTAGAAGATATACTCACAGGATAAATGCCAACTATTCCATGGAGACTAAACAAAATTCCCCACTTCACTGGCATACTGCAATATTGTAGTCATAAATTTCAAGGACTTGGACCAACCCCAACAACAGTAGCTGCACTCAAAGTCGCTCACCTAACACCCTCACTCCTGCACAGGTCATGACTCCACTCCTCATTAAGCGTGCAGGTGTGACATGAAAAATATCTTGCAAAAATAGTAATATTCTTCCACATATGGTCCATTGTTAGGACTTCGTAGCTAGTGAACAGCTTCTAGCCTCAGGCACTCTCATGGCTTCCCCCCCCCCCCCCCCCTTTTCCCCCCTTCCCAGAGAAAGAGTCGCAACCACAACTCAAATTTTGTTGGTGCAGACATATTAAGAACTTCTCAAATTCATTAATTAGAAAAAGGAGTGTGCACTATTTTACAGCCCACTTTAAAGACACTATCAGTCATCTATCAGTATACTTTATTTATCATATCAAAAATACATGCACCCAAAACATTGTGTGACTTTATGTTGCTACTGTAGGAAATGGTTATGTGATCCTGGATATAAGTTATTAGGAGCAAGTTCACCTTTCAATCAATTCTTTTTGTGCATCCATCAATTAACCACACCTTATATGCAGCGAGATATTCAGCATGTGTAAATGCATAGTCCTGAGTGAAGACTCTACCTCTAAAAAAGGAGAAAGGAGACTGGTCCACGAGATATAAGCATCCAATAAAGGAGAGAAAATCACAAAATTTGTACCAAATTTGTAATCGTCATAGCGCCCCTGCATCCTTCTTTCTTGAAGGAGGTGTTTTTTTGGTATCAAAGTGGTGCATATTCAGTGTGCTTTCAAAAACAATGTCAAATGCCTCTCTCGGCACATTTTCTTCGAATATACACCCGGAGACATCAAGGATTCAAGATGTGTACTCTCCACTCTATAACAGGAGTGCAGCCCCAGTCCCTAAGGGCTGCAATTTGGCCTGTTGTTAATCAAAGCAATTAGCTGTGATGTGCAAAAGGAAATTGGCAGCCACAAGCTTTGGTGTGAAGCTATACAAGTAGCTGACCTTAGCAGCTGTTATTGACAACCACAGAAGAGACCAACAGATGGAAACTAACCCAAGCTTTGTAGGAGGAGTTCTGTGCTTAGTTTCTAGTAGGCATCCAGCACAAGAACTAGATAACAATTACCTCGGACAGCCTCACAGACCTTGGGACGACAACTAATGCATATAACACAGAGTGGGCTAC
Organism: Cladorhizidae sp. MBARI D1340-BT2; assembly: GCA_028752905.1. NCBI lineage: Eukaryota > Metazoa > Porifera > Demospongiae > Poecilosclerida > Cladorhizidae > Cladorhizidae sp. MBARI D1340-BT2. Next base: position 11,593,477 of record JAQNBH010000004.1, on the reverse strand, counting down.
TGTCAGTGATTAAATATGATTTTACAGACTTGATTTTTTTTACTTGAAAACAAAGTGGGGGGGGTTATTATTACACATGTTTCAGCTAACCAAAGAAATATCAAGGCCTCAGTTATCGTATTTCCTCGATCAGTTCATTCCAACGCAGCAAATGAGACTGAATTTGCAAAAACCTGACTAAATGCAATGGAATGATTGTCGAGATATGTCAAAAGGGCCCACTTTGCCAAAAACAAAATAAAAAGCGTTATTGTCATGAGGTTAAAGTTCAAGGATAGCTAAGTGGAATGGTACTGGAATTGTGCCTTGATCTAATGCCATTCCAAAGTTGTACACAGTTTTGCTTCCATACAACGCCCTCAAACGAGAAAACTCGTATTGAAATTTCCCTTGTGTTGTTTTACGCGAAACTCCGCATCACACATTGATGACATCACATTTTCAATCGCCATGCTGTTTATTTAGGAAACCGAAGGGAAACACCTCATGCCCGTATTTTCATTCCGTGTACGTGGTAGCTTTGCGTGACTTTTCTATTTTTTAAGCTTTTTCCAACTGCTTGCTTAGATGGAAGGAAGCACTTCTTGGCCTTGAAACTTTGCAGAAAGATAGAGCAATCACCCAAGATGCCTCTGAGGTAATTTATGAAAATCATAACCTTAGTAGCTAATTCAGGTCCTAGTGCAAAATCAGTTTGGGGCGAAGTGGACCCTTTTCTCAGTTCATATTACATATAGGTAGCTATATTATTTTTTGGCAAAATAGTGTTTTTTATGCACCAAAGGCTAAACCTATCTAAACCTATCCTTCAGTTATCCATCTGTGGCAGTGTAAGTCCTGGAGCTAGTTCGAGAGGACAAAATAGCCTTCGCAGTAAGCCAGGTCGATGGACTTGCCCTTCGTGAAAGGAGCGTTGTTATGCTGGCTTCGAGCAGGCAAATCAGGTGTACTTTCCTCAGCTGCCTTGCCTGTTTCCTTGGTTTACAGAGATAACTTGGTAGAAGATATAGCTAGTGTGTGCTCTATCGAAATTGTATATGGCTTCATCTCGACCGTCCTTAGCAACACGGTTAGAATGCAATTTCTCCAATTATTAATATTTTAGTGCTAGTCAGAGGGGAACTGTTTCATGCCAAAGCTCGATTTTCAGGTATGAACTTTAGGCATAATAATTTCAAAAAATCAACGGGGTTTTTTTAAAACAAATGCCAGTGTTTGCAAATCAGCTAACAAATATTGTGCATGTGTGGTCTTGACTTGGTGCCCTCCCCAATTAGAACAAATTTGTCGAGGATACACATGCTCTTTTCACCAAGCTGGTGCTCATGATCAGTGTAATAGGGCACGCCCTTGATCAGTTTGCACATGTTCTACTAAATAGAGGAAATATGGCATCCTTAATAGATTCAGTTGTCCAGCAAGGTGGTTAGTCCTTGTCTTTCTAGATACTGCTGTATTCCATTCCTTATTCTATTACCATTTCTAATCTGTTTCTAAAACACGGAGGTCATCTCTTATTTTATTACCATTTATTCTATTTCTAAAACACCGAGGTCATCTCTTCAAAGCATCATAACTTGGCAATGCTCTGAGTTTGCAAAGCTCTTTTAACAAGAGCTCTAAAAGAGAGCTTTGAAAGTGAACTGGAACAAAGTTGCAACAGTTAAGACAAACTAGAAACATGTGAATTGCAGGGGAAAATAAGCCGTCCGAGTTGAACAATTCGTGGCATTTTGACTTCAGATAAGTGAAAGTGTCCTGGCTATGCTTGGGCATCAATCAACAGTTGGACATGATACACTACTCCAGCTCTCTGAATCTACAAGTCCTTTAATTAAACAATATAATATTTGCTTATGGTGGCCAGCAAAAGGAGAAGAGGTGATGTGGGTTTCCCCGATGTGTCAGGAGAAAATCTGAAAAACAGGGGTGTGTGCAAATGCTGGATTAGATAGTAAAGTACTAGTTTGAGGGGCAGCTTTACTTCGAGAAAATGGCATCTGATTGAACTACCTAGAGCATTTCTTTGAAGCAAACGGTGTTGTTTCAGAACATTTCTACTCAAGAAAGACTGCTAAGGAACCACTAGAAATGCCGTTGCCCAGAGACAGGAGGTATTCCTGAATGGATTTCTTTGATAATAGTTGTAGAAGATTGAGTGCAATGTACATAGCATTTAGTACAACAGATCATTTTGACAGAAGGGGGCCTAAACCATAAAATTGAAAACACACACCATGGAGCGCATTGATTCTGCTCACTTCACTGTATGAAGTTGACATATAGCTCTCTCTCTGTGTGTGCTCTCCTTTGAGATTCTAAAAATGTTGCATAGGTATAAACATGCCAAAGTTATCTGTAGCAGTGGGCCTGAACTGATTCTCCCAGCTGGAAAGTATATGGTCATCAGCTGGAAATACCGAAATACAAGAGTAGTTAGTTACAAGAAGCAGTACTCATTAGCAATACTTAGCCTGTAATGGCATCATGAAAATCCATTTTCTTCTTGGACACCCTGAACACATATATAGCTACTCATTAATGCCTAGCCACCTCGTAATTCCTAAAGGAACCATCTTTGCAAAGACTAGGGCTTCCTCTTGACAAAGATAGTTATTTCAACATCTAATCACTTTCCAATAAGGAGCCACACTTACAGCCAGTTCAGGTACTCAAGATTTTTAAGTATTCCCCACTAAACACCAATGAGAGTACATTGGAGTGTACTATGGCTGCAGATAACTTTGGCATGATTATACCTACGCATTTGCTCCCGTCTTTTGAGCTATTTCTTGCAGAACAAATGGAGCTACAAAGTTGTAGTCACTTTGGTTTTAATCACTTTGGTTTTAATCTTAGTTTTTCCCACTAGACCCACCCCCAAAGTTAAAGGGGGAGTTTCTGTCAAAAGTGCAAACTAAGAATCATTGCATTCATAGTGAAGCTTCTGGCAACATGCCCACAAACACAATTTTTTCCAAGTGTCCACGATCATCTCGTGACCAGTTAAAAGACAAGATTGTAATGACCTCGCTACAAATCTGCGAGATTTCGAGGGTGCATGTTGATAAACTGTAAAAATACAGTATCTTCAGTTCCATCAATTACTATTATTTATTATTATTATTTTATGCGCAAGAGATCGTAGGTATCATAGGTACGAATCTTGATGCCAAAAGGAAATGACAAAATCAAAATTGTAACCACAAAATATGTGGAAGTTATGCAGCACAAGTAGGGGCACACAAGTAGGGGGCATAGATTTCCTAGACTGCCTTCGCACTTTTGACGGCAAGATAAGCTCGATGTGTTGCAGATCGTTTGAATTCTAAAGAGGAGCGAAAATGCAGATCTGCTTTTCAAGTCGATTACCAGTGCTCCAACATGTCGCAAGACCTTGGTAATAATTCAGTTTCTCATTACATTCTTGTGGTACACACTCCCAATGGCTATCAAGCCAAATAAGTTGTGGTCATACTAGTAATGTTTGCCTCAGAGTTTGTAGACTTGTTGCGAGGTTACTGTGCTCTAGCAAAGGTGGAGCTTTATGACAACAAGGACGGTCAGAATAGAGAAGTGTGTATACGAAAGAAAGTATATAACACATGCAATAGAAATGTGTTGTGTTTAAGAGACTCGTCCCCAAAGAGTTACATTATCCTCACTTCCAGTAGCCCAACACACAAAATAGGAAGTTGCTTCCCTCAAAGAAGAAGCCCAATTTATCCCCATCTCGTGCAGCAGGCACCCATCGCTATGCTGGAAAGGACCCACTCACTCCCAACATAAAAAAGAGAACTGTGTTCAGAGCCACTGGGTTTGTGGGCACTGGGAGCACGTGAATAATATTAGCAGGACTGGGAACTAGAGCCAGCATTGATTAAATCATACAAGCCGAGGTCGTCTTGTCGCATAGCTATATAGCTAAGCTTACTCGAAAACAAAAAACTAGCTCAGTCATAAATTAATAATTGAATAGGCAGAAATGCTGTTGTTTCCATAGGGTATAGAATTCTTCCCTTCTTTCATTCAACAAACAAAATGCCAGTGCAGCCGTGGTTCATGAACTCCAGTGGCAACAACAAAAAATGTCCACCCCTTCTCAGGTGAAGCAACGAACAAAATATCATCAGTGCAAAAAGATCCCTTCAGTGCCAGTAGTGGTTAGTCAAGTATCTAGCTATGCAATATTATTTCCCATTATGTGCAAGTTATTTCATCAGCTTCAGCTTCTATAGAACTATATATTTGATGCCTCAGTGGTCATTATTTATAAGTTACACAATACTCCATGGTGGGTTTTGTTTATGAGCTACGCTTATCCCCATGGTGGTCATTATTTAGAAGTTCCATGTCACTCGGAATATACCGAGAGTATAACGAGTCTGTTGCGGCCACTAGCATTTTCAAGTTTTGGCTCAATATTTTTCAAGAACATGATAGACTTGTGGAAGCAGTTATAAACTGAAACAAGACTACTTACTGAACACAATGGGACACAGCTAGGTAAAGGGTAAAGGTCATGCAGCAAATTGTGAACAGATGGGTTTTTTTAAATTAATTATTATTATTTTTTTTTTATTACTTCACAGTATCATATAATTGAGACAATCGAGGTGAGACATGAATAGAAATACACTGAAGGACAACTAGCCTACCTATGTGACTAGTTGCCTAAACATGCAATGGATAAAAATTATTAAATTAATACTTAATTAAAGATAGGAGCGTGGGGTGTATGTGACACAAGGACATACATAATGAAAGGTACAAGGGGAGTCAGGGTTGAAGTTGGGTTTGATGTGGCTTAATAAAACCTGCTTGATATTATGCTTGATGGTGCTGGAGGATAGATTGATATCAATAGGCGGAAAGGAGTTCCATAATCTTGGTAACCTATTAAAGTAGGTATAGTGTGTAGTGTTTGACGTGCAACGGCTGTGAGACTCATACGCTGGTTGGTGCCCGATCTTGTAGCGTGACCTCTTGCTCAATGTATAGTCTCCAACCTCCAATAACAGCCGGAAGTTGGGGAAAAGGTGACAAGGTGCTCATAAAACACTCAAGCCCGAATTAGTGCTGTAGTCTGCATACAAAAAAATTGTTAGCATATGATAACCCGTCAAGTTCTTATTTGGTGCGCTTTAATTTGAGTTTAATATATACAAAACACTATTGTTGTTACTGTACCTGAGCTTCTCTGATGAGCACACTCCAAGCCTCCAGGTCATATATCATTATGCACGACTTCAGCTTCAGTTCTGCCTTCCTTCCATGGTCCGTCAGAGACCAAGGCGTCTCGGAAATAACGTAGTCCGTCCATCGCTTTGCCCCCCAAAAAATGAACAGTTCTTTATAAAGCTAAAACATTCTGAAAATCAACAAGCACCGACTATTTCAAAAGTAAATGCTTAGCAATAGCTGGGGGGGGGGAACACCAATCTCATTGCACGAGTTTTAATTAAAGCCAGACGTCCTCAATTGTTCACTTGAATCTAAAACTCCGCGTCTCGCGCATGACCAAGTTTTGAGGTCAAAACTCCACCTTGGGGCTAATATTTACTACTAACTACTTTTTTCTTTTCTTTTCTGGTATTATGCTATTTTCTAAGTGGCCTACCCATCTAACAGCAATTGAAGCGATCAATTTCAACAATGGCTTCTGAACAAATTGATGCCCCATCATCTCTGGTAGGTATTTGTCTCTGCAGTGAAACGTCTGCAGGGCAGGGCCAAGTCATCCAAACATTCTACGTTTCGTTTCCATCTCGTATCCAACTGGCGCACTTTCGAGGCCAAATTTCTCCAACGCTCACCTCTAACAGAAAGTTTATTTTTTTAACTTATCAGGGATGGGAGATTAACCCGAACTTAGAACATGTCTTGAAGTTGTCTGATATCCTTACCAAAGAAAACACTGTAAATGTCAGGATTTGCCATCCAAGGTCAAGAATAGGCATACGGATTCAAGACTGCCCTGAAGCTGCTGTGGGTTTTGTCTTCTGTGACTTATCCAGCTCCGTGGCAGACCTTACCAAAGAGTTTAGCATGCAGCTCCCTGAGCTCTACAAAGCCCTTTTGAGCAGAAAGTTTTGCTTCTTGGATCGCAATGGCTGGCCCATTACTGAGGGGCAGGAGCACATGCTTTGTGTCATGGAAATAAGTCTCTCTTCCTGTGTCAAGCTTTGTTTGAGTCATACCATCACACAATACAACACGGGCCAAATTGAAATACCCTTGATTGTGAACGATGAAGTTGATGGATCAACATATCTCACTGAAAAGAAATGCTCTTCATTGACCGGTTCTCTTCCAAGACACTTCTCTCGGGGACATCTTCCACCTGTAAATGAAGTCCTTGAAACTGTGGAGTCATCGTGGCCTGTGTCAACGTATGCAGAACTCAAGGTTGATTCACTGAAGATAGACTCATTCGAGATCATCCTCAGCTATGTACACACTGAGGCTGGCAAGTATGCCCTACTTCTCAAAGGTGCCCTAGAATGCATGGGCTACACGGTATTCCTCGATATCCACTGCATCGAGGGGGGAACGGATTGGCAGGATGTGCTGAACAATGCCATCACTAATTGTTCACTGTTTGTTCCACTTATCACGATGCAGTACGGCAAGACGCTCTGGACCAATCGTGAAGTGAAGCTTGCTGATGTGCTCGGTAAGCTAATGCTACCTGTGAACTTTAATCACACATGGCCCCCAAAGTGTCTGGCCATCCAATTCGCTACCATCCAATACATTCCTGGAAAGAAATCAATGGGGGATGAAGAAGTCACTCCAGAAACATTCACGGAGCACTCTGCCATGATTATTGCAGGCGATATTGTAGAACGATACCGCAAAGACACGACACCACATAAACTGATAGGTCAGTTTGACGATGCTTTTCCTTTGCTTTCTCGTCAAAATACAGAAGATTTTAGCGAAAATGCATCTACTCCTTCTAGTGCTGGATTGAAGGTTCCAGTTTTGCATAATCCTTCGCGGAGAAAGTCTGCTCTCAGGAGTTACGCTTCCAACCTACCTGAATCTGTTTCTAAAATATATCAGGCGTCCCTCCTTGAGTCAAGGGAAGGGAAACCTCTCTTGGTCATAAGCTGCTGTCAAAAACAGAAAGAATTTTCTGAAGAGCTGGTCTTGCACATGGAGGAGAAAGGGTATGAGGTCTGGTGCTCATGTGATACTGCTGATGAAAGCAGTGAGGAAAAGTCCTTTTTATTTCAGAACAAAGTTAATGAAGCAGGTGCAGTCACTTTCATTCTGTCAAAGGACTTTGCTGAAGATGACTTTTGCGAAGAGCAGGTCTACTACTGTGAGCAGAGAAAGAGGATCATACCCCTGATCTACGAACCTTTTCAAATGCCTAATTGGATGGCTACCCTGATCGGTACTAGCACTTTCATCAGTTACAAATCGCAGAACTATCTCACAGCACTCATGGACAGAATCGAAGCAGTCCTTAACCCGATGAAGGTGGAAAATGAACTGAAAGAGGTCTTGCATCGAAAGATGGAATTGGCTAACCTTTGCATTCAACTGCAAGAGAAGTTGCCTAAGGGAAAACATGTGTACATATCTGGAGGCACACAATTTTTCTCCAAGTGCGGGAAGGCGATCTGCCAAGAGGTTGGCAAAGAGTTGGCCAGGGATGAAAGAATCGTCCTGATCACTGGAGGTTTTTATGGAGTTGGAGAAACTGTGGGGCGGAGCTTTTATGAAGAGCGGGAGCGTATGGGAATTCCACACAGAGTCTGCCATGTGGTTGCAGTCAAAGACAACCAGGACAGATCCTCCCAAACAAGACAGAATCGTGATCTCACATTTTCCATAGTCCCTTACGGGGACACACTTTTCTTTGGGAACAGTGTGCGTCAGAGAGAGACACTAATCTCCAAAGTTGTGGATCTATGTGTCTTGATAGAGGGAGGACCTAGAGCCGCATTTGAAGCCCAACAGTTTATCTGGAATGGGAATCAAGTCATTCCTATTCGCGTCACTAGTGGAGCAGCTAGTGGACTGTTCAATGTACCTGATAGTATTCTTGTTCGTCCCCCCAGTGTATCTGATTCTGACTGGTCAGTCCTCGGAGATGATGCTGCCTCATCAACAGATGTAGCAATGGCATTGGCAAAAATTGTTTCAGCACTAACTATTCCTGAGAACCCGATTCAGTCACAAAGCCATGCAGATGCTGGTGTTAAGAGGGAGTGTGTGAGTATAATAAAAAATGGCAAGGCAAGAGTTGAAATCACCTCATCAGCAGTCATGAGGAGGGAGGAAGAGCAGAAAGAGGCCTAGACTCTGAATGTTATGAGAAAAGGTTCCAGTGAAAAGTCCTTGATCAAGGAATATTAGACAATTCCACAATGTTCATTTGTATGTTTTATAATTGTGAAAATTGCACCAATATAATTATTATTTCACACCACCTGCCATATTGCATGCCATTGGTTCAATTATGTTGTTATTCATTGTCCCCCCTCCTTGAGCAGTGGGACTCTCGTTACTTAATATTGTGGATAATTTAAGTACTGTTGATTTTTTAATATAGATTGTTATTAGGTTAGTTACTAAATAGTTCCACACTGTGCTGTAATATATATGTGATGGCCTTAACAGGCTCAGCAATATCAAGATTAAATCATTACCGAATGAAAGAAAAGCACATGGATATGGCAGAAGAAAGTGTAATTGCTATTGATGACAGTCACAGGCACAGCAGCACTGACAGCAGCCATGAGGCAGAGGTCATTGAAGTAGCACCTGTTGTTAACCTATTAGATCGTTTAAAGACCCCAGCTGCCGCAGATTTGTAACGAAAAAGAAACAATATGTGTAATCCTTCCAAAGGTGTGAAGAAGGGTAAGGGTTCTGTTGCTGTTGAAGCTCAAAGTGTTTCACTGTCTTCAAGGATTAAGGAATTTCCACATCAACATCTTTCTGCTGTTAAGGGAAAATTATTTTGTGGCTCAAGCAGGGAATTTTTGTCTCTTGTGTTGTTACTTTACATATGAAGTCTGCTAAACATGTTGCTGGATTAGACTACTTAGCATCTAAAGATAAGATAGAGAAAAACATGGCAGACATGTTGAAGGTGTATGACAAAGAAGTACATCCTACTGGAGAGAATCTACCAGAAGCTACGTGTGTCTATCGTGTTAAAGTATTGACCTGTTTCCTAAAGGCTGTCTGGAAAAAATTGATCTTTTTCAGGATCTTCTTGGATAAAATTCATATAGACTTACTGGTAGTCAACATATACCCGAAATGATGCCATTTGTTTGGCAGCAGGAAGGAAAAAAGGTGTGTGATGATATTAATGGTAGGTTTGTTTCGGTTATATTTGATTGAACCACAAATGTGTGTGAAGCTATGGTAATTATTCTTCGCAACATTAATGATGAATGATACATCAAACAGCGTGTTGTGAAATTAATCCAAAAGTGTGACTGGGGAAGAAATGGCTTGACAGTTATTAGTTACCCTTTCTACTGAGCTAGGAATTAGTAGCAACAAGATAGTAGCTGCAATGCGTGATCGAGCATCCGTAAATAATGTAGCTATCTGAACCTCAAAAGTTTATCCTTGATGTTGGTTGCTTTTCACACACCATTGATCACGTTGGTGAGAAATTAAAAAAAACCTGTACTTGATACTTTTGTCAAGGGGTGGATTGGAATATTTTCCAGAAGTCCCACCAAGCTAGCTTGGGGAAGACCAAGACAGGCTTACCTATAACCACGTATTCTATGACTAGATGGTGGTCAAAGTAGGAAGTCCTAAAGCAAATGTATATGTTTCGTTTGGTGATGTTCACTCATTTCTTAAAAATGATGAGCTTCCCCCTATCACGGCTACAGCTTTTAGAAATCCTTGAACATCCACCCACATAACCGTGAGCTATGCATGGAGTTGGCTATAACAGTTGATGCCGGAGAGACATTTGTGAAAGCAACGTACCGCTTGGAATGAGATGGGGCACTCGTCTTCGCAACTTATCAAGAAATTAGGACTCTTCAATCTTCAATCACCACTGAGCACTATCCCAGTGTGTATGCCCTTGCAGACAAGCTGTCAGGGTCAGGGAATGTGACTTCCCAAAAAGATATGCTAGTTAACTATGCAAAAATATGTGCAAAACCAGCGTTTGAGTACTTCAAGCAGAAGTTTGAGGATGACCTTAACGTAGCTTTCAAGTATGCAAGATTTTTTGATCTGGTTAAAGTAGCTGAAATTAAGCCAGTTGGAAGTGACATTGATGAGCTCCATATATTTCTTCTTTTTTTCCCGGACACTGTAATTGATGGGTAAAAGGCGAACTTCCAAAATATTCTGGTGCTGCTGAAGATGTTTCTCCAACGTTAGATAAAATTGAGGCACATAGAAGACCTACCTCATTGCCAAACACATGTAAATTGTTATTACTCCTTCAATCATCTTCTGCTGCACCGGAACGTGTTTTATCAAACAGCTTTACAGAGAGACAAACTAATGCTATATAGAAACCTCTGTTATGTTGCAGTACAATTCTAATTAGTTTTTATCCTCCCATTTTCATGGCTTTTTTAAATATTGATACTGGTGTTGGTGTAGGATTAGTTAACGGCAGTAAAATTTGCTGGAATAATGGCTAATGACAGTGAGAATAATAGATGTCATTTTGAGAACAATGGCATATATCTTGAGAATTATAGAATAGAATAATGGGAAAAAACTTGGACATAATCCGGCAGGGCCTAGTTGTGAATTCAAATCTCAATATTTGATAGACTCTCTTTGTTCTGGCCTGTTCCCTTCGTGAATGCTGAACAGGCGGTCAGAGCATGAGCTGTGGTGAACCGACTAACAACTGTTTTGATGAGGGTTGTAGGGCCTCCAATTGTTAGGGCTCGGAATGTGGAGTAGCTCTGCGGTGCTGAGATGCAAAAAAGGAGTGTGAGTGTATCTCTCCCCAAGTCAGTGGCTGGCTACTAGGCTAATACCCCAAACAGTGACTGGTTTCGAGACTCGTTTTTGAGTGGTTGTAAATAAGTAATAGCATAAGTTTAAGACTCGGATACATACAGAATTGTGATGTGCGGCTGCTGAGCTTATATACTGCAGCAGTCCCGCAAGGTAGCTGTGGGTATAGGATATGAATATGATTACATGTGAATGGTAGGAATAGGTGTCTATAGGTGACGAGGAAAGTTCACACATGCATGGCTGGGTAAGTTTTAGCTAATACAATGTTCAGAATGCATAATAAGAATAAGTTTCATGTTCTCAGCTCTTGTGGACCCTCAGGCGCGTCCACTCTTCGCGCGCATGCACTAAAGGAGTTGCTCAAGCTCGCATATTGGTTTTGTGATATTATTATGCCGAGAAGATCTTGGCATGTGAAATTCCTGGCGTTGAGTAATACGGTTTCTGTATTAATTTTTTAATCTACTAATTAAATTTCAGATAGAATGATGCCAATAATTGCCACCACATTTGCGGACTGTGCGACACAAGGCATCGAACGAGAGTTGGACCAGACTCTGTGCTTGTGTGCCACTTCCGAGGGGTCTGGCTAGTGAAACTACCTTGACAACTGTTTGTTGATTTTAATATCAAGGGTCCTGAAATGAGCAAAAATTCATATGTAAGGAAATAACTGCTAAATGAAACGTGAAATGAAGCAACATTCGAACTGGTGGCTAGCTATATGCCTATTTAAACTGCACTAACATTATGATGAATGGAACTTGCCGTACTTAAGTTACTATATATAGGACATCTGCACGACATACCAAACTAGCATTTTGTGATGTCATAACATTTAATGTAAAAATAGAACTTCATCATATTGAAGCCTTCTGATATTTGCAAGTATTGCGTAGCATTTCATACAACATGATGGACATGCCAGGCCCGTAGCCAGAAAAATGAGTGGGGGGGTTCTGTTGGTAAATATTGGGACCTTTTGGGTCGACCCAAGGGGGAAGGTGTGGTAGGGGAATGTGTTCTCTCCTGTGCAAATATCGGAAACAAAATAAGCATTCTAAACATAATAATAAATGACTATTTATTAAGAGATTAAACTAGAGATTAAACTATCTAATAAGAGTTTCAAGTTCCATTCTCCTTGGGTGTAAGTGTCCAAATATTTCAACAACTTCATCCAGATTAATTGTTGTGTCATAATGTACATGTAAGAGTGCTAGAGATGTCAGGCGTTCTTGGTTCATAGATGCTCTTAGGTAATTGTTGAGACATTTAAGTGTACTGCCACTTCTTTCGCATTCACAAGATGTTACTGGCAGAGTGCATGCGATTTGCAAGAGAACATGAATGTTTGGGAAAAATGCTGCATCACAATCCTTCAAGGCACTAGATGGTGTGGATTCTCTTTTGTGAAAGGGTACATTTGCATATCTTGATTTCCAGCGAGTGAGTTCAGTTTCTATTAGTTCTGGTGATGGCAAATCCTGGTGATAAGTTTCAACAACTGTGCTGATATCAAATTATCTTGTGGTAATCAGAGATGGTACAAGTACCAGAAGAGATGAAGCAGTTGCTGACAATGATGAGAACCTTTCATTTAAGCTAGTGCAGATATGGTCAAGGAATGGAATAGCAAGATTATTCTTGAAGTAATCAAATACTGATTCTGCTGGTGCATTACCACGGTGCTGCTGTCTGCTTGCTATCCTTGGCTTACTCGGGGTGGTGCCCACCTTATCAGCCATCAAGACAGCCTGGTCATATACTTTCTGAAAGTTATCTTCTCCTTGCTTTTTTAGGCGGCAAAAAAGAAGTTAGCCTGGCAGCCAAGAGCAGTTCTTGGCTGCCTTTTTCAGTTCTCTCTTTCAGGCATACTTGATTCTTTTGAGTGCTCACCACATGAAATGCAGATGTCAGCTTTTCTTTAAATGACTACCACAAATTAACCAACACAAATTCATTGTAGATGTACTCCATGATGTGGTTAACACCATTGTAGCTATGTGTAATTCTTTAATTAAGTAGCTTTGTGAAAGACCCAATTGGAAAAGTGGACCCAATTAAAAGGGTGGACCCAACTGAAAGGGTGGACCTCACAGCCAGTGGGGGGGTTCTAGAGAACCCTGAGAACCCCCCCTGGCTACGGGCTTGCATGCCACATGTCTTTGCATTATAAATGTGTGTGTGGGAGATGTGAAGGCTTGCTTAACATTTATGCCTGGAGGACATTGTAGTTATAAATGTGTAGGACATGCAGTATTTCATATGAAGGACATGCCACATGTCCTAGTATTGCTTATGCTGCAAACACTTGAAATGCCACTCACAGTCATGCAAGGATGCAGCACGTTGAAGCATTATTTAATGCTGAGTTGCCACTCACAGTCATGCAAGGATGCCGCATGTTGAAGCATTATTTAATGCTGCAAACACTTGAGTTGCCACTCACAGTCATGCAAGGATGCCGCATGTTGAAGCATTATTTAATGCTGCAAACACTTGAGTTGCCACAGCCATGCAAGGATGCCGCATGTTGAAGCATTATTTAATGCTGCAAACACTGGAGTTGCCACTCACAGTCATGCAAGGATGCCGCATGTTGAAGCATTATTTAATGCTGCAAACACTTGAGTTGCCACTCACAGTCATGCAAGGATGCCACATGTCCTAGTATTGCTTTAATGCTGCCAAAACTTGAAATACCACTCACTGTCACAAGGATGCCACATAGCCTCAATGTTACACAATTTGACATTTGTGTGATCTATATTATGCTAGCTAGCAATATTTCTACTGAGATTTAGCTATCATGTTTAGCAAACAAAAAGTACATGATAGGGTGAGCATGTTTTAAAAGTTTGTAACAAGTAAACAGCTCTTTGCCATTTTTAAATTCAGGAAAATGTAAATAGTGAGGATGACATCTCCCATTATATATATTTATGCAAGCAATGATATCATCATAGAAACCTATCAAAATGTAAAAATGGATTCCCACTCTTCTACCTCACACTAGCCCATGAGAATATTCTACCTATAAAATAAAATAAATAAATAATAAATAATTTAAATTAAAATTAAAAAAAAGATAAAAAGAAAATAAATTATAAAAAACCTCCCACATCCCACTTATCCCTAAAAAAAAAGCAGTACTACTATAGCATTGGTCTTCATTATTAACACACTCACCACCTGAGTGCCTATTGGCACAAAATGAACTACAATCACAAAATTAAAGGTCATCATCAAATATTTTACTGAAAAACTAGCTATCAACAAACAAATGAAGAGCTCGTAAGAGGTACTCGCCTGAGGGCAAAGTTAAGATCATCCAACCTATGTATTTGGAGCTGCTATTTTATGTCGAATTTACCTGCTCAAATTTACCTGCTCATACAGTGGGAGCAGTGATGAATAAGATATACTTATACCTTGGAGATGATACTATGCACCCTGAGGATATGGCAGGTCTCAAGAAAGCTGTTCTTTCTGTTGAAGTATATAGAGATAATGATTCACTTTAACATAGATGTAGTCAGAAAAAGATAACCAGAACAATGGAAGAATCTTCATAGTTAGCTATAGCTAAGTATGGCTGTACAATAAGAAAAATAGAGTGTAGCTAAGTATGGCTACGCACTTCTTTGTAATGCCAGAACCAGAGACTTTTAATTTTTCTCTTTCCAGTGATGTCTTCAGCAAATCCCACCAAACCATATGTAATTTCATGTATGAATAATGTGAGCTACATATTATACCCCCAGCTGTGGTTGCTTGCATAGTTCTTACTTCAGAATGTTGTCTGGTGTACCTCGTGGCATTTATCATCCTATTATATACCACCCCCAACACCCCCCCCCCCACCCCTTCCTTCCTAGATCCCGATACTTGCTGTGAATGAATGCTTTCCCACTCTAGAGACACTCACATGTCTAACTTCAAGCCTAATAGCTGGCTTCTCAGTCTGGTATATGTCTTCTACACGTGACAATAAGTAGATTTCATTTTCCAAAATGAAAATTTGGTCATGGAAATGTAATGACAGAAAGATCTTCCAGATCATCGTAGTGTTTAACATTCCCACGGCTTCATTATGATGTCGACAAGTTTTTGCCACCTATGCATGAAGGCATCTCATGAGAGCAAATTCCGAACAAGTACAAAAAGAGAAACAGATTTTCTCAGCATGGGATTTACTTATTGGAAGGAGGCAACATCTGCATTTGATAAAGAAGCACTAGAGTAGCTACTGTCATTGGGAGGCCAATGACACTATCAAATAAGGTCCTAGGTGACATTGGCGAAGTGCTAAGTTAGAAGCACAAGGAAGAGAAGGCCATCAAACAGAAAGATATTCTTAACAACTATAATGATGTGATTATAATGAAAATAGATACAACGTACAGCAATGATCGTAACATTTATATTGATTAGATATGAAGAGCAAAGAAATTTATAATTATTGGCACAGTTTTAAAATAAATTAGCCAAAGGGGTGTGGTCATTAGCATCCTCTTTTTGCCCGACCAATCCAAAATAGCTTCCTACAGGAAATAGCATTACATCATTTTAAAAGCCATGTGGCCTCCAAAAATAGATTTTAAAGAAGAAGAAGAAGATCCTGGAAGTAAGTTCAGGATTGCACATTGACTCAACAGAAAGTCACCATACTTTTTTTAAAGGCTGTTAGAGTGTCTAGTACTACCTGCACTGCTGTTGCTACTCAAAATGAACTCAGCAAGTCCTACATTGATGATAATTTGAAAGAACTTTGTATGATAGGCAACAAAGACAGTACTGAGAGTTGTAACTGTACTACATCAGTATAAGCAGTAAGAGCTGTGCCAGTGCCATCAGTAGCAGTTGTGAGAGTGAGAGCAGTAGTTTTGAGTGTGAACAATGGATGTGGGCTGAGAGTGTTTGAAATTTTGGGGTTACAGAGTGCAGTATGTGTTGCATTGAGTGTGGAGTTGGCCCTGTATTGTACAAGGAGGATTTTACCAAGCACCAGAGTTTATGCATTTTCTCTTGGTGAAAACCATACGTCCACTCCCATACCTTTTGTAAGTTGTAATAATTGGAATCAAGGCAATCAATCAAAACATAATAAGATATGGCAATCATGTGTAGTGGAAAATGGGATAAGTCACATTCTGGTCAGTTAGTGGAAATTTTGAAGGGACTGCTCCAGCTATGGGTCATGGGAGCCCTAGATTTGTTTGAGTCCTCTTTGTCCCACAAGTTGGTACAAATGCATGATACCAGATGGAGATTCTAAAACAGCTGTCCTTGTTGTTGAAAGGAATCCTTATGGTGCAGACTGCCTGTAGAGAAGAATGATTGTGTGGGTATATACAGAAATGTATGGGTACTGATCTTTGAAACCTAAAGGTTACATGTTGGGTTAAAAATCTTTTGATGGCAAAACCATTGGCGGTGCTGGACGTTTGACAGATTAAAAAATTGATTCCTTGCAAACATTTTGTGGCAAAGCTATCTGAGTAACTAGGGTAATTTAGCAGTCATGATGAAGGTGGTACAAACTACACTGCTTCATTATAATTCTAGTGATGAACGACCATGGCACAACCTTTATCCAGAGGGGGAAAGATTCCTGGTGTAGTTGGCAAAAGGCTAAGTAAGATTGAAAAGAAAGAGTATTGTTGTAAGCATAAAAACCCTATCCCTGAAGATATTATTTCCCCCATAAAGCCCATATAGGCGTGGCTTGAAAATAGGTGCCTATTGGAGAAGGCTATACACCTAACTAAAATACAGAACACAAATGAGTCCTTGCACCATTTAATATGGCAGTTTGGCTTTTCCTTTGTCAAGTGACCATATATATTGCATGTGCTTAGGTGGTACTATGGTTTAATGATGGTACATCAGCACTGATGGGCATAGCTGTAGCTCTCCAAATAATATCCACCTCAATTGCATCCCAGTTCCTGTCACTATGCAAACTGTCAAAGGTGCCTCATTAACACAACCACAGTTGTAGCTGTCCTGGAAGAGAGACTGTTAAATTGTTTGCCATGCCCATTTCCTGCCTTTGAATATGAAAGCCACACCCACATTTGTGTGGATAGAAACAATAAACAACTTATATGAAGCATTATCGAAGCTTAACTAAAAATGAAGGAAGTCATAATTACCAAGGAAACAATATTTTGTTAGTCATATTCTTGCTTCTTTCATTTTTTGGCTATTGATTAAAACATTTTTGTCTTATGTATACATATTATATATATATATGAAACATCATAGTTCATAATGAAATTTGGTATAAATAATTTAGCCACGAGGCGAAGCTACATTACGAATAATATTTATACGAAATTTCCACAACAAACCATTCTATCTCGTTACAATGAAATGGGCGAAGAGAAAACATTTAAGGTAGTTCTGAACACTCGAGGAAGCCATTACACTCAAAATCAAAATTGCATCTCTGTCTTCCCAGATTTGTGCACGCTTATTAGAGCATGTTCACAATTTAACTTGTTTTCGTTAGCATTCTGATTGGCTAAAACAGTATAATAGTATTCTGATAGACTAATTGTGGAAAAAGTCTAATTGCTAATTAGGGACTGCAAAATTACGGAATTTTGATTCTGAATGTACTAGCTCGCTAACAATGTTAGAGCAATTATCTATCTGAAGTGCTTTTTATTTTCCCATTCGTATTGTATTGTATGAGATAGCACAGTTTGTTGTGCAAATTTTGTATAAATATCACTCAATAATATAGCGGGGATGGCAATTGCACTAGGCGAATAGGGCAAAGAAATAACACTTCAGGATAATTGCTTAGCATCAGAATCAAAATTCTGTACTTCATCTTTCCAAATAACTATACCAACACAATTTGCATGCTTATTAGAGTGCATTTCACTAGAGAAAAGTCTAATAGCATTCTGATTGGTCGATAGCTATGAAATACCACGTCAATAGTTACAAGACTCAACGCATTTTACTACAGGAAGCAATTCAGGTATGATATATAATAAATATGTATTGCTAGAGCTAATAGTTATAGCTTTTATTAAACTACCAATTTGTATTCAAATACATAAAATTGACTTATATTTTATTTATATTATTATCACCTCACATCCTTCCACATTCTGACATGCTTCTTCCTGCATTAAAGGGACAAAAATGACGCAATAATAATACACACATATTTTAGAATAGATCAATATTTCTTGTGCATGTATGGAAAGTTTGATGTGAGTTAATGTGATTTGATTGAGTCACTGGCCAAGTTCATGACATTATCTATGTAGTGCAAAACTTTTTCATTTGATTTGTGGACTAGACGGATGATATTTCTGACCCAGCTACATTTGTGTCCTTGTAAAAAAAATTCTATCGCTTAATCTTTGCTGTTATAGGGTGACTTAACTTTCATAAGGTGACTAACTTTCATAGGGTAACTAACTTTCATAGGGTGACTATGTAACTTTCATAGGGTAACTTAACTTTCATAGGGTTACTTAACTTTCATAGGGTAACTTAACTTTGATAGGGTGACTAACTTTCATAGGGTGACTATTAACTCACAGGGTGACTTAACTTTCAAACTTACTTTGCTACTTCTAAAGACTCGTAGAGGAAGTAATCAAAGTCATTATAATGAATTGTACAGTGTAATGTGATAGTATATTTCCTATATGGAAGAGTGTGACCATTCATTAGTTGTACTTATTTTGTAGCTCCTGCTTTTAATTGTACACCTTTCTCTTAATTGTACTTATTTTGTACCTGAGCATGCCCAGTATTTTAGCACCTTAGTTGCACTTGGATACTGTTTAGTTTACTTACCATAGCAACAAAAATTTGAGCATGCTCGATTTCTTGTTTTTAGCTAGCAATACACTTAAAATCTTACTACAGTAGAGAAATGCAACTTAGCAATAGTAGGGAGATTTTTTTAGCCAGTCTTGTTATAGTGCTTAACAGCAGGTGAGTTTAAAAAATGACTTGAATTTTATTGTGGTAGGGCAGTAAGCAAGGAGCCGCCATTCTACTATCAAACTAAGAACTATCTAAAGCAGCTAGCTTCAAAAGATAATATTTCTTTTCACACTTAAAAAAAAAATTCAAGTATTATTATTTTGACACACACATATACTCATCCAATCTGTACCTGTGGCTATTGATGTGATGTTTCACAATTATTGTTCTCTAATAAGAATGCATTTAGACATTTTTCACTAGCAGCGGTGAAAAAAGTGAAAGTGCACTCTAATAAGCATATGCAAATCACATTGATATAGTGAAGACGATGTCCGGAATTTTGATAAATGCTTGCTAACTATGTTAGAGCTGATAAAGGTGTAGAACTACCTGAAGTGTTTTTTCTTCACCCCTTATGTATGGTTTGTTGGGTATCACTCATAACGTAGCGGGGACAGCATTCTCCTTGTGCAATTTCCCTGCAAAATTACTTATGTTATATCAAATTTATGACTATGCTATTTCACATACAAATAATGTACTGTAAACCTGGAATACTTTATGTTTAAAATAATCCATATGAAAATATTTCATGTCATATATTTAGAACTGCTGGTATATGAATTCATTTTTACTGCCATGACTGACTGTGAGACAATCTTCTGAAGAGAAACTGGCATGGATGAGACTGGTACATTCTTAAAGGTTTACAGAGCTATATAGAATATAGCACTGGAGAGATTGCCGTTAACTAAGAGGTAACTATGCAATAGCTAACAGTGAAAAAAGATGGCATCAATATTGGACATGTGCCTACACAATTGATGACAGGGCATACAGTTTCTGAGTGTGTCTGTATATGTCCTATCTGTACATGCCGCCATTAAAAGCACGAATTTACCAATGTAAACCTCACATTTATAGGACCCTTTACCTCAGTCAATAAATAGCAATAATATATGGCATGTGCTGATATGCGTAGAGAAGAAGAACCAATACTAGAAAAAGTGTTTAAAAATGCTCGAGTCCCAGAAGGCAGGTTGAGTGTAATGTAGTCTTCTATAATATAGAGAAAGATTAACAAAAACAACAACAGGAACACCAACAACATGAAACTAGAACTTTTTAAATGAACTAGATCGACTTGTCAAAAAAAACAGATTTGATACCACAACCTAGATGATGATCCTTTACCATTTAAAATTGTATATATACTGATTTTAATTGGTAAAGGATCATCCAACTGGTTGTTTCATTTCCGTTCTTCAATATAGTTTTTACAGAGCCATGGAGCCTATTTTCACTCAACCTCCTGTGCAGCTTACCTTTTTTGGTGTATGACGGCCTGTGTGGGATGGTTTTGGAGAGCTAGTAGTTTTTTGTTTTGTTTGTTGAATTATTTCAGGCTGGCTTATTGTTCTATCTGGTAATGGGTAGTATCATGCACTTTCAGTTTCCATGTGTAAATTGTTCTAATGATCCCTCCCCTTGTAATTTCAAACTATTATTGGCTACTAGTTAATTTCTAGTGAACCTCGCGCATTGATGGCGGCACGCTCCCCAAATGATCTAAGAGCATAGTTTTTATCATTTATAGTCGGGAGAAAGCATTTTCTGCCATCAGTACAAAGCCATATCCTCATATAACTGTCAACTCATCTGTAAGTCATGTGTACTGTAAAGTGATAATACTAATAATAATAACTATTACTGTACAGTTCTCACTTATGCAGCTTGGTCAGTCTATTAAATATATCATACAATGATATTGTAAACACTTGTTTTTAAACCTCTTGGATAACTTTGATCTGCAGGCATTCTCAAGGAATATCAGAGGGATGATTCAGGAGGGTGGGGAAATGAGGTCTGGTGCTCATGTGCTACTAATGAAAGCAGTGAGGAAAAGTCCTTTTTATTTCAGAACAAAGTTAATGAAGCAGGTGCAGTCACTTTCATTCTGTCAAAGGACTTTGCTGAAGATGACTTTTGCGAACAGCAGGTCTACTACTGTGAGCAGAGAAAGAGGATCATACCCCTGATCTACGAACCTTTTCAAATGCCTAATTGGATGGCTACCCTGATCGGTACTAGCACTTTCATCAGTTACAAATCGCAGAACTATCTCACAGCACTCATGGATAGAAATGATGCTGGAAAAAAAGCAAAAAGCATAGTAATGACATTCATGGTTAATTAGTGTGAAAAATGCCAGCTAGCACAATACTCTCATAACTGTAAAGTGCAAATAGATTCTAGGCCACATATTATATTTGAATACATGACTTTGTTCTAGAAAATTCCAGGCCACATGTATTTGAATATTCTAGAAGCTAACTAGTGCAGAGTGAATCATGGCTATATTTTTAAAAAACAAGCTTCCTTGTTCAGTTTTTGTCAAAATACACACAAGAGACGAAGGGAGTTTGAAGAAAAGGCTGATGATGCAGATCAAGACCAAGAAACAGGTGATTTGGATCGCCAAGCTGATACACACAGGTTGAGGATAGCCAAGAAGAATCTGAACATGAATCTTAAGAATCTGAACATGCATGCTATGATCCATCACATATGATGTTAACATTGACCCCCCAAATTTTTGGTGATCTCTTGGCCCCTGAAATAGTGAGTCATTAAACAATCATGAATTGTCAGACCTTGTTGTTTATTTTGCAAAATTTGACTTTCACTCAAGCTGAAGTATTATGCAAAATTAAAAAGTGGATATTTATTAACTATTTGTGTTTCTCAGGTGCAGAAACCTGGAGCCAGTAAAATATCCTCAACTCTGAATAACCTTCATCAAGGTCCCTGCCAGCCAGTTAACATCAAATACCCTAAAACCAAAATGGATCATCAACGAGCTTTCCAACCAGCTTGATACTCGCAATTTTCTTGGCTGCATTACCTTCCAATTTCAGATTCTGTAATTTGCCACAGCCAATTTGAAGGGACTGCTACAATACCTTCATTCTTGTCTGATGGATTCAGAAATTGGGGAAATGCTCTGTGCGAAACCAAGGGTTTCCATAAACATGAGAGCTTGCTATGCCACAAACATGCAGTTACTATATTAACTCAACCAGGTCACATAATGAGCAGCTGAAGGGTCAAAAGGGAACTGCCTCCTTAAAATCGTCCAAAGTAATCCTATCTTGCTCGCCAAGGCATTGCCCTTCGTAATGGCAAGCAAGAGGAGGAGTCAGAATTCAAGCAGCTCCTTCTTCTCTGAGCTGAAGACAATGAAGTGCTTCGAATGTGGATTGAAAATTCTTATGACGGTGTTCAGAATGAAATACTACAAATCATCTAAATGTTCTGCGTGGTATACCAAGTGACATAATGAATCTGGATTGGATACTACAGTATCACGGCAGATGAGAGTACTGATGCAAGCAAAATTGAACAACATGTAATTTGCAAACATTGGGTGGACAAAGAAATGTCGAATATATTAGTCTGATGCCAGTTGCTCAGGCAAATGCAGATACAATTGTTGCTTGCATAAAAGGTGTGCTGCTACATATGAGTCAGAATTCAACATGCCTGTGCTATGATGGATGCTTGACATCGACTGGAACAAAAAATGGGGTTGCTGTACAAATCAAGAAACTGAATGAAAAATGTCTGCTGACACACTGCTACTGCCACTACTTAACCTTGCTGCCAGGGATCCAATTTAAAAAATCCTGCTGAAAGACACACTTGATTATTGCTTATGAAATCATTAAATTAATATAGTAGTGTCCTAAAAGAGGCAGAATTCCACAGAAAACAAGCAAAAAATTCTGAATATGATCTCATATTGACCCACCAACTCTGAAAATGCTCTGCCCAACAAGATGGACTGTCTGAGCTATTCTGAACAACTATGGGACTGGGCACAAGACAATGTCAGTACACGAAGGCAAGAATACACTGGAGTGCATGCTAAAATGTGTTTCTTCTATGGACTTCAGCTTGCCATTGTAGTACTTCCACATTCAGATAACCTCAGCACTAGCCTTCAGAGGGAAGAGCTCTGTGCAGTGGATGCTCAAGCTTTCCGTTACTGTTCTTTGAGGTATACATAGAGTCAGGGATGCAAGCCTCCATTGGACCAAGGTCACTCAAGCTGGTGTGAAATTGGAGTTACAAGCACCTCCACTTCCATGTAGCCATAACAAGCCATCGAGTTATTTTGAGGATACTGCTCAACCTGAGAACTATCCAATATAAAGGCTTTTACCGCCAGATATACTTTGAAACTGTGGATACTGCAGCTAGCCACATTGTTGAGTGTTTCAATCAAAAGAATTACACCATGTACGTAATCTGTGAGCGGATTCTTGTGAAAGGATCATTGGGAGAATGTGTCTCACTAAATGTTGACCAACTGTGTGAGTTCTACACCAAATTTAACCCTAATACCCCACGAATTCAGCTATCTATAATGGCAGAGTCCTATCACAGTTCAGTCCAAGGTGAAGGAGGAAGTATGCTGCATAATTTCATAGATTTCCTCAAAAGAACAAAATGATCTGGTTCCTCATACCAGAGGTTATGTCCTTGGTCAAGATTGTTCTGGTTATGCCAGCAACAAATGCCAGCTTGGAACGTACCTTCAGTGCATTGAGAAGGGTGAAGTCTTACCTCCGTACAACCATATCGAACAACTGCCTCATGCAGAGTAAGGAGCTGGTGAAGGAACTAAACCTCAAGAAGCAAGTCACCAATGACTTTGTGGATAGAGTAGAGAGGCACTCATCCATCTTCGGCCATTTCTACATAGCAGTAATAAATGAGAATGATGCCTCTCTACTCTACGTCTCTCTGGCTCTCACTGGCTCTCTCTAACTATTTAGGTCTTTATGATGGTCATATCTGGTCATGTGTCAGCTTTCCACTCTCTACTCAACTGCTTTAGCCTGAGTAGTGGGAACAACTGTGACGCCCTAATATAACTATGAACTTACTGTCACAATTACTACTAGAGCCAACATCAGACTACCCTTCCTGGTAGCTGTTTTCCCCTCCCTAGCCCGAAACTAGTAGGAAATAGTGCCTTGAATTAGGTTAAAGTAAGAAGCTAGAAAACTATCCAAGCCTCTTTAACTACAATATCAACATAAACTTACAACAACACTCGGTTGTACTATAATATCTTATATCTGAGTTTTTAAAACAAAAACAATCCCGCGTCTCCAACAACAACAATAGTTTAACCCCGTTTTATAACTCCAGCTGATGACATCACAGTTCATCAGCAGTGGATTCGTCACTCCGTAAATGAACCCGTAAGGCCGCCATCTCGTAGCCCTCCGCTGGCCTTCTGTTGCGAAGATTCCCTTTGTGAGCTTTGTGAGCTTAGGCAACCACATGTCCTTTTGAGAGCTTGCTTGTTGAGTGGCTTTGTTAATAATTGCTCTTAATCGTTTGTACTCTGCTGTCTCATACTTGTCTAGGGCTGGGCACTCTGTCAGGGTTGAGATCCTAATAATAGGCTATATTTTCAGTTAGTAGAATTTCGACTTAATTTTTTTTAATTGCTAGGGGTTAATTGCTAGGGGTTATCCCAGCCCCCAGTTTAGATTGACCAGCATTACTGCTGCTTTTGCCCCCCTCCCCTACCCCCCTCCCCCCCCCCCCCCCACCCCCACTTCCCAACTTGCAGATGGAAATTAACCCCCTGAATATGGCATACCCAAGCCAAAATGCTCTAGTGGATTCTGGCACCCTTTGGAATGGAAACTAGGGCTAAGAAGGGGTAGAACTGGGGCTAGGATTACAGGGGAGGAGATAGGATATGAAAAGTGGGGGGGGAGGGGCCGAGATATGCATGCAGAAATTTTGCTGGACTATGCCCACCTTGTCTAGCCATATATAGTAGCTAATTGTCCACCAATTATTATACTTCCTCCCATGGATTCTCACTCAACTGACAAATTTAATTTAAAGGACTCAATGGTGTATTGTTTGCATGATTGTGTGTACAAAGATAAATATAAGATAAATATAACACCACTGGAAAGCTTCCCCAAAAATTCTTTCGTTCATCATTATTAATAAATTCACTGGCGACTGAAACCAAGTCAAGTGAGTCAATTAAATCTTTGTGGACAATTATTAAGCCTTACTTCAGTCATCGTAGACCTTGTGTACGTTAAGACATGCTTCAGTGCAGAAAAGGTTCTTTCAGCCATTGCAGATGTAGCAGGGATTGTTAGACAGAGACGAAGGAGCTGATGCACAGTTGGTAGCTTTGTTTTTAAAAATGCTTTTCTTGTTCATTACATCACAGATCGTCTGTACAGAAGTGACTTTCTTCACTTCGGGGCTACCTTGCTTGACAACATCTTGTAAGAGTTGGAGGTGTCTGGCTAAGTCTGACATATTGACATCATCTTTGTAGAAAGATTTCTTCAGCTCTTCCATGCTGTCTTCATAATCATTACCATTTGCAAGAGTTTTTTTCAATTGCAGGATTGATGGAATATGTTGTTTACTAAACCTGTCTTCCAACTCACCATAGAGCAGGTCACATGCTTCAAAGAATATTTGCCGAAAGTATGCCTTTGCAGACATAAAAAGGTGTGGCTCACTCCCACTTCAAAACGTGGAGGATGCCTTCTGTAATGAGGTCATTCTGGTTGGCCAATATTGAACTTTTCAGCAATGGTGACACACTTGTCATAAAACCTGTCGAAATTTTCATCTGTCCGGTTTCGTTTGAAGAATATCTTGGCAGCATCAACAACAGAGAGTGCTTCATGCAAAGCTATGTCTTCTTTTTGCAAAGAAAGAAACTTGCTCTGTTGCACTAAATAAAAAGTGACTGAGTTGGAGACCAAATAAAGTGCTGAATTTTTCCAAAAAGTGCATCAAGCCAGCAGCCTTTAAACCATATTCATTTAATTAATTTCCTCCAATGCCTCTAACAATAGAGTGTAGTCTTTGAGTATGGCTTCTATTGCAACAGTTCTTGCTGTCCATCTGGTAGGACATAATGAATACCTCCACTTGTCTCATGTAACTTCAATGAAAAGAGATGTCGTTTCGGAGATAGACGAACGAGCTTGCTATTTCCTTCATTGTTTCGAGACCATCTCTGATAAATGCAAGCTTTCTTCCAACATCTTGTAAGCAAATATTCAGTGAATGTGCACAACAATGCAATGCAATTGCAGAAGGATGAAGGATATTCATTTCTAAACCTTGTTGCCACACCAGATTTTCTTCCCTGCATGTTTGCAGCTCCATCATAGGCCTGTCCTCAACATAATGATGGGAGGCTGCATCGAATCAGTAGATCTTTGATTACTGTGAAAAGAGTCTCTACTCTATTGTCAGGAACCAATTGCTCGTACTTCATAGTCAGTATTCACCCAGCGGATGGACAAATCGAGCTGTTGACTATTGATAACATCGGTTGCCTCATCAGTTATTACTGAGAACCATACTGGTTCAGTCTTTTTAATTCTTTCAAAATAGTGTCTGCCCTAGAATAGAAATTTGGTCATTAACTGACTGATGACTAGTGAATCGGTTTTCTTTGATCCAGTTTTTCATTATTCTCACTCCAAACCAGCAGAAGCTGTTGTAAGTTACCTTCTGATTCAGTATGGCCTCTTATAGATGAGTAAGATATCGTATGCCTTTTAACTGCATTAGCAGTCCTTCTCTTCTGGTTTGCTGAAGTTGTTGCACGTGACAGCTCAGCTGGCTCGCAATTGTTGGCATCCCACGAGCTATCCATTTTAATTTTGCTTCTCTATGGGTATGCGTTCATGTCCTCTGAACTTTTCCAAGGTTTTTTTCCAATTCTGGAATCCTGATTTAGTAAATGAACTGTCCCCTATTTTCCTGAATGAAAGTAAACCATGCTTGTTGCTATAACAACAATAAAGACAAAATACTTTCTTTTGTGTAATGCAAACACTAAGCCAAGGAAACTCTTTATACCACTTTGGTTGAAAATTTCACTGTTTAGATACCAGTAGTGCTAGTGTTGGCTTATCAACCGGTTGAAAAGCTTCTACATCGCTACTACAACATTGTGACGAAGTTACAGCATAATTAGGGGTTGTAAGGAGTGTTTGAGTTTATCTCACTTGAATGCTGCTCTACATTTTCTGGACTTCCATGTTGAGCATCTCCTTTTTCATCACTGCCAAGGACAACCATTGCTTCAGATTCATCACAAACACTGGCTTCTGAACTATCTTCCAGTTCATCATTTTTCTTTGCTTTTTTAGCTTTACTGGACCAACTTTTCAGTGAGGCTTGTCGCTTAGACATAAAATAGCTATCAGTATGGGCCTACAAATCAACTTGGTATCTAGATAATAATGTAGCTGGTTATAATGCTATGTGCCCATGTGGTCTAGATGCTGAGCTTGCAAGTTGATTAATTGGCATTATAATATGCACAAGTCAAGTGTCAGTGTAGGAGGCTCAGTGCACTAATGAGTATGGTTACTGGCCCCCATTTTTTGTCAATATCAACATGTTAGTTTGATCATTCACAAACTGCCTTGTGTAATTACATATAGAACTTTGTGAGATGTAGGCAGACTCACTAGATACACTAGATGCTCATGGTTTAATACTAGGACATGTGGCATCTTTGCATGACTATTATATGAGTGGCAACTCAAGTGTTTGCAGCATTAAATAATGCTTCAACATGCGGCATCCTTGCATGGCATTTCATGTATTTGCAGCATTAAATAATGCTTCAACATGTGGCATGCTTGCATGACTGTGAGTGGCATTTCAAGTTTTTCAGCATTAAATAATGCTTCAACATTTGGCATCCTTGCATGACAGTGAGTGGCAACTCAAATGTTTGCAGCATTAAATAATGCTTCAACATGTGGCATCCTTGCATGACTGTAAGTGGCATTACAAGTGTTGCAGCATTAAATAATGCTTCAACATGTGGTATCCTTGCATGACTGTGAGTGGCAACTCAAGGTTTGCAGCATTAAATAATGCTTCAACATGCGACAAACTTGCATGACTGAGTGGCAATTCAAGTGTTTGCAGCATTAAATAATGCTTCAACATGCGGCATCTTTGCATGACTGAGTGGCAACTCAAGTGTTTGCAGCATTAAATAATGCTTCAACATGCGGCATCCTTGCATGACTGTGAGTGGCAACTCAAGTCTTTGCAGCATTAAATAAATGCTTCAACATGTGACATCCTTGCATGACTGTGAGTGGCAACTCAAGTGTTTGCAGCATTAAATAATGCTTCAACATGCGGCATCCTTGCATGACTGTGAGTGGCAACTCAAGTGTTTGCAGTATTAAGCAATACTAGGACATGTGGCATGTCCTTCATGCATGAAATACTGAGTAAAAGTTCATGTCCTACACATTTATACCAACAATGGCCTCCAGGCATAAATGTTAAGCAAACATTCACATGTCCCACACACACATTTATAATGCAAAGACATGTGACATATCCATCGTGTGTTAAATGCTACGCAATACTTCAAATATCAGAAGGCTATTTTTACATTAAATGTTATGACATCACAAAATGCTAGTTTGGTATGTCGTGCAGATGTCCTATATAATTATAGTAACTTAAGTACGGGAAGTTCCATTCATCATAAAGTTAGTGCAGTTTAAATAGGCATATAGCTAGCCACAGTTAGAATGTAGCTTCATTTCCCATTTCATTCCACAGGTATTTCCTTACTTATGAATTTTTGCTCATTTCAGGACACAAAATCAACAGACAGTTGTCAAGGTAGTTTCATTAGCCAGACCTCTCGGAAGTGGCACACAAGCACAGCGTCTGGTCCAACCCTCGCTTGATACCTTGTGTTGGCACAGCCAGCAAATGTGGTGGCAATTATTGGCATCATTCTATCTGAAATTTAATTAGTATATTAAAAATGAATACAGAAACCCTATTACTCAACACCAGGAATTTCACACGCCAAGATCTTCTCGGCATAATAATAACACACAAACAGCTTGAGCACCCTCTCTCTCCTTCAATGCATGTGCACGAAGAGTCTATCAAATAATTTGTTGAGATTTATTTGAATTCACATCTCCAACTTAACATTAATCCATGTCTATAGGTATAAAAGCAACAATTAATAGCAACATAATTGAAACAATGGCATGCAATATGGCAGGTGGTGTGAAATAATATATTAGTGTAATTTTCACAATATAAAACATGCAAATGACTTGTGGAATTGGTTAATTATTTCTTGATCAAGGACTTTTCACTGAAACCTCTTTTCATAACATTCAGAGTCCAGGCTTTCTTCCGCTCTTCCTCCATCCTCAGGACTGCTGATGAGGTGCTTTCAACTCTTGCCCTGCCGTTTTTTATTATACTGGATACCACCCACTCCCTCTTAATACCAGCATCTGCTTGGCTTTGTGACGGAATTGGGTTCTCGGGAATAGTTAGTGCCGAAACAATTTTTGCCAATGCCATTGCTACATCTGTTGATGAGGCAGCATCATCTCCGAGGACTGACCAGTCAGAATCAGATACACTTGGGGGACGAACAAGAATACTATCAGGTACATTGAACAGTCCACTAGCTGCTCCACCAGTGACGCGAATAGGAATGACTTGATTCCCATTCCAGATAAACTGTTGGGCTTCAAATGCCGCTCCAGGTCCTCCCTCTATCAAGACACAAAGATCCACAACTTTGGCGATCAGCGTCTCTCTCTGACGCAAACCGTTTCCAAAGAAAAGTGTGTCCCCATAAGGGACTTTGCAAAATGTGAGATCAGGATTCTGTCTTGTTCGGGAGGATTTGTCCTGGTCGTCTTTGACTGCAACCACATGGCAGACTCTGTGTGGAATTCCCATACGCTCCCGCTCTTCATAAAAGCTCCTCCCCACAGTCTCTCCAACTCCATAAAAACCTCCAGTGATCAGGACGATTCTTTCATCCCTGGCCAACTCTTTGCCAACCTCTTGGCAGATCGCCTTCCCGCACTTGGAGAAAAATTGTGTGCCTCCAGATATGTACACATGTTTTCCCTTGGGCAACTTCTCTTGCAGTTGAATGCAAAGGTTAGCCAATTCCATCTTTCGATTTAAGACCTCTTTCAGTTCATTTTCCACCTCGATCGGGTTAAGGACTGCTTCGATTCTGTCCATGAGTGCTGTGAGATAGTTCTGCGATTTGTAACTGATGAAAGTGCTAGTACCAATCAGGCTAGCCATCCAATTAGGCATTTGAAAAGGTTCGTAGATCAGGGGTATGATCCTCTTTCTCTGCTCACAGTAGTAGACCTGCTGTTCGCAAAAGTCATCTTCGGCAAAGTCCTTTGACAGAATGAAAGTGACTGCACCTGCTTCATTAACTTTGTTCTGAAATAAAAAGGACTTTTCCTCACTGCTTTCATCAGTAGTATCACATGAGCACCAGACCTCATAGCCTTTCTCCTCCATGTGCAAGACCAGCACTTGAGAAAATTCTTTCTGTTTCTGACAGCAGCTTATGACCAAGAGAGGTTTCCCTTCCCTTGACTCAAGGAGGGACGCCTGATATATTTTAGAAACAGATTCAGGTAGGTTGGAAGCGTAACTCCTGAGAGCAGACTTTCTCCGCGAAGGATTATGCAAAACTGGAACCTTCAATCCAGCACTAGAAGGAGTGGATGCATTTTCGCCAAAATCTTCTGTGTTTTGACGAGAAAGCAAAGGAAAAGCATCGTCAAACTGACATATCACTTCATGTGTTTTCGTGTCTTTGCGGTATCGTTCTACAATATCGACTGCAATATTCATGGCAGATTTCTCCGTGAATGTTTCTGGAGTGACTTCTTCTTCATCCCCCATTGATTTCTTTCCAGGAATGTATTGGATGGTAGCGAATTGGATGGCCAGACACTTTGGGGGCCATGTGTGATTAAAGTTCACAGGTAGCATTAGCTTACCGAGCACATCAGCAAGCTTCACTTCACGATTGGTCCAGAGCGTCTGGCCATACTGCATCGTGATAAGTGGAACAAACAGTGAACAATTAGTGATGGCGTTGTTCAGCACATCCTGCCAATCCGTTCCCCCCTCGATGCAGTGGATATCGAGGAATACCGTGTAGCCCATGCTTTCTAGGGCACCTTTGAGAAGTAGGGCATACTTGCCAGCCTCAGTATGTACATAGCTAAGGATGATCTCGAATGAGTCTATCTTCAGTGAATCAACCTTGCGTTCTGCATACGTTGACACAGGCCACAATGACTCTGCAGATTCAAGGACTTCATCTACAGGTGGAAGATGTCCCCGAGAGAAGTGTCTTGGAAGAGAACCGGTCAATGAAGAGCATTTCTTTTCAGTGAGATATGTTGATCCATCAACTTCATCGTTCACAATCAAGGGTATTTCAATTTGGCCCGTGTGGTATTGTGTGATGGTATGACTCAAACAAAGCTTGACACAGGAAGAGAGACTTATTTCCATGACACAAAGCATGTGCTCCTGCCCCTCAGTAATGGGCCAGCCATTGCGATCCAAGAAGCAAAACTTTCTGCTCAAAAGAGCTTTGTAGAGCTCAGGGAGCTGCATGCTAAACTCTTTGGTAAGGTCTGCCACGGAGCTGGATAAGTCACAGAAGACAAAACCCACAGCAGCTTCAGGGCAGTCTTGAATCCGTATGCCTATTCTTGACCTTGGATGGCAAATCCTGACATTTACAGTGTTTTCTTTGGTAAGGATATCAGACAACTTCAAGACATGTTCTAAGTTCGGGTTAATCTCCCATCCCTGGTAAGTTAAAAAAATAAACTTTCTGTTAGAGGTGAGCGTTGGAGAAATTCGGCCTCGAAAGTTCGCCAGTTGGATACGAGATGGAAACGAAACGTAGAATGTTTGGATGACTTGGCCCTGCCCTGCAGACGTTTCACTGCAGAGACAAATACCTACCAGAGATGATGGGGCATCAATTTGTTCAGAAGCCATTGTTGAAATTGATCGTTTCAATTGCTGTTAGATGGGTAGGCCACTTAGAAAATAGCATAATACCAGAAATAAAATTTTAAAAAAAGTCGCACACTAGTAAACATTAGCAGTTTTGACCCCCTTTGCAGTCATGCGCGAGGCGCGCTTGCCAGAGTTTTAGGTTCACGTGAGACTATTGAGGACTGGCTTTAAAACTCGTGCAATAAGATTGGTGTTTTTACCCCAGCTATTGCTAAGCATTTACTTTTGAAATAGTCCATGCTTGTTTATTTTTAGCTTTATAAAGAACTGTTTATAAAGAACTGTTAATTTTTTGAGGGGCAAAGCGATGGACGGAACTGTTTCCTACGTTATTTCCGAGACTCCTTGGTCTCTGACGGACCATGGAAGGAAGGCCGAACTGAAGCTGAAGTCGTGCATATATGACCTGGAGGCTTGGAGTGTGCTCATCAGAGAAGCTCAGGTACAGTAACAACAATAGTATTTTGTATATATTAAACTCAAATTAAAGCGCACCAAATAAGAACTTGACGGGTTATCATATGCTAACAATTTTTTTGTATGCAGACTACAGCACTAATTCGGGCTCGAGTATTTTATGAGCGCCTTGTCACCTTTTTCCCAACTTCCGGCCGTTATTGGAGACTATACATTGAGCAAGAGGTCACACCATCTGTTCACAATATGCTGCATGACCTTTACCCTTTACCTAGCTGTGTCCCATTGTGTTCAGTACGTAGTCTTGTTTCAGTTTGTAACTGCTTCCACAAGTCTATCATGTTCTTGAAAAAAATATTGAGCCAAAACTTGAAAATACTAGTGGCCGCAACAGACTCGTATACTCTCAGTATATTCCCAGTAACAGGGAACTTCTAAATAATGACCACCATGGAGATAAACGTAACTCATAAACAAAACCCACCATGGAGTATTGTGTAACTTATAAATAATGACCACTGAGGCATCAAATATATAGTTCTATAGAAGCTGAAGCTGATGAAATAACTTGCACATAATGGGAAATAATATTGCATAGCTAGATACTTGACTAACCACTACTGGCACTGAAGGGATCTTTTTGCACTGATGATATTTTGTTCGTTGCTTCACCTGAGAAGGGGTGGACATTTTTTGTTGTTGCCACTGGAGTTCATGAACCACGGCTGCACTGGCATTTTGTTTGTTGAATGAAAGAAGGGAAGAATTCTATACCCTATGGAAACAACAGCATTTCTGCCTATTCAATTATTAATTTATGACTGAGCTAGTTTTTTTCGAGTAAGCTTAGCTAGCTACGCGACAAGACGACCTCGGCTGGTTTGATTTAGTCGATGCTGGCTAGAGTTCCCAGTCCTGCTAATGTTATTCACATGCTCCCAGTGCCCACAAACCACAGTGGCTCTGAACAGAGTTCTCTTTTTTTACTATGTCGGGAGTGAGTGGGTCCTTTCGGGCATAGCGATGGGTGCCTGCTACACGAGATGGCGATAAATTGGGCTCTTGAAGAAGGAGGTGGTTATTAAGGAATGCCGCACCCCCTCAATGCGGCAGGACTTTGTCGACCGGTGGTTCCAGGAACTGGAGATCCTCAAGCGATTCCATCACCCGAACATTGTGCGGGCACTGAACGTGCCTAAAGGGCTCGCGTATCTGCATGGCTTCTTCTTTGAGGGAAGCATCTTCCTATTTTGTGTGTTGGGCTACTGGAAGTGAGGATGATGTATGCTACAACTAACTCTTTGGGAACTAGAATCTTTAAAAACACAACACATTTCTATTGCATGTGTTGTATACTTTCTTTGATATACACACTCTATTCTGACATCTGATTTGGCTTTATAGCCGTTGGGAGCGTGTACCACGAGAATGTAGTGAGAAACTGAATTATTACTAAGGTCTCGCGAAATGTTGGAGCACTGGAAGTAATTGACTTGAAAAGCAGATCTGTATGTTCGCTCCTCTTTAGAATTCATATCTTGCCGTCAAAAGTGCGAAGGCAGTCTATGCCCCCTACTTGTGCGCCCCCTACTTGTGCTGCATAACTTCCACATATTTTGTGGTTAAAATTTTGATTTTGTAATTTCCTTATGGCATCAAAATTCGTATCTATGATACTTACGATCTCTTGTGCATAAAATAATAAATAGTAATTGACGGAACTGAAGATACTGTATTTTTACAGTTCATCAACATGCACCCTCGAAATCTCGCAGATTTGTAGCGAGGTCATTGCAATCTTGCCTTTTAACTGGTCACAAGATGATCGTGGGGGACACTTGGAAAAATTGTGTTTGAGGGCATGTTGCTAGAAACTTCACTGTGAATGATGGATGTCTGCTAATGATTCTTATTTTGCACTTTTGACAGAAACTCCCCCTTTAACTTGGGGGGTGGGTCTAGTGAAGATTAAAACAAAAGTGGTTACAACTTTGTAGCTCCATTTGTTCTGCAAGAAATAGCTCAAAAGACGGGAGCAAATGCGTAGGTATAATCATGTCAAAGTTATCTGCAGCCATAGTACACTCCAATGTACTCTCATTGGTGTTTAGTGGGGAATACTTCAAAATCTTGAGTACCTGAACTGGCTGCAAGTATGGCTCTTATTGGAAAGTGATAGATGCTGAAATCACTATCTTTGTCAAGAGGAAGCCCTAGTCTTTGCAAAGATGGTTCCTTTTGGAATTATTAGGTGGCTAGATATAGGCATTAATAAGTAGCTATGTGTTCAGGGTGTCCAAGAAGAAAATGGATTTTCATGATGCCATTACAGGCTAAGTATTGCTAATGAGTACTGCTTCTTGTAACTAACTACATTGTACTCTCGGTATTTCCAGCTGATGACTATATACTTTCCAGCTGGGAGAATCAGTTCAGGCCCAGATAACTTTGGCATGGTTATACCTATGCAACATTTTTAGAATCTCAAAAGAGAGCACACAGAGAGCTATATATCAACTTCATACAGTGAAGTGAGCAGAATCTATGGCGCTCCATGGTGTGTATTTTTATTCCCCCCCAATTTTATGGTTTAGGCCCCCTTCTGTCAAAATGATCTGTTGTATTAAATGCTACATCACACTCAATCTTCTACAACTATTATCAAACAAATCTATTCAGGAGTGCTTCCTGTCTCTGGGCAACGGAATTTCTAGTGGTTCCTTAGCAATCTCTTTCTCTAGCTTTCTGAAACAGCACCGTTTGCTTCAAAGAAATGCTCTAGGAAGTTCAATCAGGTGCCATTTTCTCAAAGTAAAGCTGCCACCTCAAACTAGTACTTTACTGTCCAGTACTTTACTGTCATTTGCACACACCCTGTTTTTCAGATTTTCTCCTGACACATCAGGGAAACCCACATCACCTCTTCTCCTTTTGCTGGCCACCATAAGTAAATATTATATTGTTTAAAGGGCTTGTAGATTCAGAGAGCTGGAGTAATGTATCATGACAACTGTTGATTGATGCCCAAGCGTACCCAGTTCAATTGATTATAGAATATGTCTGCTAAATCAAATGCCTTCTAAAGAACAACAACACATAACAATGGTGGAATTTGTCCACACACTTTCACTTATCTGAAGTCAAAATGCCACGAATTGTTCAACTCGGACGGCTTATTTTTTCCTGCAATTCACATGTTTCTAGTTTGCCTTAACTGTTGCAACTTTGTTGCAGTTCACTTTCAAAGCTCTCTTTTAGAGCTCTTGTTAAAAGAGCTTTGCACAATCCAAGCATTGCCAAGTTATGATGCTTTGAAGAGATGACCTCGGTGTTTTAGAAATGGAATAAATTGTAATAGAATAAGAGATGATCTGTGTTGTAGAAATGGTAATAGAATAAGGAATGGAATACAGCAGTATCTAGAAGGACAGGGACTAATCACCTTGCACAACTGAATCTAATTTAAGGATGCCATATTTCCTCTATTTACTAGAACCTGTGCGAACTGATCGAGGGTGTGTCCTATTTCACTGAGCATGAGCACCAGCTTGGTGAAAAGAGCATGTGGATCCTCGAGGACAAATTTGTTATAATTGGGAAGGGCACCAAGTCAAGACCACACATGCACAATATTTGTTAGCCGATTTGCAAAAACTTGCGTTTGTTTTAAAAAAACACGTTGATTTTTTTGAAATAATTATGCCTAAAGTTCATACCTGAAAATCGAGCTTTGTCATGAAACAGTTCCCATCTGACAAGCACTAAAATATTAATAATTGGAGAAATTGCATTCTAAACGTGTTGCTAAGGACGGTCGAGATGAAGCCATATAGCATTTAGAGGCTTTCCCAGGCCCATCTGTTTAGAGCACACACTAGCTATATCTTCTACCAAGTTATCTCTGTAAACCAAGGAAACAGGCAAGGCAGCTGGAGAAAGTGCACCTGATTTGGCCACTCGAAGCCAGCATAACAACGCTCCTTTCACGAAGGGCAAGTCCATCGACCTGCAAAGGCTTATTTTGTCCTCTAGAACTAGCTCCAGGACTTACACTGCCACAGGTTTATAACTGAAGGATAGGTTTAGCCGTTGGTGCATAAAAAACACTTGTAATATAGCTACCTATATGTAATATGAACTGAGAAAAGGGTCCACTTCGCCCCAAAACTGATTTTGCACTAGGACCTACTAAGGTTATGATTTTCATAAATTACCTCAGAGGTATCTTGGGTGATTGCTCTCTCTTTCTGCAAAGTTTCAAGGCCAAGAAGCGCTTCCATCCATCCAAGCGAGCAGTTAGAAAAAAAGCTTAAAAATAGAGAAGCCACGTGAAGCTACCGTGCACACGGAATGAAAATACGGGCACGGGGTATTTCCCTTCAGTTTCCTAAATAAACAGCATGGCGATTGAAAATGTGATGTCATCAATGCGTGATGCGGAGTTCTGTGTAAAACAACACGAGGGAAATTTCAATACGCGTTTGAGGGTGTTGTGAATAATGGAATCAAAACGGTGTATAACTTGGGAATGGCATTAGATCAAGGCACAATTCCAGTAGCTATCCTTGCACTTTAACCTCATCCCAATAACGCATTTGGCGAAGTGGGCCCTTTTCTCAGATTCTATCACATATCTCGACAATCATCCACTGCATTTCGTCAGGATTTTGCAAATTCAGCTGTCGTTGCTTGTGTATTAATCATCAAATAATGGTAGGATATGAACTGAAATATGGAAACCGAGGCCTTGATATAGCTGAAAATTAGCTGAAACCTGTGTAATAATTAGAGGCCTTGATATAGCTGAAAATTAGCTGAAACCTGTGTAATAATTACCCTCCCTCCCACCCTGTTTTCAAGTCAAAAAAATTAAAGTATGTAAAATCATATTTAATCACTGACAGTAGCCCACTCTGAGTTATATGCATTAGTTGTGGACCCAAGGTCTGGAAGCTGTCCGAGGTAATTGTTATCTAGTTCTTGTGCTGGAAACAAAGCACAGAACTCCTCCTATAAAGCTTGGGTTAGTTTCCATCTGTTGGTCTCTTCTGTGGTTGTCAATAGCTACTCAATTAGCTACTTGTATAGCTTCACAACCAAGCTTGTGGCTGCCAATTTCCTTTTGCACATCACAGCTAATTGCTTTGATAAACCACGGGCCAAATTGCAGCCCTTGTCAACTTGGGACTGGGGCTGCACTCCTGTTATAGAGTGGATAGTACACGTCTTGAATCCTTGATGTCTCGGGGTGTATATGCGAAGCAAATGTGCCAAGAGAGGCATTTGACATCGTTTGAAAGCACACTGAATATGCACCACTTTGATACCAAAAAAATACCTGCTTCAAGAAAGAAAGGATGCAGGGAGCTATGACGATTACAAATTTGTTACAAATTATGTGATTTTCTCCCCTTTATTGGATGCTTATATCTCGTGGACCAGTCTCCTTTTTTAGAGGTAGAGTCTTCACTCCTATGCATTTACACATGCTGAATTCTCATTGCATGTAAGGTGTCGTTAATTGATAATTGAAGGGTGAACTTGCTCCTAATAACTTAAATATATGATCTAGGATCATGTGAACACATTTCCTACAGTAGCAACATAAAGTCACACAAGGTTTTGGGTGCATGTATTTTTGATATGATAAATAAAGTACACTGATAGATGACTGATAGTGTCTTTAAAGTGGGCTGTAAAATGGTGCACACTCCTTTTTCTAATTTATGAATTTGAGAAGTTCTTAATATGTCTGCACCAACAAAATTTGAGTTGTGGTTGCAACTCTTTCTCTGGGAAGGGGGAAAAGCCATGAGAGTGCCTGAGGCTAGAGGCTGTTCACTAGCTGCGAAGTAAGTGCGCCATGTGCCTAACAATGGACCATTTGTGGTATAGTTTTTGCATGATATTTTTCTTGGCACACTTGCACGCTTAATGAGGAGTGGAGTCATGACCTGTGCAGGAGTGAGGGTGTTAGGTGAGCAACGGATTAGGACTTTGAGAGCAGCTACTGTTGTTGGGGTTGGTCCAAGTCCTTGAAATTTATGACTACAATATTGCAGAATGCCAGTGAAGTGGGGAATTTTGTTTAGTCTCCATGGAATAGTTGGCGTTTGTCCTGTGCATATCTCTTCTAGCTGTGGTTGGGACTAGAGGGTGTGTGTGGGAGTTGGGACTAGGGGTGGTTGCCTGAATGTGTTGGTGCAGTGCACTCGAGCAGCAAGCTGAGGTTTATGAAGATGTGCTGTAGAACTAGCATTCTTGAAATAGCTTACTTGGTATGGCCACCTTGTCTGTCGTGCCTGATATTTCACACTCTGCTCCAGACTTCCTTGCTCTCTTCTCGAATATTGACTGTCTAGAAGTTGTTATCTTCTACTGAGGTCTTCATCTCTCCCCTCTCCCCTTGTAAGCCTATCCATTGATGGACTATCCCTGAAGTTTTAAAGTTCTCTCTCACCTAAAGCTGATCTGCGTGTCCTAGGAGAGACGAAGTGGGGTTATCTCCTTCCAATTTTTAGAACAAGCATAATCAAGCATAATCAAGCACATTTTCACTTCCTGTAAGCATAATCCAGGGGAATAGCACTGAACACAGTAGCACTTCCCATCATCACTAGCACTGGAGTAGCTTTACTCTTCCGATTCCACTATCCACGATCAGTCACCGTTACTAGGGACATCCTGGGATAATCCCATGTTTCCAGACAGAGGTTATGATACTGCTTGACACATCAATATTGCCATTCAGTTCTTTTTTTTTGTCTAGACAAATTGTCCCTAAAAATTTTGGGATGTTGGCTATATTTCCATTTTCAAGAAATGAATAGATTCCGGGAAGGAGGAAATTTGTTCTTTAAACAGACCCAAGAGGAGAACTTTAGAGGTAGTCCACTACTAGGAAAGAGCTGAGGCAATTTTTTTCTTAGAAAAAGAAAAAGAACAATCCCTTATCTCCCAGTTCTTTAGATGAAACTTGGTTAGAAGCAGGGCTGGAGCATCAGACCTCCCTCCAGCCAAAATGAGAGTTGTGACTATAGAGACAGTGGAGAGATGGATTACAGACAATGACAAGAAGTCCAACACTACTTCTCGGTTGAAGTTTGAGAAATTTAACTGTGAATGTGTATCTTCTCTAAAGTGTTCTGTCTGTATTCTATTTGAAGATCATGGCTGCAGAATCTAATTTGCACTGCTCTTCTTTGAAAGAACAACTGGCTCGGTGCGAGCCATGCTTCTGCTTAGGGAGGAACAGTTAATGGATATCACCAGCAATATGCACCAATTGCAAGAGCTTGTTTGACACCGAGGCAGAAGCAAGGCTGAAAAGGAAGTTGGAGTTAGTTTATTTAAGGAGGAAGCCTTCCTTTTAGTAAGGTGTCTTCCCTGTGCATAGTAGAGGACAAACGTGGTGTGGACTTGGACTGCCAACATTCATTCACAGTTCATTTGCACTGTGAATGTGTTGAAATATCGGGTCAAATTATGAATAGCCTGACATTTTGTCTGAGCATCTTCCAATAGATAAACACTGGCTCTCGAGCAAGCAGGAGGGTTCACTGTCACAAATGCTTAGATAATCACTGGCTCTCGAGCAAGCAGGAGGGTTCACTGTCACAAGTGATTAGATAATCACTGGCTCTCGAGCAAGCAGAAGGGTTCACTGTCACAAGTGCTTAGATAAACACTGGCTCTCGATGACTTGGTGATTTTCAAGGTATCTCGTGGTGTGTTCTGGCCTACTGATGCCTGCCTTAAAGAGTTGACTCACTCCACACTAGTGGTTGTGTTGTGTGTTCACCTGCCCTTAAGAGTTGACTCACTCACACACTTGTGGTGTGTTGTGTGAGGTATGCAGGAACAAGGTTGTGTCCCCTCGACTCTCGAGTACACAGAGCTTTGTAGTAATGCACTACAATTCAGTCTGGGTACAGTAGACCCTCACTAATCCGAATAGCCTGGGGATCTGAGTAGTTCGGATTAGTGAAATTTTCGGATTAGTGAAATGTATGAATATCATTATATTGAACTCGGAATTTGTTTATTTTTTGCAGGTGTGGGTTGAGTACAAGTAATTTTTAATCATTATGTTCCCTTCCCATCCTCATTCTTTTAGCAGAACTCCGGAATCCCATCTCAGTCATCTTCCTTTTGCATCCTCGCAACTCGCTCCCCTTCTTCTTTATGTCTGAGATAGTGGAGACTCCAACTCCATAATGTTTAGCTAGTTAACTTGTACCTGAGCTGGGCCAGGATCTCGACCTCCTCAATGGTAAGGCTCTTGTGTGCTCTTTTCTTCTCCATATCACTGCAGCTGACATGCTCGTGGTAGGTTCAAAGTTCAATAATGGCACGCATTTTGAATTTTTCCCCCTTTTTCCCCCCTTCTTTTTTTTCTTTTCCTTCTTTTTTTCCTTCCTATTTTTTTCCTTCCTACCTAATGCCGTTCGGATTAGCAAGGTTTCACAGTGATTGTGTGTTAATCTCAGTGATGGATCATTAGTCATGGTGATGGTGTGTTAATCACAGTGAGGAGGGAGGAAGAGCAGAAAGAGGCCTAGACTCTGAATGTTATGAGAAAAGGTTCCAGTGAAAAGACCTTGATCAAGGAATATTAGACAATTCCACAATGTTCATTTGTATGTTTTATAATTGTGAAAATTGCACCAATATAATTATTATTTCACACACCTGCCATATTGCATGCCATTGGTT
Source organism: Cladorhizidae sp. MBARI D1340-BT2 (assembly GCA_028752905.1). Classification (NCBI taxonomy): domain Eukaryota; kingdom Metazoa; phylum Porifera; class Demospongiae; order Poecilosclerida; family Cladorhizidae; species Cladorhizidae sp. MBARI D1340-BT2. The sequence goes on along the minus strand of JAQNBH010000004.1, from coordinate 11,552,440 downwards.
CAATTATGTTGTTATTCATTGTCCCCCCTCCTTGAGCAGTGGGACTCTCGTTACTTAATATTGTGGATAATTTAAGTACTGTTGATTTTTTAATATAGATTGTTATTAGGTTAGTTACTAAATAGTTCCACACTGTGTAATATATATGTCATGGCCTTAACAGGCTCAGCAATATCAAGATTAAATCATTACTGAATGGGTAAAGGGTTATCAAAAGAAAAGCACATGGATATGGCAGAAGAAAGTGTAATTGCTATTGATGACAGTCAAAGGCACAGCAGCACTGACAGCAGCCATGAGGCAGAGGTCATCGAAGTAGCACCTGTTGTTAACCTATTAGATCGTTTAAAGACCCTAGCTGCCGCAGATTTGTAATGAAAAAGAAACAATACGTGTAATCCTTCCAAAGGTGTGAAGAAGGGTAAGGGTTCTGTTGCTGTTGAAGCTCAGTGTTTCACTGTCTTCAAGGATTAAGGAATTTCCACATCAACATCTTTCTGCTGTTAAGGGAAAATTATTTTGTGGCTCAAGCAGGGAATTTTTGTCTCATATGTGACCTGGCAAGCAAAAAGGGGGCTAAGGGACAAATTAAAAAATATATATATTATTACATATTTTGAATCTTACATCATTGACAAGTAACCTGGCAAAATATGGCAAAATATTTTTACCCAAAAAGCTCAAATTATGAAGAAAACACCATAGCAACCATAATTAATTGAACATGCGTGGGTGGATAAAGTCACTTGCAGCGTGGTCTCTTGGCCTGTGTTGTGCTTTGAGGCCTTGAAACAGAAGTTAATGGACAAGTGATATCTTTTGCTAGGTTTGAAGTACAAAATGGACAAATGCTATCATACAGATACCACTGTCGAGCTGGGTCAAGTCAGATACCACTGTCGAGCTGGGTCGAGTCCCTTTGGTTGAATGAGTAACGGTTTCTTTCCTCTCAGAGACGATACACTTATATCATTTTTAAAGATTTCTATTTTGTGCTCGTTTTCTTGTATTCTTGTGAATTCTTGTACATAATCCTTCATCACTGTAATACTTGATCAAATTTTCAAGATGCTTCTTAGTTACTGCATATATGAACATGAAAGTTGACCTGCAAATGCGTTTCCCACCAAACTGATACTTTACAGTTGAACGTGAGGAACCCTCGGAGTTGTGATCACGCACAGCACGAAGTGTAGCCATATCCACCTCTTTCTTCTCAAGCTCAACACTTTCTTGTCTAGCCTGCAAGATTGCAGCATGGCTAAACTGTTTCCAGCAAGCTGACCTTTTAGGTCCAAGTTTACAACAAGGATTATCCCCCAAAAAATCATCAACAGTGGCCATTTCTTCCCTATCTCCAACACTGGTATGAAGTTCAACTTCTTCATGGCCAATAGTAAGTGATTGACAAGAAGGGTAAATTTCTGACTCTTCATTCAGTTGACTCGCATTCAAGTGGAAAATGATCTTCAAGTTGCTCACATCCTGTACAAAACTCGTCAGATGTTCCTGGAATAGCATCCATTCCACAGTAAGTTACAAAAATAGCACCGCTCACACTGACAACTTCTCTGAAACAGAACTCTGGACTGGCTCTAGCTATGAATGGGAGGGTTTTTTTCTAAATGAAGCTCATTTCCTCTGCTATCCAATGATGCCATCTAAAGGTATGTAGGGACAACCCCTGGGCTGGTTGCTATGGTATTTCGTTGACTTCGCGTAAACAGTACTATCGCTTAATACGCGATTTACCCGAAAAATTTAAATTGCCGTGCCAGGTCACATATGAAGTCTGCTAAACATGTTGCTGGATTAGACTACTTAGCATCTAAAGATAAGATAGAGAAAAACATGGCAGACATGTTGAAGGTGTATGATAAAGAAGTACATCCTACTGGAGAGAATCTACCAGAAGCTACGTGTGTCTATCGTGTTAAAAGTATTGACCTGTTTCCTAAAGGCTGGTGTTCCTCTGGAAAAAATTGATCTTTTTCAGGATCTTCTTGGATAAAATTCCTATAGACTTACTGGTAGTCGACATATACCCGAAATGATGCCATTGGTTTGGCAGCAGGAAGGAAAAAAGGTGTGTGATTATATTAATGGTAGGTTTGTTTCGGTTATATTTGATTGAACCACAAATGTGTGTGAAGCTATGGTAATTATTCTTCGCAACATTAATGATGAATGATACATCAAACAGCGTGTTGTGAAATTAATACTTTTATCCAAAAGTATGACTGGGGAAGAAATGGCTTGACAGTTATTAGTACCCTTTCTACTGAGCTAGGAATTAGTAGCAACAAGATAGTAGCTGCAATGCGTGATCGAGCATCCGTAAATAATGTAGCTATCTGAACCTCAAAAATTGTTTATCCTTGATGTCGGTTGCTTTTCACACACGATTGATCACGTTGGTGAGAAATTAAAAAACCCTGTACTTGATACTTTTGCCAGGGGGTGGATTGGAATATTTTCCAGAAGTCCCACCAAGCTAGCTTGGGGAAGACGAAGACGGGCTTACCTATAACCACGTATTCTACGACTAGATGGTGGTCAAAGTAGGAAGTCCTAAAGCAAATGTATATGTTTCGTTTGGTGATGTTCACTCATTTCTTAAAAATGATGAGCTTCCCCCTACAGCTTTTAGAAATCCTTGAACACATAACCGTGAGCTATGCATGGAGTTGGCTATAGCAGTTGATGCTGGAGAGACATTTGTGAAAGCAACGTACAGCTTGGAATGAGATGGGGCACTCGTCGCAACTTATCAAGAAATTAGGACTCTTCAATCTTCAATCACCACTGAGCACTATCCCAGTGTGTATGCCCTTGCAGACAAGCTGTCCGGGTCAGGGAATGTGACTTCCCAAAAAGATATGCTAGTTAACTATACAAAAATATGTGCAAAACCAGCGTTTGAGTATATACTTCAAGCAGAAGTTTGAGGATGACTTTAACATAGCTCTTACTGCTTTCAAGTATGCAAGATTTTTTGATCTGGTTAAAGTAGCTGAAATTAAGCCAGTTGGAAGTGACATTGATGAGCTCCATATATTTCTTTTTTTTAATTCGGACACTGTAATTGATGGGTAAAAGGCGAACTTCCAAAATATTTTGGTGCTGCTGAAGATGTTTCTCCAACGTTAGATAAAATTGAGGCACATAGAAGACCTACCTCATTGCCAAACACATGTAAATTGTTATTACTCCTTCAATCATCTTCTGCTACACCGGAACGTGTTAGCTTTACAGAGAGACAAACTAATGCTATATAGAAACCTCTATTATGTTGCAGTACAATTCTAATTAGTTTTTTTCCTCCCATTTTCATGGGGTTTTTTAAATATTGATACTGGTGTTGGTGTAGGATTAGTTAACGGGGATTAGTTAACGGCAGGCTGGAATAATGGCTAATGACAGTGAGAATAATAGATATAATTTTGAGAACAATGGCATATATCTTGAGAATTATAGAATAGAAAAAATTTGGACATAATCCGGCAGGGCCTAGTTGTGAATTCAAATCTCAATATTTGATAGACTCTCTTCGCGCGCATGCACTAAAGGAGTTGCTCAAGCTCGCATATTGGTTTTGTGATATTATTATGCCGAGAAGATCTTGGCATGTGAAATTCCTGGTGTTGAGTAATACGGTTTCTGTATTAATTTTTTAATCTACTAATTAAATTTCAGATAGAATGATGCCAATAATTGCCACCACATTTGCGGACTGTGCGACACAAGGCATCAAGCGAGAGTTGGACCAGACTGTGCTTGTGTGCCACTTCCGAGGGGTCTGGCTAGTGAAACTACCTTAACAACTGTTTGTTGATTTCAATATCAAGTATCCTGAAATGAGCAAAAATTCATATGTAAGGAAATAACTGCAAAATGAAACGTGAAATGAAGCAACATTTGAACTGGTGGCTAGCTATATGCCTATTTAAACTGCACTAACATTATGATGAATGGAACTTGCCGTATTTAAGTTACTATATATAGGACATCTGCACGACATACCAAACTAGCATTTTGTGATGTCATACCATTTAATGTAAAAATAGAACTTCATCATATTGAAGCCTTCTGATATTTGAAGTATTGCGTAGCATTTCATACAACATGATGGACATGCCACATGTCTTTGCATTATAAATGTGTGTGTGGGAGATATGAAGGGTTGCTTAACATTTATGCTGGAGGACATTGTAGTTATATATAAATGTATAGGACATGCAATATTTCATATGAAGGACATGCCACATGTCCTAGTATTGCTTATGCTGCAAACACTTGAAATGCCACAGTCATGCAAGGATGCAGCACGTTGAAGCATTATTTAATGCTGCAAACACTTGAGTTGCCACTCAGTCATGCAAGGATGCCACATGCAGCATGTTGAAGCATTATTTAATGCTGCCAAAACTTGAAATACCACTCACTGTCACAAGGATGCCACATAGCCTCAATGTTACACAATTTGACATTTGTGTGATCTATATTATGCTAGCTAGCAATATTTCTACTGAGATTTAGCTATCATGTTTAGCAAACAAAAAGTACATGATAGGGTGAGCATGTTTTAAAAGTTCGTAACAAGTAAACAGCTGTTTGCCATTTTTAAATTCAGGAAAATGTAAATAGTGAGGATGACATCTCCCATTATATATATTTATGCAAGCAATGATATCATCATAGAAACCTATCAAAATGTAAAAATGGATTCCCACTCTTCTACCTCACACTAGCCCATGAGAAACTTATTCTACCTATAAAATAAAAAAATAATATAAAAAAATTAAAATTAAAATTTAAAAAAAGATAAAAATAAAATAAATTTTAAAAAACCCTCCCACATCCCACTTATCCCTAAAAATATATATCAGTACTACCATAGCATTGGTCTTCATTATTAACACACTCACCACCTGAGTGCCTATTGGCACAAAATGAACTACAATCACAAAATTAAAGGTCATCATCAAATATTTTACTGAAAAACTAGCTATCAACACACAAATGAAGAGCTCGTAAGAGGTACTCGCCTGAGGGCAAAGTTAAGATCATTCAACCTATGGATTTGGAGCTGCTATTTTATGTCGAATTTACCTGCTCATACAGTGGGAGCAGTGATGAATAAGATATACTTATACCTTGGAGATGATACTATGCACCCTGAGGATATGGCAGGTCTCAAGAAAGCTGTTCTTTCTGTTGAAGTATATAGAGATAATGATTCACTTTAACATAGATGTAGTCAGAAAAAGATAACCAGAACAATGGAAGAATCTTCATAGTTAGCTATAGCTAAGTATGGCTGTACTATAAGAAAAATAGAGTGTATATAGCTAAGTATGGCTACGCACTTCTTTGTAATGCCAGAACCAGAGACTTAATTTTTCTCTTTCCAGTGATGTCATCAGCAAATCCCACCAAACCATATGTAATTTCATGTATGAATAATGTGAGCTACATATTATACCCCCAGCTGTGGTTGCTTGCATAGTTCTTACTTCAGAATGTTGTCTGGTGTACCTCGTGGCATTTATCATCCAATTACCACCCCCTCCCCCCCCCTCCCCTTCCTTCCTAGATCCCGATACTTGCTGTGAATGAATGCTTTCCCACTCTAGAGGCACTCACGTGTCTAACTTCAAGCCGAATAGCTGGCTTCTCAGTCTGGTAGTCTTCTACACGTGACAATAAGTAGATTTCATTTTCCAAAATGAAAATTTGGTCATGGAAATGTAATGACAGAAATATCTTCCAGATCATCGCAGTGTCTAACATTCCCACGGCTTCATTATGATGTCGACAAGTTTTTGCCACCTATGCATGAAGGCATCTCATGAGAGCAAATTCCGAACAAGTACAAAAAGAGAAACAGATTTTCTCAGCATGGGATTTACTTATTGGAAGGAGGCAACATCTGCATTTGATAAAGAAGCACTAGAGTAGCTACTGTCATTGGGAGGCCAATGAAGTGATAAAACACTATCAAATAAGGTCCTAGGTGACATTGGCGAAGTGCTAAGTTAGAAGCACAAGGAAGAGAAGGCTATATATCAAACAGAAAGATATTCTTAATAACTATGTTAGAGCAATTATCTACCTGAAGAGCTTTTTCTTTTCCCATTCGTATTGTATTGTATGCGATAGCACAGTTTGTTGTGCAAATGTTTGTATAAATATCACTCATAAGAATTATAGTGGGGATGGCGATTGCACTAGGCAAATACCATACAATAAGAGGGCAAAGAAATAACACTTCAGGTAGTTCTAGCTCTAACATGGTTAGCAAAGTACTACATTCAGAATCAAAATTCTGTACTTCATCTTCCCAAATAACTATACCAACACGATTTGCACGATTATTAGAGAGCATTTCACTAGAGAAAAGTCTAATAGTATTCTGATTGGTCGATAGCTATGAAATACCACGTCAATAGTTACAGGACTGAACACGTTTTACTACAGGAAGCAATTCAGGTATGATATTAGTTATAAATAATAAATATGTATTGCTAGAGCTAATAGTTATAGCTACCAATTTGTATTAAATAGTTATATTATATATAGCTACCAATTTGTACATAAAATTGGCCTATATTTGAAGGATATTTGATATTATTATCACCTCACATACTTCAATATTCCACATTCTCACGTGCTTTTTCCTGCAAGGGACAAAAATGATGCAATAATAATACACACTTATTTTAGAATAGTAACAGCAAAGATTGAGCTATAGAAAAATCTTTACAAGGACACAAATGTATATATATAGCAGAGTCAGAAATATCATCCATCTAGTCCACTAATTAAATGAAACAGTTTTGCACTACATAGATAATGTCATGAACTTGGCCAGTGACTCAATCAAATCACATTAATTCACAGTGGCACAATTTCCATACGCACAAGAAATATTGATAACTACTTCTAAAGACTCATAGAGGAAGTAATTAAAGTCATTATAATGTAATTGTACAGTGTCATTATAATGTAATTGTACAGTGTAATGTGATAGTATATTTACTATAGGGAAGAGTGTGACCATTCATTAATTCTACTTATTTTGTAGCCCCTGCTTTTAATTGTACTCCTTTTTCTTAATTGTATATACTCATTTTTAATGTTACTTTAGGCTGGTGTGCATTGTGTTGCCATAGTACTGAGCATGCCCAGTATTTTAGCACCTTAGTTGCACTTGGATACTGTTTAGTTTACATTGTTATCTTCCATAGCAACAAAAATTTGAGCATGCTCGATTTCTTGTTTTTAGCTAGACTCAGTTACTCTTACTACAGTAGAGAAATGCAACTTGGCAATAGTGGGGAGATTTTTTTTAGCCAGTCTTGTTATAGTGCTTAACAGCAGGTGAGTTTAAAAAAATGACTTGAATTTGATTGTGGTAGGGCAATATGCAAGGAGCCGCCATTCTACTATCAGACTAAGAACTATCTAAAGCAGCTAGCTTCAAAAGATAGTATTTCTTTTCACACTTGTTAGAACTGGGGCTAGGATTATGAAGAGCTAGAACTGGGGCTAGGGTTAGGAAGAGAAATCAAAAGAAGGCACTTGAGCATTGTTTTGAATATAGCTGTATCCTTATTTTTCCACGAGTAACTTGCATATATAGTGTGTTGATTTGTCCATCAGAAGACTCTAAATACACTAATACAGCTTGATGTATATACATGTTTTAATGGTAAAGGGTCTGCATGGCTATTTAATGGTGAAGAGTCGTCTGTGTTGATGTGGTCTTGGGAATATAATTATATTCATGTTTCCTTCTTTTTTGACTAGTCAATACAATAGAGTTTGGAAGGCGTGGCATCTTTGCATGACTGAGTGGCATTTCAAGTGTTTGCAGCATTAAATAATGCTTCAACATGCGGCATCCTTGCGTGACTGAGTGGCATTTCAAGTGTTTGCAGCATTAAACAATGCTTCAACATGTGGCATCCTTGCATGACTGTGAGTGGCAACTCAAGTGTTTGCAGCATTAAATAATGCTTCAACATGCGGCATCCTTGCATTACTGTGAGTGGCAACTCAAGTGTTTGCAACATTAAATAATGCTTCAACATGCGGCATCCTAGCGTGACTGAGTGACATTTCAAGTATTTGCAGCATTAAATAATGCTTCAACATGCGGCATCCCTGTGAGTGGCAACTCAAGTGTTTGCAGCATTAAATAATGCTTCAACATGCGGCATCCTTGCGTGACTGAGTGGTATTTCAAGTGTTTGCAGCATTAAATAATGCTTCAACATGCGGCATCCTTGCATGACTGTGAGTGGCAACTCAAGTGTTTGTAGCATTAAATAATGCTTCAACATGCAGCATCCTAGCGTGACTGAGTGGCATTTCAAGTATTTGCAGCATTAAATAATGCTTCAACTTGCGGCATCCTTTAGTGGTATTTCAAGTGTTTGTAGCATTAAATAATGCTTCAACATGCGGCATCCTTGCATGACTGTGAGTGACAACTCAAGTGTTTGCAGCATTAAATAATGCTTCAACATGTGGCATCCTTGCATGACTGTGAGTGGCATTTCAAGTGCTTGCAGCATTAAATAATGCTTCAACATGCGGCATCCTTGCATGACTGTGAGTGGCAACTCAAGTGTATGCAGCATTAAATAATGCTTCAACATGCGGCATCCTTTTTGCAGCATTAAATAATGCTTCAACATGTGGCGTCCTTGCATGACCGTGAGTGGCAACTCAAGTGTTTGCAGCATTAAATAATGCTTCAACATGCGGCATCCTTGCATGACTGTGAGTAGCAACTCAAGTGTTCGCAGCATTAAGCAATACTAGGACATGTGGCATGTCTTTCATATGAAATACTGCATGTCCTACACATTTATATCTACAATGTCCTCCAGGCATAAATGTTAAGCAAGCCTTCATATCTCCCACACACACATTTATAATGCAAAGACATGTGGCATGTCCATCATGTTGTATGAAATGCTACGCAATACTTCAAATATCAGAGGGCTTCAATATGATGAAGTTCTATTTTTACATTAAATGTTATGACATCACAAAATGCTAGTTTGGTATGTCGTGCAGATGTCCTATATATTATAGTAACTTAAGTACGGGAAGTCCCATTCATCATAATGTTAGTGCAGTTTAAATGCTACCAGTTCCAATGTTGCTTCATTTCACGTTTCATTCCACAGGTATTTCCTTATATATGAATTTCTGCTCATTTCAGGACACTTGTTTATCAGACAGTTGTCAAGGTAGTTTCACTAGCCAGACCCCTCGGAAGTGGCACACTAGCACAGAGTCTGGTCCAACTCTCGCTTGATGCCTTGTGTTGGCACAGTCCGCAAATGTGGTGGCATCATTCTATTTGAAATTTAATTAGTAGATTAAAAATTAATACAGAAACCCTATTACTCAACACCAGGAATTTCACACGCCAAGATCTTCTCGGCATAATAACACAAAACCATAATGCGAGCTTGAGCACTCTCTCTCTCCTTCAGTGCATGTGCACGAAGAGTCTATCAAATAATTTATTGAGATTTGAATTCACATCTCCAACGTAACATTAATCCATGTCTATAGATGTATAAAAGCAAAAGCAACAATGAATAACAACATAATTGCAACAATGGCATGCAATGAAATACTATATTGGTGTAATTTTCACAATATAAAACATGCAAATGACTTGTGGAATTGGTTAATTATTCCTTGATCAAGGATTTTTCACTGAAACCTCTTTTCATAGCATTCAGAGTCCAGGCTTTCTTCCGCTCTTCCTCCCTCCTCAGGACTGCTGATGAGGTGCTTTCAACTCTTGCCTTGCCGTTTTTTATTATAATTATACTGGATGATACCCACTCCCTCTTAATACCAGCATCTGCTTGGCTTTGTGACGGAATCGGGTTCTCGGGAATAGTTAGTGCTGAAACAATTTTTGCCAATGCCATTGCTACATCTGTTGATGAGGCAGTCATCTCCAAGGACTGACCAGTCAGAATCAGATACACTGGGGGGACGAACAAGAATACTATCAGGTACATTGAACAGTCCACTAGCTGCTCCACCAGTGACGCGAATAGGAATGACTTGATTCCCATTCCAGATAAACTGTTGGGCTTCAAATGCAGCTCCAGGTCCTCCCTCTATCAAGACACAAAGATCCACAACTTTGGGGATCAGCGTCTCTCTCTGACGCACACCGTTTCCAAAGAAAAGTGTGTCCCCATAAGGGACTTTGCAAAATGTGAGATCAGGATTCTGTCTTGTTCGGGAGGATTTGTCCTGGTCGTCTTTGACTGCAACCACATGGCAGACTCTGTGTGGAATTCCCATACGCTCCCGCTGTTCATAAAAGCTCCTCCCCACAGTCTCTCCAACTCCATAAAAACCTCCAGTGATCAGGACGATTCTTTCATCCCTGGCCAACTCTTTGCCAACCTCTTGGCAGATCGCCTTCCCGCACTTGGAGAAAAATTGTGTGCCTCCAGATATGTAGACATGCTTTCCCTTAGGCAACTTCTCTTGCAGTTGAATGCAAAGGTTAGCCAATTCCATCTTTCGATTTAAGACCTCTTTCAGTTCATTTTCCACCTCGATCGGGTTAAGGACTGCTTCGATTCTGTCCATGAGTGCTGTGAGATAGTTCTGTGATTTGTAACTGATGAAAGTGCTAGTACCGATCAGGGTAGCCATCCAATTAGGCATTTGAAAAGGTTCGTAGATCAGGGGTATGATCCTCTTTCTCTGCTCACAGTAGTACATCTGCTGTTCGCAAAAGTCATCTTCGGCAAAGTCCTTTGACAGAATGAAAGTGACTGCACCTGCTTCATTAACTTTGTTCTGAAATAAAAAGGACTTTTCCTCACTGCTTTCATCAGTAGTATCACATGAGCACCAGACCTCATAGCCTTTCTCCTCCATGTGCAAGACCAGCACTTGAGAAAATTCTTTCTGTTTCTGACAGCAGCTTATGACCAAGAGAGGTTTCCCTTCCCTTGACTCAAGGAGGGACGCCTGATATATTTTAGAAACAGATTCAGGTAGGTTGGAAGCGTAACTCCTGAGAGCAGACTTTCTCCGCGAAGGATTATGCAAAACTGGAACCTTCAATCCAGCACTAGAAGGAGTGGATGCATTTTCGCCAAAATCTTCTGTGTTTTGACGAGAAAGCAAAGGAAAAGCATCGTCAAACTGACATATCACTTCATGTGTTTTCGTGTCTTTGCGGTGGTATCGTTCTACAATATCGACTGCAATATTCATGGCAGATTTCTCCGTGAATGTTTCTGGAGTGACTTCTTCTTCATCCCCCATTGATTTCTTTCCAGGAATGTATTGGATGGTAGCGAATTGGATGGCCAGACACTTTGGGGGCCATGTGTGATTAAAGTTCACAGGTAGCATTAGCTTACCGAGCACATCAGCAAGCTTCACTTCACGATTGGTCCAGAGCGTCTTGCCGTACTGCATCGTGATAAGTGGAACAAACAGTGAACAATTAGTGATGGCGTTGTTCAGCACATCCTGCCAATCCGTTCCCCCCTCGATGCAGTGGATATCGAGGAATACCGTGTAGCCCAGGCTTTCTAGGGCACCTTTGAGAAGTAGGGCATACTTGCCAGCCTCAGTATGTACATAGCTGAGGATGATCTCAAATAAGTCTATCTTCAGTGAATCAACCTAGACTTCTGCATACGTTGACACCGGCCACGATGACTCCACAGATTCAAGGACTTCATCTACAGGTGGAAGATGTCCCCGAGAGAAGTGTCTTGGAAGAGAACCGGTCAATGAAGAGCATTTCTTTTCAGTGAGATCTGTTGATCCATCAACTTCATCGTTCACAATCAAGGGTATTTCAATTTGGCCCGTGTTGTATTGTGTGATGGTATGACTCAAACAAAGCTTGACACAGGAAGAGAGACTTATTTCCATGACACAAAGCATGTGCTCCTGCCCCTCAGTAATGGGCCAGCCATTGCGATCCAAGAAGCAAAACTTTCTGCTCAAAAGGGCTTTGTAGAGCTCAGGGAGCTGCATGCTAAACTCTTTGGTAAGGTCTGCCACGGAGCTGGATAAGTCACAGAAGACAAAACCCACAGCAGCTTCAGGGCAGTCTTGAATCCGTATGCCTATTCTTGACCTTGGATGGCAAATCCTGACATTTACAGTGTTTTCTTTGGTAAGGATATCAGACAACTTCAAGACATGTTCTAAGTTCGGGTTAATCTCCCATCCCTGATAAGTTAAAAAAATAAACTTTCTGTTAGAGGTGAGCGTTGGAGAAATTTGGCCTCGAAACTGCGCCAGTTGGATACGAGATGGAAACGAAACGTAGAATGTTTGGATGACTTGGCCCTGCCCTGCAGACGTTTCACTGCAGAGACAAATACCTACCAGAGATGATGGGGCATCAATTTGTTCAGAAGCCATTGTTGAAATTGATCGTTTCAATTGCTGTTAGATGGGTAGGCCACTTAGAAAACCACTTAGAAAATAGCATAATACCAGAAATAAATTTTTTTTTAAAGTCGCACGCTAGTACCAAGATGGGAGTTTTGACCGCATTTGCAGTCATGCGCGAGGCGCGCTTGCCAGAGTTTTAGATTCACGTGACTATTGAGGACTGGCTTTAAAACTCGTGCAATAAGATGGTGTTTTTACCCCAGCTATTGCTAAGCATTTACTTTTGAAAAGTCCATACTTGTTTATTTTTAGCTTTATAAAGAACTGTTTATAAAGAACTGTTAATTTTTTGAGGGGCAAAGCGATGGACGGAACTGTTTCCTACGTTATTTCCGAGACGCCTTGGTCTCTGACGGACCATGGAAGGAAGGCCGAACTGAAGCTGAAGTCGTGCATATATGACCTGGAGGCTTGGAGTGTGCTCATCAGAGAAGCTCAGGTACAGTAACAACAATAGTATTTTGTATATATTAAACTCAAATTAAAGCGCACCAAATAAGAACTTGACGGGTTATCATATGCTAACAATTTTTTTGTATGCAGACTACAGCACTAATTCGGGCTCGAGTGTTTTATGAGCGCCTTGTCACCTTTTTCCCAACTTCCGGCCGTTATTGGAGACTATACATTGAGCAAGAGGTCACACCATCTGTTCACAATATGCTGCATGACCTTTACCCTTTACCTAGCTGTGTCCCATTGTGTTCAGTACGTAGTCTTGTTTCAGTTTGTAACTGCTTCCACAAGTCTATCATGTTCTTGAAAAATATTGAGCCAAAACTTGAAAATACTAGTGGCCGCAACAGACTCGTATACTCTCAGTATATTCCCAGTAACAGGGAACTTCTAAATAATGACCACCATGGAGATAAACGTAACTCATAAACAAAACCCACCATGGAGTATTGTGTAACTTATAAATAATGACCACTGAGGCATCAAATATATAGTTCTATAGAAGCTGAAGCTGATGAAATAACTTGCACATAATGGGAAATAATATTGCATAGCTAGATACTTGACTAACCACTACTGGCACTGAAGGGATCTTTTTGCACTGATGATATTTTGTTCGTTGCTTCACCTGAGAAGGGGTGGACATTTTTTGTTGTTGCCACTGGAGTTCATGAACCACGGCTGCACTGGCATTTTGTTTGTTGAATGAAAGAAGGGAAGAATTCTATACCCTATGGAAACAACAGCATTTCTGCCTATTCAATTATTAATTTATGACTGAGCTAGTTTTTTCCGAGTAAGCTTAGCTAGCTATGCGACAAGACGACCTCGGCTGGTTTGATTTAGTCGATGCTGGCTAGAGTTCCCAGTCCTGCTAATGTTATTCACATGCTCCCAGTGCCCACAAACCACAGTGGCTCTGAACAGAGTTCTCTTTTTTTACTATGTCGGGAGTGAGTGGGTCCTTTCGGGCATAGCGATGGGTGCCTGCTACACGAGATGGCGATAAATTGGGCTCTTGCAGGGCTTGAAGAAGGAGGTGGTTATTAAGGAATGCCGCACCCCCTCAATGCGGCAGGACTTTGTCGACCGGTGGTTCCAGGAACTGGAGATCCTCAAGCGACTCCATCACCCGAACATTGTGCGGGCACTGAACATGCCTCAAGGGCTCGCGTATCAGTGCATGGCTTCTTCTTTGAGGGAAGCATCTTCCTATTTTGTGTGTTGGGCTACTGGAAGTGTATGCTACAACTAACTCTTTGGGAACTAGAATCTTTAAAAACACAACACATTTCTATTGCATGTGTTGTATACTTTCTTTGATATACACACTCTATTCTGACATCTGATTTGACTTATAGCCGTTGGGAGCGTGTACCACAAGAATGTAGTGATAAACTAAATTATTACTAAGGTCTCGCGACATGTTGGAGCACTGGAAGTAATTGACTTGAAAAGCAGATCTGTATGTTCGCTCCTCTTTAGAATTCATATCTTGCCGTCAAAAGTGCGAAGGCAGTCTATGCCCCCTACTTGTGTGCCCCCTACTTGTGCTGCATAACTTCCACATATTTTGTGGTTAAAATTTTGATTTTGTAATTTCCTTATGGCATCAAAATTCGTATCTATGATACTTACGATCTCTTGTGCATAAAATAATAAATAGTAATTGACGGAACTGAAGATACTGTATTTTTACAGTTCATCAACATGCACCCTCGAAATCTCGCAGATTTGTAGCGAGGTCATTGCAATCTTGCTTTTTAACAGAAGAAAATGGATTTTCATGATGCCATTACAGGCTAAGGATTGCTAATGAGTACTGCTTCTTGTACTAACTACTCTTGTATTTCGGTATTTCCAGCTGATGACTATATACTTTCCAGCTGATGACTATATACTTTCCAGCTGGGAGAATCAGTTCAGGCCCACTGCTACAGATAACTTTGGCATGGTTATACCTATGCAACATTTTTACAATCTCAAAAGAGAGCACACAGAGAGCTATATATCAACTTCATACAGTGAAGTGAGCAGAATCTATTGCGCTCCATGGTGTGTATTTTTAGTCCCCCACCCCAATTTTATGGTTTAGGCCCCCTTCTGTCAAAATGATCTGTTGTACTAAATGCTACATCACACTCAATCTTCTACAACTATTATCAAAGAAATCTATTCAGGAGTGCTTCCTGTCTCTGGGCAACGGAATTTCTAGTGGTTCCTTAGCAATCTCTTTCTCTAGCTTTCTGAAACAGCACCGTTTGCTTCAAAGAAATGCTCTAGGAAGTTCAATCAGGTGCCATTTTCTCAAAGTAAAGCTGCCACCTCAAACTAGTACTTTACTGTCCAAAGTACTTTACTGTCATTTGCACACACCCTGTTTTTCAGATTTTCTCCTGACACATCAGGGAAACCCACATCACCTCTTCTCCTTTTGCTGGCCACCATAAGCAAATATTATATTGTTTAGAGGGCTTGTAGATTCAGAGAGCTGGAGTAGTGTATCATGACAACTGTTGATTGATGCCCAAGCGTACCCAGTTCAATTGATTATAGAATATGTCTGCTAAATCAAATGCCTTCTAAAGAACAACAACACATAACAATGGTGGAATTTGTCCACACACTTTCACTTACCTGAAGTCAAAATGCCACGAATTGTTCAACTCGGACGGCTTATTTTTTCCCTGCAATTCACATGTTTCTAGTTTGCCTTAACTGTTGCAACTTTGTTCCAGTTCACTTTCAAAGCTCTCTTTTAGAGCTCTTGTTAAGGCGGGACTAATCCATTCGTTCGGGGGAAAAAAACATTTAAAAAAGTTATTTATTCATTCTATAGTATAGTTCATGTAGTATTTCTATTTCAAGTTTCAGAGCATTTGAATGCTTCACTCACTGCAAAGTTATACACACTTTTGTCCATGCTATTGACTATATAAATTCGAAGTTACGAACCTGAAAGGAAGATAGAGAACATAATAATGTACTTTTTTCAAGAGCCGTTATCTCAAAACGAGTTATTTCAAGTTTATGTGCACATAACTGGGCCATGCTTTGTCCTATATCAACTTTTAATATATCATTTGAAAGCTCTTTTCATACTCTTTCATTTGAATGGAAAGAATCCACTAAAAAAAATCTATGGGAGAGATATTAGCCCTGGAATGTTGCTAATCATGAGCAAAACACTGACCTTTCTTAAAAATCCATTTTACAAGTTATGATGTTTTCATCCATTCAAAATGCATGTCTGTGGGTTCTCTAAGTGCTGTCAAAATTGTAAGTGGTTATGTGACACAGGTGTTGAGTAAAGTGCAATAATGTGAAATCACCTTGGTGTCCACAACTCTGACCAGGATGGCGCTAGGTCAAAACTAAATATACCATTGGAAAGCTCTCTGAATGAGCAGCATTTTGGTACTAATTGCAACATCATAGTATATAGAACAAAAAAGTTATGAACGAATTAAAAAAAAGTCCCAGAAATGGATTAATCCCGCCTTAAGGGGGACCGTCTGTGCATTTTTTAATTTTATTTTTTAACCTGTGGTTACAACTTTAGAGCTCAGTAGATTCTGCAAACTTCATGGTATGGACTTGATATATAGCTCAAAAGATAGGTCTCTCTGTGTGCTCTCTTTTGATACTAAAATATGTTTCATAGGTATAACTATAGGCAAGTTACTAGACCCTAAAGCGGAGGGACCACAAAAACCTGAATCGCTCCAACCTCCATAGAAACCACTACGAAGTGCAAAAAAATTAAAAATGGTACAAGTGGCTAGAGGAAGCTCTCGAGTACACAATGAGTATATTGAGTAGGCGTGAAAAATTTATTACCTGGTCAAGCGCGCGGTTGGAAAATTGAAGGCGTTGACAAGGCGACGCTTTGTCAACGCCTTCAATTTTCCAACCGCGCGCTTGACCAGGTAATAAATTTTTCACGCCTACTCAATAGACTCATTGCGTACTCGAGAGCTTCCTCTAGCCACTTGTACCATTTTTAATTTTTTTGCACTTCGCAACTCAGAGTGGTTTCTATGGAGGTTGGAGCGATTCAGGTTTTTGTGGTCCCTCCGCTTTAGGGTCTAGTAACTTGCCTATAGTTATACCTATGAAACATATTTTAGTATCAAAAGAGAGCACACAGAGAGACCTATCTTTTGAGCTATATATCAAGTCCATACCATGAAGTTTGCAGAATCTACTGAGCTCTAAAGTTGTAACCACAGGTAAAAAATAAAAATAAAAAAGTGCAGATGTCCCCCCTTAAAAGAGCTTTGCGCACTCAAAGCATTGCCAAGTTATGATGCTTTGAAGAGATGACCTCGGTGTTTTAGAAATGGAATAAATTGTAATAGAATAAGAGATGATCTGTGTTTTAGAAATGGTAATAGAATAAGGAATGGAATACAGCAGTATCTAGAAGGACAGGGACTAACCACCTTGCACAACTGAATCTAATTTAAGGATGCCATATTTCCTCTATTTACTAGAACCTGTGCGAACTGATCGAGGGTGTGTCCTATTTCACTGAGCATGAGCACCAGCTTGGTGAAAAGAGCATGTGGATCCTCGAGGACAAATTTGTTCTATAATTGGGAAGGGCACCAAGTCAAGACCACACATGCACAATATTTGTTAGCCGATTTGAAAAAACTTGCGTTTGTTTTAAAAAAACACGTTGATTTTTTTGGAAATTATTATGCCTAAAGTTCATACCTGAAAATCGAGCTTTGTCATGAAACAGTTCTCATCTGACAAGCACTAAAATATTAATACTTGGAGAAATTGCATTCTAAACGTGTTGCTAAGGACAGTCGAGATGAAGCCATATAGCATTTCGAGGCTTTCCCAGGCCCATCTGTTTAGAGCACACACTAGCTATATCTTCTACCAAGTTATCTCTGTAAACCAAGGAAACAGGCAAGGCAGCTGAGGAAAGTGCACCTGATTTGGCCGCTCGAAGCCAGCATAACAACGCTCCTTTCACGAAGGGCAAGTCCATCGACCTGGCTTACTGCAAAGGCTTATTTTGTCCTCTAGAACTAGCTCCAGGACTTACACTGC
This sequence comes from Cladorhizidae sp. MBARI D1340-BT2, assembly GCA_028752905.1. Classification (NCBI taxonomy): domain Eukaryota; kingdom Metazoa; phylum Porifera; class Demospongiae; order Poecilosclerida; family Cladorhizidae; species Cladorhizidae sp. MBARI D1340-BT2. Next base: position 11,534,431 of record JAQNBH010000004.1, on the reverse strand, counting down.
CACAGGTTTATAACTGAAGGATAGGTTTAGCCGTTGGTGCATAAAAAATACTTGCTACCTATATGTAATATGAACTGAGAAAAGGGTCCACTTCGCCCCAAAACTGATTTTGCACTAGGACCTGAAATAGCTACTAAGGTTATGATTTTCATAAATTACCTCAGAGGTATCTTGGGTGATTGCTCTATCTTTCTGCAAAATTTCAAGGCCAAGAAGCGCGCCCGTCCATCCAAGCGAGCAGTTGGAAAAAAAAGCTTAAAAAAATAGAGAAGCCACGTGAAGCTACCACGTACAAGGAATGAAAATACGGGCACGGGGAATTTTCCTTCGGTTTCCTAAATAAACAGTGTAGCAATTGAAAATGTGATGTCATCAATACGTGATGCGGAGTTTCGCGTAACACCTAACACACCACAAGGGAAATTTCGATACGCATTTGAGGGTGTTGTAAAGAATGGAGGCAAAACTGTGTATAACTTTGGAATGGCATTAGATCAAGGCACAATTCCAGTAAGATTCTATCACATATCTCGACTATCATTCCACTGCATTTCGTCAGGTTTTTGCAAATTCAGTCTCATTTGCTGTCGTTGCTTGTGTATTAATCATCAAATAATGGTAGGATATGAACTGAAATATGGTAACCGAGGCCTTGATATTTCTTTGATTAGCTGAAACCTGTGATTAGCTGAAACCTGTGTAATAATTATCCCCCCCCCCCCCCCCCCCCTGTTTTCAAGTCAAAAAAATTAAAGTCTGTAAAATCATATTTAATCACTGACAGTAGCCCACTCTGTGTTATATGCATTAGTTGTGGACCCAAGGTCTGTGAGGCTGGCCTAGGTAATTGTTATCTAGTTCTTGTGCTGATGCCTACTAGAAACAAAGCCAGAACTCCTCCTACAAAGCTTGGGTTAGTTTCCATCTGTTGGTCTCTTCTGTGGTTGTCAATAGCTGCAGCTACTCATTACTAGCTACTTGTATAGCTTCACAACCAAGCTTGTTGCTGCCAATTTCCTTTTGCACACATCACAGCTAATTGCTTTGATAAACCACGGGCCAAATTGCAGCCCTTGTCAACTTGGGACTGGGGCTGCACTCCTGTTATAGAGTCGAGAGTACACGTCTTGAATCCTTGATGTCTCCGGGTGTATATGCGAAGCAAATTTGCCGAGAGAGGCATTTGACATCGTTTGAAAGCACACTGAATATGCACCACTTTGATACGGAAAAAATACCCGCTTCAAGAAAGAAAGGATGCAGGGAGCTATGACGATTACAAATTTGTTACAAATTATGTGATTTTCTCTCCTTTATTGGATGCTTATATCTCGTGGACCAGTCTCCTTTTTTAGAGGTAGAGTCTTCTATGCATTTACACATGCTGAATATCTCATTGCATGTAAGGTGTCGTTAATTGATAATTAAAGGGTGAAATTTCTCCTAATAACTTAAATATATTATGATGTAGGAACACATGAACACATTTCCTACAGTAGCAACATAAAGTCACACAAGGTTTTGGGTGCATGTATTTTTGATATGATAAATAAAGTACACTGATAAATGACTGGTAGTGTCTTTAATTAAAGGTGGCTGTAAAATAGTGCACACTCCTTTTTCTAATTTATGAATTTGAGAAGTTCTTAATACGTCTGCACCAACAAAATTCGAGTTGTGATTGTGACTCTTTCTCTGGGAAGGGGGAAAAGAAAAATGGGGGGGAAAGCCATGAGAGTGCCTGAGGCTAGAGGCTGTTCACTAGCTGCGAAGTAAGTACCATGTGCCTAACAATGGATCATATGTGGAAGTATATTATAGCTTTTGCAAGATATTTTTCTTGGCATACTTGCACGCTTAATGAGGAGTGGAGTCATGACCTGTGCAGGTGTTAGGTGAGCGACGGATTAGGACTTTGAGAGCAGCTACTGTTGTTGGGGTTAGTCCGAGTCCTTGAAATTTATGACTACAATATTGCAGTATGCCAGTGAAGTGGGGAATTTTGTTTAGTCTCCATGGAATAGTTGGCATTTGTCCTGTGCATATCTCTTCTAGCTGTGGTTGGGACTAGCTGTGGTTGGGACTAGAGGGTGTGTGTGGGGGGGTTGGGGGGGGGGGGGGTTGGTTGCCTGAATGTGTTGGTGCAGTGCACTCGAGCAGCAAGCTGAGGTTTGTGAAGACGTGCTGTAGAACTAGCATTCTTGAAATAGCTTACTTGGTATGGCCACCTTGTCTGTCGTGCCTGATGTTTCTCACTCTACTCTAGACTTCCTTGCTCTCTTCTCGCATATTGACTGTCTAGAAGTTGTTATCTTCTACTGAGGTCTTCATCTCTCCCCACTCCCCTTGCAAGCCTATCCATTGATGGACTATCCCTGAAGTTTTAAAGTTCTCTCTCACCTAAAGCTGATCTGCGTGTCCTAGGAGAGACGAAGTGGGGTTATCTCCTTCCAATTTTTAGAACGAGCATAATCAAGCACATCCTGTAAGCAAAATCCAGGAGAGTAGCCCTTCCTGTGAGCTCAGTAGCACTTCCCATGATCACTAGCACTGGAGTAGCTTTACCCTTCCGATTCCACTATCCACGATCAGTCACTGTTACCTGGGATAATCCCATGTTTCCAGACAGAGGTTATGATACTGCTTGACACATCAATATTGCCATTCAGTTCTTTTTTTTTGTCTAGATCCCTAAAAAATTTGGGATGTTGGCTAGGAGAAGCCATTTTCAAGAAATGAATAGATTTCTGGGTTGGAGGGAATTTGTTCTTTAAACAGACCCAAGAGGAGAACTTTAGAGGTAGTCCACTTCTAGGAAAGAGCTGAGGTTTCTTGGAAAAAGAAAAAGAACAATCCCTTGTCTTCCAGTTCTTTAGATGAAACTTGGTTATTATAGTTAGAAGTAGGGCTGGAGCATCAGACCTCTCTCCAGCCAAAATGAGAGCTGTGACTATAGAGACAGTGGAGAGATGGATTACAGACAATGACCAGAAGTCCAACACGACTTCTCGGTTGAAGTTTGACAAAGTTAACTGTGAATGTGTATCTTCTCTAAAGTGTTCTGTCTGTATTCTATTTGAAGATCATGGCTGCAGAATCTAATTTGCACTGCTCTTCTTTGAAAGAACAACTTGCACCAGCGAGCCACGCTTCTGCTTAGGGAGGAACAGCTAATGGATATCACCAGCAATATGCACCAATTGCAAGAGCTCGTTCGACACCGAGGCAGAAGCAAGGCTGAAAAGGAAGTTTGAGTTAGTTTATTTATGGAGGAAGCCTCCTTTTAGTAAGGTGTCTTCCCTGTGCATGGTAGAGGACAGACGTGGTCTGGACTTGGACTGCCAACATTCATTCACAGTTCATTTGCACTGTGAATGCGGTGAAATGTCGGGTCAAATTATGAATAGCCTGACATTTTGTCTGAGCATCTTCCAATCCTTATCGTAAGCCCTGCACGGTGTGTTGGGATGTCCTAGGAAAGGAATGTGGAAGTACTGGAAGAGCATGGAGGCAGCTTCACTAGAGAAGTGGACAAGCAGTTTATAACAGGATTTCTATGATTATCTGTCTCATTTTACTGGTCTGATGCTGCAGATGCAGGAATGGAGGCAGTATTATGGTATGAATGCAGCTTGCTAGCTTCCAGCACAGATAACCTTGAAGTTGTGATTTTCAAGGTATCTTGGAGTGTGTTCTGGCCTACTGATGCCTGCCTTTAAGAGTTAACTCACTCACACACTTGTGGTGTGTTGTGTGCCCTTATGGAAGTATGCAGGAACAAGGTTGTGTCCCCTCGACTCTCGAGTACACAGAGCTCTGTAGTAATGCACTACAATTCAGTCTGTGTATATGCAGAAGTGTGGCATTGCCGATCCTTGGGTCTGGGAATGCCAGCACACTTGAATCAATTTGTTCTGATGAATGAAATTACCGGCTGTTCTAATTGGCTGGAGTTGCAATCAACAGGAACTGATGGCAAAGTGGAAGGAGCCGTTTAACTGATGTCATAAATGGAGACGAGGGAAGATGATCTCAGTGTGTTCTGCTCCTATTACTGAGGCTGACGAAGGAGACTAATGTTCCGAACCTTGAGCTTCTACCCCAACCCCACGGGGAATGAAATAATGCAGAGCACATCATTAAGGCCACACCCACCTACACAGACCACATGTGTGTACTGGTTAAGCCAGTTGCAGTAGAGACGCTAGGTGTCATTGGCCTTCCTAAAGGAACTCTGAAGGAAAATAAAGCAACACACCGGGGAAGAGAATTGTCTGGCGGTACAGAGAGGCAATGCTCTTGCAGTCATGGGGGCAATGGGAGGCTCGGGCGTGGACCACCATGGAGCAAGTTGACGAGCTTTCTCTGACCCTATATGCTCCCCACGAGGTGGGTCATGAATTGGCTGTGCGGAGAGTTGAAACACTTGTACTCGGAGTGGATCTAATTGGCGAGTAATTGGCACCTGCCTGAAAAGGAAGGAAAGGTCATTATCTGAGTTGTAATATGGAAAGTTCCAGAATGAGTGATATATTATTCTATACTTCATTTGCATAAAAATTATTGCTTGCTTATAACACCTTGGTCTTTTTATAGCACAATAGCACTTGGTCAGTACATATCTATCTTTTTATAGCACAAACCTGAGACCATCTGATCTTGATGGCATATTGTACCATCACAATACCTGAACCTAAAGGGCCTTCTCAATCCAGCAGACCGGATCTGAGCTGCACTGAACCAGGAACTTGTGTAATTCCATATCCACAGTCAAGATGTCTCGTATTAGTTGAGAGCGAGAATGTTCCCAGGACATCCCTAGATCCTTGGACTATCCTGGTATATCTAGAATATCCCTAACCCTAGTATACCCTAGTATACCCTAGCCCTAGTGTAGATTACAGGATCCATTCATAGCTCGGGATGCCTTAGGAAAGCTTGTGGCAGTGCTGGTCGTGAATGCCTAACTTGAAAGGTTGTGTATAATGATTGTTACTGCATGTAGGGTTGTAAAACATTCATGCATCCAAATTAAGCTTCTGATTAACGAAGTAAAGTCCAGCTTCATTAAGACCAGATAGCCATCTTGCTACCGCTCACCTGAAAGTTGCTGCCGGTAGAGCTGAGAGTCGTGAGTAGCTTCCTCTCGGGCTGCACGTTGAGCTGAGTAAGCCACCAGAACTGCTCTGTTAAAATACAAGCTTATTTGTTGATTGCCAGTGTGCACTCAACTCAAGGGCAGAGAGCGCCTCTACAAACAGATTACTGAAGTGTAGCAAAAGGCACGTCTCTTACCATGATGACTACTTGATGATTGCGTATGTCTTTCCAGTGCTCCAATTTCTCTTGAGTTGTCCCTCCCTTCCTTCTATGTGAATACTTCTATGTAGACGTGTGTTTTTGTTCTTATGTGTGCATTGACTACAGAAAGTGACCTGCCAGTGTTTTGTGTGTGTTACAATTGCTTAGCGACGGCAGCAGATCGAAACATAAGTGGTGGTCATTATATAGAAATTTCATTATTATGGGGGCAGGGTACTATGGAAGGTGGCAAGTGAATGTGTCCACATGGCTCGTGGAGAAGATTAGGAAAGTCTCAAAAAAAATTGGGGGAGGAAAGCACGTATTGCAGGTGGATTAAATCAAAGTGGCAAGAAAACCTCGGGGGTGAACTGAAATGTGTCAACGAAACTGCTGGTGGAAAAAAAATTCTGATTATATATGAAGAGGAGATGAGTATAATAAATATTAATAATTGTTATGGTAGCTGATGACTTGGATGTATAAATGCTTGACTTTCTATTTATATTCGCTTAAAATTTGATTATGGAAACAGATTTTGGCCAACTAGACCGAGGAACGCTGGCAAGAACAACGGTTTCTAAGTTTTATATTAAAAAAAATTAAATCACCTTGAATACCCAACTTGAAATTTACTCTCGACGTTTCGTCTAGATGCTCCATCTAGCCTTCGTAATATTCCTGATGAAGGCTAGAGCATCTAGTCACGTCGACCGAGTAAATTTCAAGTTTATTTTGAAATCGTTGTAATTTCGTTATGTCAACTGAGAGTTTGTTTCTTTGAGAGTGTTATTATTAAAACAGTTATTTTTAAGGGGAGATTTGAGGTCTAACAATTCTGATTATATATGCTTGCTGTGTAAGACCTGTGACTCTTTTCATGCATGCATGTGATTTTGTTAGCCAAAAATTAAGCAAAAGATGGAGTTTTAATATGGGCTTTCAGATGATACCAAATGTGAGGGGGTTGGTACGTTTTTGGGTGAATGGTGGGTTGAGGAGTTCAGATCATTCTCTGCCACGAGCAGAACATCAATCAAGTTCAAACTTGTTTGTTTTGTGGGTAGCTGAAATGTCCGAGGACAAGATGAGACTCCGACTAAAGTGGAATCTTATGAGTGGTGTTATTTAATTATCAATTTTCTGATATGCTGACTATAACTCCTTTGAATAGAGATCAACCTCTCCAAAGTCGTCTAATATTATTACTCAAAAATGTATAATTTATGGAGCAAAGAAAGAACTTTTTAACGTTACCTAGGCACCACTTCAGTTGTAAATGTAACTGGGTACTTGTGCTACCTGCAAAACACGTTTGATCTGCTTTTGGAGAGAGCCATCTGATTCACCAAATAATTTACCAAATTCCTCATATTATGTAACATTTGAAAGCCTATAAAAACACTATCTTTTGCTACTAAAATTGTACCCGTAGATAGTGGTGGTATGAAGAAGGAAAAAGTTAAGGTCTTGGAAAGTATGTTTTTTAAAGACGTTTTACTTTTGCTGGTCTCCACTTTAAGGGGGGACAGGAGCATTTTTTAGGGAGGACTACCATGTGTATTTTTTTCGTGTGTGTGGTTACCACTATAACTCCATAGATTCTGTAAACTTCATGGTACGGACTTTATATATAGCTAAAAAATTACTCGCTTTCTGTTGATACTAAAATATTTTTCATAAGTATAACTATAGCCAAGTTACTGGAGCTACAAGTGGAGGGAACCTCAAAAACCTGAATGACTGATCTTGTGATAGAAATATCTCCAGATTGCAAAGTGCTAACAAGTTAAAATTAGCACCAGTGGATAGAGGAAGCCTTACTCTATTCAATGAGTGTTTTCATTAGACACTAAAACGTAAGCACGCAGTCAAGCGCGCGGGTGAAAAATGAGTTTTATGGATTATTAACGAAGAAAGTCAAGTGTTTGAATAATATAAACCATCGCAACATACGAGAAGAAATGCACTAGAAGTGGTTTGAGCAGGACAGAGAGCAATGAAACCAGTGTGGTTGAAGATGGTGTCTGTGCACATGCATGAATGAATACCACTAAGAATACTTTGAATCAAGTGTGAGAATGCTGCTTGTCTCTCTTGCAGATGAGGAACAAAAGATACGAACAAGTGGAGAAGGTATAATATATACGCTGATGGTTGGCAAGAACTTAAGCATACAAATTAAAAGTGATTTATAAATTATGGGTTCTTAATTAATATACCTAAATCAAGATTCTAATTATTTTAATTATCGGTAATATGCTTCTAAATTCTACATGGTCTAGTTGAAGATGCACTTATAAATGGCAGGTTCATATAAATGAAGACCGAAGTTTTAGTCGGTTTTTGTCTTTTACACGAAATGCACATGATTCCATACCCATCATTACCTGTCCGATATGTTCCCGTGCTTATACACTCTAGCTTTCAGAACCTTGTGCGTCTCACACAAAATGCACTGCGGGGAGTATAAACGTGTTGCACTGCGCTCGTTATTGTTCATACTGGAAGACCGAAGATTTGGCTGAAATGTTAACATTGCCAGTAAGGATGAATGCGTTTCGTTGTGCTCTGGGTTTTTTTTCCCCTGGTTTTTTTAATTTTTATTTATTATTATTATTTTTAAATCTGATGAAAGACAGAGGCATTTGGTTGAAAGTCTCAAAAACTCTCAGCAGACCTAGTAGCTTTCTCATCTCGACTCAAATTTACTCACTCGAGCCGAAATATAGAGTGGTAAATTCGAGAGAGAGTCCTTGTGAAACTTTGGCATAAACAGCATAATTAAATGAGGGGTGGTTGTAGTTATATATCTCGTGCTTATTTTTAGGAATAGTAATCTAAATTGCTAGTTCTGATTTAAAAATATACATTAATTTACTATTTCTACATGCCTATTAATTATGAATGTACTTATGAATGTACTTGCTCAAAAATATACTTAATTAATTGCCAGATACCAATTGCAGTTTTCCTCCCAATGGAAATTGAAGTTTCTAATTAAGAATTCTTAATTACATGTTATAAATAATAATATAGTTTCAAAGTTACAGGTTCAAATTAAGATGACGACTGGCTCTGATTTAAAAAATCCCTTTTATTTCATTTTTAATTACAGGTTCTAATTACACCTTAATTAAGAAATATTAAAACAACACCATGAATTAATTACACTTAATTAAGAAATACATTTAATTAAGAAATATTTTTTTAACTTCTTAATCTACATGAAATTACCAGATGCTAAAACCAAGAATCTTCTAATTACCTGGGAATAGTCTTCCATTTACTGGTTCAGATTACCAGCTGTTACTGTGCTAAGTTCAAAAGTTAACAACATTTTTTTGCAAAATCAAATCTGAGCTGGGGTATAGCTGAATATGTAAGTTGTCATGGGTATGGAGATAACCAAGGAAAATATTTCTTCTACCTCTATTGCACAAAGAAGACGAGTAAACGTGATCTTGTAAACTCGACTACAAATCTTTGAGAAGAACTTACCTTTAGTATACCATATAGCAGGCACATGGTCCATGCTAGATGACGATGATGCTGGCTTGAGACTGGTCGAATTGCTTTGCACTCCAACAAGAATTATATCCCAAGCAAGATGGCATCTCTTTACTTACAAGAGACAGAGAGCTCTTTACTTGCATGGGGCAGAGATGCCTTTACTTGTAAGAGGCAGTAACCTCTTTACTTGCACGAGGCAGAGATCTCTTTACTTGCACGAGGCAGAGATATCTTTACTTACAAGAGGCGAGAGCTCTTTACTTGCAAGAGGCAGAGATATCTTTACTTGCAAGAGACGGCTGTCTTGCGAATTTCAGACTGAACATCAATCAGACATGCAATGGGAGAGAAAAAAGATGGACAGGTTCTCCCTACAGCTTACCTGACTTGTAGTAAACATCTAACCTGCCATTCTATGGTCGGTCTTTCTGCGTGCCTGTGCTGGCAAGTCCGGCTTGGATTGCAGCTGCCCAATGTATCACCAGTTTTGGCTTATGACCGGAATTATTTGAGTGATGGATGCTACACTGGCGTAATCATGGCATTGTTAGTCATGTGAAGGCTCTTTGAGGCTGCTTGAACTCATGTCTAGGGGTTGAACTTGCCACCGCCGTGACATATTACCCCCCCCCCCCTCCCTTAATTAAGATACAGTAATCACGATGCTGCTGCATGGAAGAAGGTTTTAATGGTGCGGCAGAATGGCTTATATAGTTGATCATTATAGCCAGAAACATGGCAGTTGGTATGTCATCCGAAAGCAAGAAACGGCTTGGAATAAAATTTGGATAATTTTTTCTTTGGTTTCCCTCCATCCTAATAGCATACCATATGTGTGTATAACACCACACAGCCACCAGCACCTATCCCAATGTTTGGGTAAGGTGTGGCTTGTTGCTGCTTGGAGATGGTTATGGCTAGAGATGTTTCCTTCGGGTGTTGGGACAATGGTTAGAGGCTACTTCAGAGACCAGTCCTGCTGATCATTTTACTGAGCACCATGGAAGACTAGAGTTGAAAGTGAACATGGAACTTTGTAGAGGTAGTTGATGTTCTAATCGTATAAATTACTTTCTCGATAATTGACTTTAAATTTTCTTACTTGACGTTTCGGCTAGCCTTTGTCAGAAATAATATGAGATGCTAAGACTTGCTTGAGCTTGATTTGTACCCGGTAGCTAGCTATCCATCATGTGATGCAAACCACACCCTCTGGCACATGCGTCCAGCACGTTACTGGATGAGGCAGCAGCGAAGAAAGGAAATGGAAAAATTACATTAAAAAATAATTTAATTAAAAATAATTAATTAATATTAATTAAAAATTATTATATATATATTAGAGAATAAAACAACAACAACACAGACAAAATTTATAAGGATAAAGACAATAACAAATGGAATGACAAAGAAAACTTGAATGGGTTATTATATCCCTGCTCCCGTCATATTTGCTGGACATAACAAACTGAAGATGTTCTTCCTCCAAAAACTCTTGAATGTGTGGTGCTTTGAATACTAGGAATGTCTATATACACGCACGCATGCACACCAAATGTGAACCAATTCAGGAGCTAGTAATTATCTGCCTCTTTCAAGCTAAACACTTGTTTCATCTTCAAATGCTTCAGAATGGATGTGGTAGTAAGTGATTTGATTAAACCAGGGGTGACGTGTGATAGAGCTATGAGATAACTAGTTGCACTAGAGCTATGAGCAAACTAGCTATCCTAGAGAGGAAGATGCTTGTGAATGTGTGTCAAATTTCATAACGACCTGATACTTTTCCTTTTTCTCTGTGGATGGTAATTGACCTGTTCAGCTTACAAAACCATGGCGATGCCAGGTTGACCATGTATACAGTGGCAGAAAGCACTCTTATGTTGGGGCATACATTTCTATAATATCTATGACGAGTCTCAACTTTATCCGGGAAATTAGAACTTGGATCATTGCTGACTTGACCAAGATGCTCCAAAACCAACAGAGTAAAATGGGTTTAACATGGAGAAAGCAATGTACAGTTGAAGATTTGGAATCTCCTGGCGAACCCAAGACAGTACGGACAGATGTAGGCCTCGTCCCTGAACCAGAGTTTAACAATGATGTGTGTTTGTCATTACCACTTAGCACTGGTTATCATGCAGGGTTGCCACTGGTTGTCATGTGTTGTTGTCAATAGTTGTCATGTAAGGTTGCCACTGGTTGTCATGTCAGGTTGCCACTGGTTTGTCATGCAGGGTTGCCACTGGTTGTCACGTAAGATTGCCACTGGTTGTCATGCAGGTTGCCACTGGTTGTCATGTGTGGTTGCCAATGGTTGCCATGCATGATTGCCACTGTTTGTCATGTCAGGTTGCCACTAGTTGTCATGCAGAGTTGCCATTGCCACTGGTTGTCATGTAAGGTTGCCACTGGTTGTCATGTGTGGTTGCCAATGGTTGCCATGCATGATTGCCACTGGTTGTCATGCAGAGTTGCCATTGCCACTGGTTGTCATGTAAGGTTGCCATTGGTTGTCATGCAGGTTGCCACTGGTTGTCATGTGTGGTTGCCAATGGTTGCCATGCATGATTGCCACTGTTTGTCATGTCAGGTTGCCACTGGTTGTCATGCAGAGTTGCCATTGCCACTGGTTGTCATGTAAGGTTGCCACTGGTTGTCATGTGTGGTTGCCAATGGTTGCCATGCATGATTGCCACTGTTTGTCATGTCAGGTTGCCACTGGTTGACATGCAGAGTTGCCATTGCCACTGGTTGTCATGTAAGGTTGCCTCTGGTTGTCATGCAGGGTTGCCACTGGTTGTCATGTAAGGTTGCCACTGGTTGTCATGTAAGGTTGCCACTGGTTGTCATGTAAGGTTGCCACTGGTTGGCATGCAGGGTTGCCGCTGGTTGGCACGTAAGGTTGCCACTGGTTGGCATGCAGGGTTGCCACTGGTTGTCACGTAATGTTGTCACGTAAGGTTGCCACTGGTTGTCATGCAGGTTGCCACTGGTTGTCATGTGTGGTTGCCATGCATGATTGCCACTGTTTGTCATGTCAGGTTGCCACTGGTTGTCATGCAGAGTTGCCATTGCCACTGGTTGTCATGTAAAGTTGCCACTGGTTGTCATGTAAAGTTGCCACTGGTTGTCATGCAGAGTTGCCATTGCCACTGGTTGTCATGTAAAGTTGCCACTGGTTGTCATGTAAAGTTGCCACTGGTTGTCATGCAGGGTTGCCACTGGTTGTCATGATGTCATGCAGAGTTGCCATTGCCACTGGTTGTCATGCAGAGTTGCCATTGCCACTGGTTGTCATGTAAGCTTGCCAGTGGTTGTCATGCAGGGTTGCCACTGGTTGTCATGTAAGGTCCACTGGTTGTCATGGAAGGTTGCCACTGGTTGTCATGCAGAGTTGCCACTGGTTGTCATGGAAGGTTGCCACTGGTTGTCATGCAGAGTTGCCACTGGTTGTCATGGAAGGTTGCCACTGGTTGTCGTGGAAGGTTGCCACTGGTTGTCGTGGAATGTTGCCACTGGTTGTCATGGAATATTGCCACTGGTTGTCATGAAGGTTGCCACTGGTTGTCATGTAAGGTTGCCACTGGTTGTCATGGAAGGTTACCACTGGTTGTCATGTGTCATGCAGAGTTGCCACTGGTTGTCATGTAGGGTTGTCATGTAGGGTTGTCATGTAGGGTTGCCACTGGTTGTCGTGTAAGGTTGCCACTGGATGTCATGCATGGTTGCCACTGGTTGTCATGCAGGTTGCCACTGGTTGTCAAGTAAGGTTAGGGTTGCCACTGGTTGTCATGCATGGTTGTCATGCAGGTTGCCATGCAGGGTTGCCACTGGTTGTCATGCAGGGTTGCCACTGGTTGTCATGCAGGGTTGCCACTGGTTGTCATGCAGGGTTGCCACTGGTTGTCATGCAAGGTTGTCACTGGTTGTCATGCAGGGTTGCCACTGGTTGTCATGCAGGGTTGCCACTGGTTGTCATGCAGGTTGTCACTGGTAGGGTTGTCACTGGTTGTCATGCAGGTTGTCACTGGTTGTAATGTAAGGTTGCCACTGGTTGTCATGTATGGTTGCCACAGGTTGTTTGTGTCGTTGCCACTCTTTGCCATGTGTGGTTGCCACTGGTTTGCATGTAAGGTTGACTTCTTGCAAATCTGATGTGGATATGGATAGAATTTAGCATCTTTTCTCATTATGGTGTGAAGTGATGTCTTGGTTGGAAACACACCTGGCTGTTATGAGCAATGGCAAAGGGTTTTGTGGCACTGCAAGACAGATTCTTCCACCTTTGTGGCACTGCAAGACAGATTCTTCCACCCTACAGAATGTTTGCATCTCTCCAGACAGTCTTGGATATGCCAGCACTTTTCAGATCTTCAACTGTGCCTCTCTTTCTAAACATTTTCATCTATTCGCTCTTGTTGGGTGTGTAAGAGCTTGGTCAAGTCTGCGATGGTCCACGTTGTATATCTCGGGTCTTGTCGTAAGATTTGGTAGAAATGTGCGCCTCAACACAGAATGCTTTCTTCTCAACTGTCCACATGTGCAGTTTTACTGCTGTGCCGAATATGTAAATTTACACTTGGAAAGAGGAAGGAAAAATGTTAGGAAATTAGAGACATTCACTAGCGTCTTCTCTAGATCGCCTTGTGCGCTGATTCGGTGAGCCAGACACAAAATATGTATTTATCGTATATAACAGAATAATGAACATGGATGATATTATCTCCATCAAAGCGAGGGTGGTCGACCTTTGCTAACATGAAGACACACACCTTTTTATTTCCCCCCTCTCTGTTCAAAGTTGTTTCAGCGCTCACTGATGACCGTCTTAAACCTTGACCTCTGGAAGTGCTACATCTCGTACGTCAAGGACACCAAGAGTGGAATGCGGACGTTCAGGTGGGTATTTCCAGAACCAAAATATTTAGTATGATAACTGCACCTCAGGAGGATCATGCCAAAGCTGCAGTAGGAACCTGGTATGCAGTTTCTACCTCCCTTTCAGATTTATGAGATTTGCTGTTGTAATTTATGTTGGTTGCTTTGGCGCTGGGGCTGGGGCTGGGACTGGAGCTTTCTGGCTGGGGCTGGGACTGGAGCTTTCAGGCTGGGGCTGGGACTGGAGCTTTCAGGCTGGGGCTTTCAGGCTGGGGCTTTCTGGCTGGGGCTGGGACTGGGACTGGCTTTCAGGCTGGGGCTGGGGCTGGGACTGGAGTTTTCAGGCTGGGGCTGGGACTGGAACTTTCAGGCTGGGGCTGGGACTGGAACTTTCAGGCTGGGGCTGCTTATTTGAGGCTGGGGCTTTCTGGCTGGGGATTGGGATTTCAGGCTTAATTGCTGTTTCTTGAGCGCTGAGGAAAGCGGCCACAGGAACCTATACTTACTGGGACCACTGAATTCCTTTACCCTTGAGAAAGGAGGTGCTCCTGCATGGATGGATTCCCTTTAAATTCTGTTGCATGCATAGCACAAACCAGATTGTGTTTGCGTACCAATTCTCGTACCAAACTGCAGCTTATCATTCTGACAGTTGGAAAATATTTTGAAATATTATTCCTGAATATATTTAACTATAAGGGTAATGGTTGAATCAGTAAAATACTAGCCCTAGATGCATTGACTGACTGCCCCCGCATGGATACGGGAATTTCCCCTGTAAGAAATACAATATTGGACATGTGGAGATTTCCCACTTGTAAGAATGGCACAGACAAATTTCAAGTTGTGGCACAACATGTGAATATGTTTTATGTGTAATTTGTGTTCATTAGCAGGTCCCAATTTATAGCAATCATGTAGTGACTCAATGCCGTCCGTCTATTCCATTTCTATTCCATTCTCACTTCATTCCATTCTATAATACTATTCCACTCTATTCCATTTTAATTCCATTATATCCACTCTTCCATTCTATTCCACTATTCAATTCGATTCCACCATTCCATTTTATTTCACTGTTTCATCCGATTCCACTTTATTCTATTCTATTTTATTCCGTTCCATTCCACTTTATTCCATTCTATTTCCATTATTCCACCATTTATTTTTTATTCCGTTTTTTTCACTTTTTAAATTAAAAATCTTATTTTATTCCATTCCCATTTTTCATTCTTTTCCTTTCTTATTTCATTCTTATTCCTGATTTGTTAACCAGTGATGATTCATTAATCAGAGTTATGGTTCATTAGTCACACTGATGGCGTGTTAATTATAGTGTGGTGTTCTAGTGAGGGTTCATCATTAATCACAGTGATGGTGTGTTAGTTCATTCATCACAGTGATGGTTCAATAATCACAGTGAGGGTTCATTAATCACAGTGATGGTGTGTTAGTTCATTAATCACAGTGATGATGTGTTAATCACAGTGATGATGTGTTAATCACAGTGATGGTGTGTTAGTCACAGTGATGGTGTGTTAGTCACAGTGATGGTGTGTTAATCACAGTGATGGTGTGTTAATCACGGTGATGGTGTATTAATCACGGTGATGGTGTGTTAATCACGGTGACGGTGTGTTAATCACGGTGACGGTGTGTTAATCATGGTGATGGTGTGTTAATCACAGTGATGATGTGTAAATCACAGTGGTGGTTGGTTAGTCACAGTGATTGTATGTTAATCACAGTGATGGTGTGTTACTCACGGTGATGATGTGTTAATTGCAGTAATGGTCTGTTAATCACAGTGATTGTGTGTTAATCACAGTGATGATTCGTTAATCACAGTGATGGTTTGTTAGTCATAGTGATGGTTTCATTAATCACTGCAATGGTGTGTTAATCACTGCAACGGTGTGTTAATCACTGCAATGGTATGTTAATCACAGTGATGGTGTGTTAATCACAGTGATGGTGTCACCGTGTGTTAATCATAGTGATGGTTTCATTAATCACTGCAATGGTGTGATTGTTAATTACAGTGATTTAGTAATGCACTGCTTGGTTAATTAATTTTGTTCTGCAGAGAGAAGATGAGACAGACTTATGAATTTTCCCTCGAGCATGTTGGCATTGATTACCACTCCACCACCATCTGGCTCGACTACATCAACTTCCTGAAGGCTGAGTGAGCTAGTAATGGATACTGATGATGATGCGTTAAATACATACCAAATAGAGTGAAGTTGTCGACGTGTTTGTAACCTTTTAACGGCAAAACTAAAGGTCGAATCTGGATAAAACTTCACCTATGGAACTGGGTGGATGCCCGGATGGTTTTTGTGAGGCTTGGTCTGGATGCTTGGCCTCCTTGGAAGTCATTGCTGGCACACATACCAAAACAACACAAAACAACACACAACAACACAAAACAACACAAAACAACAAAACACAAAACAACACAAAACAACAAAAACAACAAAACACAAAACAAAACAACACACAAAACAACAACAACAACAAAACACAACAACACAAAACAACACAAAACAACAACAACAACAAAAAAAACACAAAACAACAAAAACAACAAAACACAAACAAAAAAAACACAAAACAACAAAAAAACAAAAAAACACAAAACAACTGCACGGCACTTGGCATTGTCGGCTATTTTGTTTGGGGGTAAACCTGCGCATAGTTTTGCACGTTCCATACGATATCTCACAACTTGCACGACAAGGTGATGTACCAACGAACTACGCTAGTTACATTAAGAGCTATAACGCAGCTTGCTAGCGAGGCTGCTTCTAGCGCTGCCTCCATAGGCTAAATTTACAGAGGAGGTGCGTCTGTGTAGTGGAGTGTAGTAGACATTTTATTTTGTGGGAAAAAATTACAGAGACATTGATAAATTATTTTTTGGCTCTCCATGATCCATGATAATGCTGCCCCATTTTTGCTGGAAGTCCCATTTTCTAAGGATGTGGTACTTTTTCCCAGTAGCTATGACGTCTCCGCCTTGACAACGAGGCTCCTTGACCACCGCTGCTGTTACGTTGCCTATGGCCCTACTCTATTGGTAGAATTTATAGAGGAAGTGCATCCATGCAGTGCAGTTGTCCAGAAGTTTTCTAGCTGAGTATTATAAACCTATACATGAAGATACAGATCATTTTTATCCGATTGAATAATAAACGATCATAAATATTTACTTAAATATATGAGGATCCCGAGACCAAATAGCGGGATAGTAATATTGGGGGGGGGGGGGGGGGGGGGGGTCGGTGGTGGAGGGGGCAAGACACCTGGAAAGGGGGGATCTCTCCTCTCAGTTAGTAAAAAGATATTTATTTTCCTTTCAGTTCTACAAAAGTAGTGCTTGGCTATGTGAGTCTAGAGCTATGGCTAGGGCTAATCTTGAGGCTACTTCTAGAGCTAGGGCTGGGCAGGGCTAATCTTGAGGCTACTTCTAGAGCTAGGGCTGGGCAGGGCTAATCTTGAGGCTACTTCTAGAGCTAGGGCTGGGCAGGGCTAATCTTGAGGCTACTTCTAGAGCTGTGTTCTTCAGATCTGTGCAATTGTCCTGGGGGGAAAAAATCGGCTACAGCAATCTTGGAAACTTTAGCTCGCCTTACCTGTACTGCATTGACAAGAAAGGAAACAAGACTGTACCCACGTACACCACAACCAGTTAGGTGACCCTTTACCATTGACATCATATACGCCAATGCTACAATATTAATTTAACTGGTAAAGGGTCGTCTGACTACATGGGCACAGTCTTGATTAATTATAACAGGTCAATTCAAAGCTGAATATATTTCAAGTTCTTCTTATTTTTTTTTATTTTTTCCTTCCTCTTTTTCCTTCCTCATTGTAGTTATAATTGTTGTTGTACACTACACATATCAGGGTTTCATACAAGGGTGGGGTTTCATACAAGGGTGGGGTTTCATACAAGGGTGTTGTTTCATACAAGGGTGTTGTTTCATACAAGGGTGGGGTTTCATACAAGGGTGTTGTTTCATACAAGGGTGGGGTTTCATACAAGGGTGTTGTTTCATACAAGGGTGTTGTTTCATAAAGGGTGTTGTTTCATACAAGGGTGTTGTTTCATACAAGGGTGTTGTTTCATACAAGGGTGTTGTTTCATACAAGGGTGTTGTTTCATACAAGGGTGGGGTTTCATACAAGGGTGTTGTTTCATACAAGGGTGTTGTTTCATACAAGGGTGTTGTTTCATAAAGGGTGTTGTTTCATACAAGGGTGTTGTTTCATACAAGGGTGGGGTTTCATACAAGGGTGGGGTTTCGTACAAGGGTGGGGTTTCGTACAAGGGTGGGGTTTCACACAAGGGTGTCGTTTCACACAAGGGTGGGGTTTCACACAAGGGTGGGGTTTCACACAAGGGTGGGGTTTCATACAATGGTGGGGTTTCATACAAGGGTGTGGTTTCATACAAGGGTGTTGTTTCGTACAAGGGTGTGGTTTCATACAAGGGTGTTGTTTCATACAAGGGTGGGGTTTCACACAAGGGTGGGGCTTCACACAAGGGTGTGGCTTCACACAAGGGTGGGGCTTCGTAAAAGGGTGGGGTTTCGTAAAAGGGTGGGGTTTCATAAAAGGGTGTGACTTCGTACAAGGGTGGGGTTTCATACAAGGGTGGGGTTATATAAGGTGGACGTACATACCGACAGAGACTACAACTTATACATACATACATATATATGTGTAAGTATACACACATGCCATGTACAGATAGATATATACACGGACATTAGTAATACACATGATTTTGTTGAGGGTCTCTGCTGCTAAATTTTGTCACAAGAGTAAGCTTTAATCATTTTTTAGGGGGGGGGGGGGGACTGCCAGTTTATTACCCTCGCACAGGATTTAAGATTCACTTGGAAGAGTTTTAGGGGTTAAAATTGGCCGCAACCATCAGTTGGATACTAAGAAGCTGGTAAAGCGAGTTCTAGCTGACTATAAACTTTGTTCCCCCCCCCCCCCCCTCTCCATTTTAAGATAGGAATCAAACTAATCTAATGCTACTGTACCCCCTACTGTACCCCCCAATCTAGTGCCACTGTACCCCCCCCCCCCCCCCCAATCTAGTGCTACTGCACCCCCCAATCTAGTGCTACTGTACCCCCCAATCTAGTGGTACCACTCTCCCCCCACTAATGTGGTCTGTGGGCACACCAAGCTAGTTTCCAAGTGCAGCAACTGGTAAAGGGTCTTGCTATGCTGGATCAATGCTGAGGCGGCACAAACGGAACAACTGCAGTCGACACCAGCGACTTCATTAAGGAGGCAGTTCATCCAGTCTCTCTGCACAATGGACCTCTTCCATCCTGATGGAGGGCAAGCAAGCTGGAGGAGCTATCATACATTGCCGTGTATCTAGGTGGATATTTGAAAGTGGCCCTAGCCCCAGCCCCAGCCCTAGCCAATCAAGTAACCTCATGTCCATTCCATTCTCCCTACTCTGTGTTGGCGATCGCAAGGTTTCCTGCCAGGCTCCTAACTTGGACTTGCAGCTGCTGCTTGATCACCAAAAGCTGCACCAAGAGAGAGCAGCACTCCACTCTCGCCAGCGTGTTCCATCTTGTGCATAGAGTTTGTGGGATTGTTACTTAATGAATATCATGACAGCTCTTCCTGTGGTTTACTAGACGCACGTGTGAACCTTGCCCACTCTAACAGCGCAGGGGGTTCAGTAACATATTCCTATGTTGTTGTTGTTGTTGTTACTGGTCCGGATTTATTGCTACTTCCCCTGTGCTCCATTTAGAACTCCCCAGGGTGCATTTGCTGAGAACCAGAAGATTCAGGACATCCGTGCAGCTTTCCACATAGCTGTGGTCAAACCCGTTAGCAACGTGGAGCACTTGTGGAAGGAGTATAACATCTTCGAAACTGTAAGCCTGAATTGTGGTGTTGGTCCAGTTTGTGTCCCCATAGAGCTATTGTCAACCTACTTCAACCTGCCTCAACCCAGTGTGATGTTGGTCCAGTGTGTGTCCCCATAGAGCTATTGTCCACCTATTTCAACCTGCCTCAACCCAGTGTGATGTTGTTCCAGTGTGTGTCCCCATAGAGCTATTGTCAACCTACTTCAACCTGCCTCAACCCAGTGTGGTGTTGGTCCAGCAGTGAACCTAATAATACACCAACATGAGAGTGTGTTTGTTATTTATGATGTTTACCATTTTCATGTTTTACTGAATCGGGGGGGGGGGGGGGGGGGGGGGGGAGGGAAATTGATAGTTGCTGTAATCATTGGAAAAATTTGAGTAGTCTTCTAGTGTTATGGACCTTCGACACTCGAGTTATGTGCATCGGAGAGTAAAGAGATGCCTGGGTAGACAGAATTAAAAAAAAATATTTTTTTACACAATACTTGATTGACTTTTCCAAAAAGTTAAGAAACAAAGATCTACAAATTGTTGTGTGTGGTATTATTCGGTAAAGGGTCTCTAAATGTCTGTGGTCTGCATGGGTACACACTTGCTTCATTTCTCGACAAGTTGTCCAATATCCATTTACTTTACAGGGTTTCATTTAGGGGGCGGGGAGGGGGGGTGGCTGCCCCCCCTTGGAAATTGTATTATTAAAATTCTTATTGATGTTGATAAGTGCTTGACATCATGACCCCCCTTAATATCCAGATTCCTCCAGTTGCCACCCCCCCCCCCCCCCTCCCCCCCCTTGGGCAATTTTATAAATGAAACCCTGGTACTTACTATTCATTTCTGTTGTTGTTGTTGTTGTTGTTTATAACTATTATTGTCGAGCTGCTCCTTCGAGAACTTTGTGAGAGTTGCTAATGATAACTCCGGAACTAACCAATCATAGCAGATTCTAACCTTTACCAAGTATATATACACACACACACATATATATGCACTCAAGCAAGAACAAAAACACAGAGTTTGATGTCTTGTTGAGAGTCTGTGCTGGGAACTGTTGTCATCGTATAATCTCATCCTCCCTGTCGACATCTGTAGCATGTTCGAAGGAGGTTTCTGATAGGCTTCTGATTCACAGAGGAGTAAGGTTCTCAGTCAACCACTCTTGTGTAGTGGAAAGTTTGGCGTCTTCTGGTATTCATTTTTAATGGAAAATGGAATTGTGTTACTCAAATAGGGGTGGGGTTGGAGGGGGGAGGAGGTGACAAATCAAGGTTTTACCTGGGGATATTGTGTTTTGGGGGGAGGGGGACATGTGGAAAGTGTGAATTACCACATGTTCTTCTGCAATTTCATAGGAAAAAAGTTTGAGTTTAGTTGTGTGGGGGGGGGGGGGGGGGAGGGGGGGGGTGGTGGGGATCATATCCTCTTGGGGGAAACAAGTTCTGGTCTCCCCCCCCCCCCACCCACCCCCCAGATAAACAGACCTGTAAATACATAGATATATGCTTGAGCTAAATTATAATTTTTTAAATTAATTAATTAATTAATTTTTTAATTTTAATTTTATGTCTTGCAGTATACATACAGTGTAAATATATTTCCTAATTCAAAGCATATTGGAACTGTTTTTGGAGCCGAGCTAAAAACTGCCGAACCCTTTTACACATTTGCACAAGTGAGGTACGAGTAATAATAATAAATAAATAAATAATAAAAAAATAAAATTAAAATAAAATATAAAAAATAAAAAAATCGGGTATGTTTACATCACCCACTTTGAAACTGGTAAGGAGTGGTCATCCATGGTATGTCATATTTAAAAATGAGGGGGGGATCGGGTCATATTCCAGTTTATATCTAATATTCTCCAACTTGATTCCATTAACACAACCTCTCTTCCCCTCCCCCTGCCATTTAACCCCAAGGCTGTGGACAAGATGAACTCGAAGAAGTTCGTGGAGGCAGTAAGTAAGCAGTACATGAACGCCAAGCGCTCCTCCCAGGAACTAGAGAACATTTCGCGAGGTTTAATCAGAGGGGGCACAGCCGTGCCTTTGAGGGGGACGCCTCAGGAAGTGCAGCAAGTAAGTGTCCTTGTTGTTTCCATAGTAAACAGCTTTGTGGCTGGACTAATGTCTTATGCATGATGTTGACCTCTGAGCCTTCGGGTTGAGAAAAAATATTTGTTGTTTTATTGTTGTTGTTCTTTATACTTCCATCATATAATCTGTTTGCATGCGCACCATAATTATATATACTAGAGTTCTTCATTGCTAATAATCCTACTTACTAACTTACGAAAAAAGAAAGAACGAAAGAAAAAAGACAGCTATGGCTCATGCAGACACATAAGGCATGGCAGAGAGGAGAGCTAGCTTCATGAAGTGCTGGAGATATCTTTCTTTTAGATATCCGGATACCAGGGAAGGGAACCCAGCTTTGATAATTTCTTATGTGTGTGTCCAATATTGATGTCATCTTCTTTTAAACACTAGCCACTGTGTAGCAATCTCTTAGTTATATTAGTGACTCTCTTTCACACTCTCTCGACTGTATAAACACGATCGTCTCTTTCAAGGCTTAGCAATCATCTTTCTGCTGACTTCTCTTCAGGAGTCGATTTGCATATTGTCCGTAGCCAGCAAAAAATAAATTAATAATAATAATAATAATAATAATAATAATAATAATAATAATAATAATAATAATAATAATAATAATAATAATAATAATAATAATAATAATAATAATAATAATAATAATAATAATAATAATAATAATAATAATAATAATAACAATAATAACAATAATAATAATAATAATATAATAATAGTAATAATAGTAATAATAGTATAATAGAAGTAATAATAATAATAATAATAATAATAATAATAATAATAATAATAATAATAATAATAATAATAATAATAATAATAATAATAATAATAATAATAATAATAATAATAATAATAATAATAATAATAATAATAATAATAATAATAATAATAATAATAATAATAATAATAATAATAATAATAATAATAATAATAATAATAATAATAATAATAATAATAATAATAATAATAATAATAATAATAATAATAATAATAATAATAATAATAATATTAATAATAATAATATTAACAACAACAACAGTAATAATAATAAATTAAGTAAGAAATTCATTCAAGTTACCATGTCCCAGAGTGTCCAGGACAGAGGCAGAGTTCCCTCTCTGCACACTGCCATAGAGACCTCTGTTGTTATTGTATTATTATTTTTATAATTAAAATTTAGCATTTCGTACAAGACAGAAAATGTTTATTAAAAAAAATAAAAGATGTGGGCAATGTCGATGGGACCCTTTACCTCATAATTAATGATCACCAACTTAATGATCGCCAACAATATCATTTTTTAAATGTTGTCAGTGTTCATATGCATAGTAGTAGTATTCGTGTTCATTTGGTATTCATCTTGCATAATATTGGGTGTTCGTCTGCATAATAGTCAGCTACTGCCCTGGCCCTAACCATAGCTACTGCCCTGGCCCTAACCTTAGCCACTGCCCTGGCCCTAACCTTAGCCACTGCCCTGGCCCTAACCTTAGCCACTGCCCTGGCCCTAACCCTAGCCACTGCCCTGTCCCTAACTCTAGCTACTGCCCCTAACCCCTAGCTACTGCCCCTAACCCCTAGCTACTGCCCTGGCCCTAACCCTAGCCACTGCCCTGGCCCTAACCCTAGCCACTGCCCTGGCCCTAACCCTAGCCACTGCCCTGGCCCTAACCCTAGCCACTGCCCTGGCCCTAACCCTAGCCACTGCCCTGGCCCTAACCCTAGCCACTGCCCTGGCCCTAACCCTAGCCACTGCCCTGGCCCTAACCCTAGCCACTGCCCTGGCCCTAACCCTAGCCACTGCCCTGGCCGTAACCCTAGCCACTGCCCTGGCCGTAACCCTAGCCACTGCCTTGGCCCTAACCCTAGCCACTGCCCTGTCCCTAACCCTAGCCACTGCCCTGGCCCTAGCCACTGCCCTGGCCCTAGCCACTGCCCTGGCCCTAGCCACTGCCCTGGCCCTAGCCACTGCCCTGGCCCTAGCCACTGCCCTGGCCCTAACCCTCTGCCCTGGCCCTAACCATAGCTACTGCCCTGGCCCTAACCTTAGCTACTGCCCCTAACCCCTAGCTACTGCCCCTAACCCCTAGCTACTGCCCTGGCTCTAACCCTAGCCACTGCCCTGCCTAACCCTAGCCACTGCCCTGGCCCTAACCCTAACCCTAGCCACTGCCCTGGCCCTAACCCTAACCCTAGCCACTGCCCTGGCCCTAACCCTAGCCACTGCCCTGGCCCTAACCCTAGCCACTGCCCTGGCCCTAACCCTAGCCACTGCCCTGGCCCTAACCCTAGCCACTGCCCTGGCCCTAACCCTAGCCACTGCCCTGGCCCTAACCCTAGCCACTGCCCTGGCCCTAACCCTAGCCACTGCCCTGGCCGTAACCCTAGCCACTGCCCTGGCCGTAACCCTAGCCACTGCCCTGGCCGTAACCCTAGCCACTGCCCTGGCCCTAACCCTAGCCACTGCCCTGTCCCTAACCCTAGCCACTGCCCTGGCCCTAGCCACTGCCCTGGCCCTAGCCACTGCCCTGGCCCTAACCCTCTGCCCTGGCCCTAACCATAGCCACTGCCCTGGCCCTAGCCACTGCCCTGGCCCTAACCCTAGCCACTGCCCTGGCCCTAACCCTAGCCACTGCCCTGGCCCTAACCCTAGCCACTGCCCTGGCCCTAACCCTAGCCACTGCCCTGGCCCTAACCCTAGCCACTGCCCTGTCCCTAACCCTAGCCACTGCCCTGGCCCTAGCCACTGCCCTGGCCCTAACCCTAGCCACTGGCCCTAACCCTAGCCACTGCCCTGGCCCTAACCCAGGGGTGTATTTAGGGGGGGGGCGGGGGGGGGGGCATTCGCCCCCCCTTGTATCATTCTCGCCCCCCCCCCTTGAAATTAGACACCACCCTTATACATTACATACACCATCATTGTATCATTCTCGCCCCCCCTTATTTTTCCATATCTCAAGTTCGCCCCCCCTTGGCAAAATTTCTGTATACAACCCTGCTAACCATAGCCACTACCATGGCCCTAACCTAGCCACTGCCCTTGTCTTAGCTCGAGGTATAGTGCTAGCATGGTGGGTGGTGCGAAGTGTAAGCTGTACTTGCAGTTGTTGTATACACTCACCCAGTAATCAGGTTTTTTGTAGTAATCTACACAATCCTCCTACTCTCACTAGCTATCTTCATATTATCTGACATATGTCTCTTTATTTTCACTGTTAGCTGCAGGTGTGGAAGCGAGTGATTGCCTGGGAGAAAAGCAACCCCACCAGGACAGAGGATCAGACGGTCCTCGTCAAGAGAGGTAACTCAAGATGAAGCAATAGTGGAGACGTTTATTAAGACTCGCCTATTCTGGTTCAGCACTCTAACTTGTACTTATATCACAAGTACTGAATAAGGGGAGGCAGGGGGGGTTAGCATGAGCTCTTGAGCTTCCCTGCCGCTTCGGTCACATGATCTCCCTGACCACTTAAGCTCTCACATGCTACTTCACCGAGATCTTGTATCATCAAAGTGTCAAGCTTACAATGGAAGTTTGTGCTAGATCTTATCCCGAGTGAAGTGGATGGATCACACAGAGGCTATTTATAATGAACACTTGTACGTATGCCTGCACGCTCGAGGCCAAATAGGTTTTCATAGCACAGCTCCTCTCACACTTTTCTCCCCACTCTCTCATTTCTGCCCAAATATTCATCTACTTATTTTGCTTGTTTCCATGGTCCCACCGAACCGACTTTAGCAATGCAATTAAGCACATGTGCAGAATTACAATGTGAAGTTCAGATGTACATAAGAGGCCATTTATTGCTCCTTGGGGAGTCGCAAGGGAATGATCTCGCCCCCCCCCCCCCACTAGTAACATTCACCGCATCTCCCTGTCTGTCTGTCTCTCTGTGTGTGTGTGTGTGCAGTTCTGTATGCACACGAGCAGTGTTTGCTGTGTTTTGGTCATTGCGCCGACATCTGGTACGAGGCTGCCCTTTACCTACAGAGAGCCAGTGAGACGGGGGTAAGTCACCAAAGAGCATTCTATTTGTTATGGAATGAACTAATGTGTTGACAGAACACATGTAATGTGTTGACAGAACACATGTAATGTGTTGACTGAACACACGTATTGTGTTGACTGAACACACATAATGTGTTGACAGAACACATGTAATTCATGCTGCATGCACCTGCCATCTGGCAGGCTGTGGGACAGAACAAAAACACAATTTTGTGCGGGCTCAACACGACCACAAACAATATGTACCCGAAGGAGGCGGAGTTATGGCGCCTATAACTGGTTGTCCAGGTCTGACCTGTTGGATTGAGAGGACATCTTCTCGGCTCTATCTTGTGATGTCAGTGACACACCACGAGGACGTCCAAGTTGTTGTTGATTCTAGCAAGTTGCCGTAATGAGTAGATGTCTAGACTAGATGTCTAGACTAGATGTCTAGACAAACAGCTCTGCACACCTATGAATATAATTATGTCTCGACAAACAGCTATGCACCCCATAATGAGTAGATGTCTAGACAAACAGCTATGCACACCCATGAGTAGATGTCTAGACAAACAGCTATGCACACCCATAATGAGTAGATGTCTAGACAAACAGCTATGCACACCCATAATGAGTAGATGTCTAGACAAACAGCTATGCACACCCATAATGAGTAGATGTCTAGACAAACAGCTGTGCACACCCATAATGAGTAGATGTCTAGACAAACAGCTATGCACACCCATAATGAGTAGATGTCTAGACAAACAGCTGTGCACACCCATAATGAGTAGATGTCTAGACAAACAGCTATGCACACCCATAATGAGTAGATGTCTAGACAAACAGCTATGCACACCCATAGTGGGTAGATGTCTAGACAAACAGCTGTGCACACCCATAATGAGTAGATGTCTAGACAAACAGCTATGCACACCCATAATGAGTAGATGTCTAGACAAACAGCTATGCACACCCATAATGAGTAGATGTCTAGACAAACAGCTGTGCACACCCAGTGGGTAGATGTCTAGACGAACAGCTATGCACACCCATAATGAGTAGATGTCTAGACAAACAGCTTTGCACACCCATAATGAGTAGATGTCTAGACAAACAGCTATCACCCATAATGAGTAGATGTCTAGACAAACAGCTATGCACACCCATAATGAGTAGATGTCTAGACAAACAGCTGTGCACACCCATAATGAGTAGATGTCTAGACAAACAGCTATCACCCATAATGAGTAGATGTCTAGACAAACAGCTGTGCACACCCATAATGAGTAGATGTCTAGACAAACAGCTGTGCACACCCATAATGAGTAGATGTCTAGACAAACAGCTATGCACACCCATAATGAGTAGATGTCTAGACAAACAGCTATGCACACCCATAATGAGTAGATGTCTAGACAAACAGCTATGCACACCCGTAATGAGTAGATGTCTAGACAAACAGCTGTGCACACCCATAATGAGTAGATGTCTAGACAAACAGCTGTGCACACCCATAATGAGTAGATGTCTAGACAAACAGCTATGCACACCCATAATGAGTAGATGTCTAGACAAACAGCTATGCACCCCATAATGAGTAGATGTCTAGACAAACAGCTATGCACACCCGTAATGAGAAGAGATGTCTAGACAAACAGCTGTGCACACCATTAATGGGAAGCTAGATTACATGCTCTGCTTCCATGCGACTGAGTTAGGCTCTGCCTGCCAGGCAGGTCCATGAGTACTCTACCCTATCCAGCAGTGAATGGAGTGATGGTGCTTTCCTTCCTTGTACGCAGGACCTGCAGTGCAGGGACAAGTGGGCAGACCAGGCTTCCGTTATGTTTGGCAGGGCAGTGCATGGACCCCTCAAGTCCAACCTCCTCATTCACTTTGCATACGCCGACTTTGAAGAGGTAACATTAGTGTGTGTGTGTGTGTGTGTGTGTGTGTGTGTGTATGACAGTGTGTGTGTAAGTGAGTATGGTGTATGTGAGTGTGTGTGTGTACATGTATGATGTGTGTGTACATGTATGATGTGTGTGTGTACATGTATGATGTGTGTGTACATGTATGATATATGTGTGTACATGTATTGTGTGTGTGTACATGTATGTGTGTGTGTGTACATGTATGATGTGTGTGTGTACATGTATGTGTGTGTGTGTACATGTATGATGTATGTGTGTACATGTATGATGTGTGTGTGTACATGTATGATGTGTGTGTGTACATGTATGATGTGTGTGTGTGTACATGTATGATGTGTGTGTGTACATGTATGATGTGTGTGGTATGATGTGTGTGTGTACATGTATTGTGTGTGTGTACATGTATGATATATGTGTGTGTACATGTATGATGTGTGTGTGTACATGTATGATGTGTGTGTGTACATGTATGATGTGTGTGTGTACATGTATGATGTGTGTGTGTACATGTATGATATATGTGTGTGTACATGTATGATGTGTGTGTGTACATGTATGATGTGTGTGTGTGTACATGTATTGTGTGTGTGTACATGTATGATATATGTGTGTGTACATGTATGATGTGTGTGTGTACATGTATGATGTGTGTGTGGTGTGTGTGTGTGGGTGTGTATAACCACCAAGTTACTTAACAACCACACCAGAAGTACGCAACAAATATTATTAGCACCATGGAAAGCAACAGAATAACAATAGACAACAACAAATTTACAATTAATAGAACAACAATAGATAATGGACTAACAATTAATAGAATAACAGCAGAACAACAATGATAATGGACTAAAAATTAATAGAATAACAGCAGAACAACAATAGATAATGGAATAAAATAACAACAGAACAACAATAGATAATGGACTAAAAATTAATAGAATAACAGCAGAATAACAATAGATAATGGACTAACAATTAATAGAATAACAATTAATAGAATAACAACAGAACAACAATAGATAATAACAGATTAACAATTAATAAAATAACAACAGAACAACAATAGATAACAGATTAACAATTAATAGAATAACAACAGAACGACAATAGATAACAGATTAACAATTAATAGAATAACAACAGAACCAATTTAGATAACAACAGATTAACAATTAATAGAATAACAACAGAACCAATAGATAACAACAGATTAACAATTAATAGAATAACAACAGAACGACAATAGATAACAACAGATTAACAATAGATAACAACAGATTTAACAATTAATAGAATAACAACTGAACCAATAGATAATAACAGATTAACAATTAATAGAATAACAACAGAACAACAATAGATAACAACAGATTAACAATTAATAGAATAACAACAGAACGACAATAGATAACAACAGATTAACAATTAATAGAATAACAACTTAACCAATAGATAATAACAGATTAACAATTAATAGAATAACAACAGAACAACAATAGATAATAACAGATTAACAATTAATAGAATAACAACAGAACAACAATAGATAACAGATTAACAATTAATAGAATAACAACAGAACGACAATAGATAACAACAGATTAACAATTAATAGAATAACAACAGAACCAATAGATAACAACAGATCAACAATTAATAGAATAACAACAGAACCAATAAATAACAACAAATTAAGAATTAATAGAACAACAACAGATAACAGATTAACAATTAATAGAATAACAAAGAAGAGTGACAAAACTGGGCATGGTGTTCTGATAACTTTCCTCTTGCACTGATGTTGTTTTCTCCGAGGTGATGGGGGAGTGGTCTTGGAGTGGTTATCAAATAATTTTTGTTGTCATGTACTGTACACACACACACACACACACACACACACACACACACGTACATGTGGTGTCTGTAGCTGCATCAGAAGTATGACAGCACAGAGAAGATTTACAACCAACTTCTGGAGAAGAAGGACATTGATCCTACTTTAGTGAGTCTTTGTATTATACGTATTGCATCCACATCACACTGGGTTGAAGTAGGTTGACAATAGCTCTATGGGGACACACACTGGACCAATATCACACTGGGTTGAGGCAGGTTGAAGTAGGTCATGATAGCTCTATGGGGACACACACTGGACCAACATCACACTGGGTTGAGGCAGGTTGAAGTAGGTCATGATAGCTCTATGGGGACACACACTGGACCAACATCACACTGGGTTGAGGCAGGTTGAAGTAGGTCATGATAGCTCTATGGGGACACACACTGGACCAACACCACACTGGGTTGAGGCAGGTTGAAGTAGGTTGAACTCTATGGGGACACACACTGGACCAACATCACACTCGGTTGAGGCAGGTTGAAATAGGTTGACAATAGCTCTATGGGGACACACACTGGACCAACATCACACTCGGCTGAGGCAGGTTGAAGTAGGTTGACAATAGCTCTATGGGGACACACACTGGACCAACATCACACTCGGTTGAGGCAGGTTGAAATAGATTGACAATAGCTCTATGGGGACACACACTGGACCAACATCACAGTGGGTTGAAGTAGGTTGACAATAGCTCTATGGGGACACACACTGGACCAACATCACATTGCGTTGAAGGAGGTTGACAATAGCTCAAAGGGGACACACACTGGACCAACACCACACTGGGTTAAGGCAGGTTGAAGTAGGTTGACAATAGCTCTATGGGGACACACACTGGACCAACATCACACTCGGCTGAGGCAGGTTGACAATAGCTCTATGGGGACACACACTGGGTTGAGGCAGGTTGAAGTAGGTTGACAATAGCTCTATGGGGACTCACACTGGACCAACACCACACTGGGTGGAGGCAGGTTGAAGTAGGTTGACAATAGCTCTATGGGGACACACACTTGACCAACACCACACTGGGTTGAGGCAGGTTGAAGTAGGTTGACAATAGCTCTATGGGGACTCACACTGGACCAACACCACACTGGGTTGAGGCAGGTTGAAGTAGGTTGACAACAGCTCTCACTGGACCAACACCACACTGAGTTGAGGCAGGTTGAAGTAGGTTGACAATAGCTCTATGGGGACACACACTGGACCAACATCACACTCGGCTGAGGCAGGTTGACAATAGCTCTATGGGGACACACACTGGACCAACACCACACTGGGTGGAGTCAGGTTGAAGTAGGTTGACAATAGCTCTATGGGGACACACACTGGACCAACACCACACTGGGTGGAGGCAGGTTGAAGTAGGTTGACAATAGCTCTATGGGGACACACACTGGAACAACACCACACTGGGTTGAGGCAGGTTGAAGTAGGTTGACAACAGCTAACTAGCGCTACACCATTCACCATTGCAAGTGCTATAAGGCGCTCCCATTTTCAAATGTTCATAAAACATTCAGCAATTCTCTACGAGCAAAGATTGTAATATCAGCTTAACTCATACTCTGTTGAGTCACAAGGTTGGGATGCACATACATGTATATCCCTTGTTATTGAGGTGGGTCATGTTGAATTCACTTACCATATTCAAAGATGAATTGGCTTGCAAATGAAGTCATTATATTTCCCCAGTCTGAAGTAAGTCAGTATATTTCCCCAGTCAGTCTGAAGTAAGTCAGTATATTTCCCCAGTCAGTCTGAAGTAAGTCAGTATATTTCCCCAGTCAGTCTGAAGTAAGTCAGTATATTTCCCCAGTCAGTCTGAAGTAAGTCAGTATATTTCCCCAGTCTCTGAAGTAAGTCAGTATATTTCCCCAGTCAGTCTGAAGTAAGTCAGTATATTTCCCCAGTCAGTCTGAAGTAAGTCAGTATATTTCCCCAGTCAGTCTGAAGTAAGTCGGTATATTTCCCCAGTCAGTCTGAAGTAAGTCAGTATATTTCCCCAGTCAGTCTGAAGTAAGTCAGTATATTTCCCGTAAGTCAGTATATTTCCCCAGTCTGAAGTAGGTCATCAGTATATACAGAAGAAACGAGTGCATACCTTAACCAGACCTGGAATGTGGGGCAGCGGAAACATGTCCCCCCACCTAAATTTGAAAGAGAGGTGATTTAACCCCCCCCCCTCCCCCTCCGATTATTAAACACCTGTCGATCGTCACGTAAGAAAAATTTCAACTCTGTATTGCATTGACTGGATGCCTGTAAACAATACAATATGAGCACTGGCTATGTTTAAATCTTTTTCTCGAATTAATTTAATTGTTGTCGACAGTATGAAATTAATCACTTTTTTCACGACTGTGAAATTTCACAACGTATTTTTCTCAACTAAATACGCCATTTACGGCTGGCAGGAACTACTATGAGGATTCCCTTTAAATCAGCTTCTTCTCTTTTAGGGCCGATGTTTCAACCGGAATACTTCAGTATTCGTCGGAGCAAATTTAAAATTTAAATATGCATGGAAACAATGCAACATGATTAGTTGGCATGGAAACAATGCAACATGATTAGTTGGCATGGAAACAATGCAACATGATTAGTTGGCATGGAAACAATGCAACATGATTAGTTGGTCTACAGTTCTTCTTTCGTTTCCTTTTTTGGCCAATTTTTTCTGAAAAAAAATTCTAGTTATTACACACACACACACAATATATTTATTAATATCACCTCAATAATCAACTTCAATATTTATTCACTCGACGTTTCGACTAGATACTCTAGTCTTCATCAAGAATTTGATTTTAATGTTATTATGTCAACTGAGAGTTCATTGAGAGTATATAATAAAGTATTTTTGTCTTGATTCTATTTGTTGTTATTTTTATAGTCATGCAGCTACCAACAAGAAGTTACTCAATACAGAGCTAACCAATCATGCATGTTATTATTCACAAGACGTTACTCAGTGTTACACATGACTGGCCAGTCATGCATGTTATTATTCACAACAAGTTACTCTTTGTTACACAGAACTAGCCAATCATGCATGTTATTATTCACAACAAGTTACTCAGTGTTACACAGAACTAACCAATCCGCATGTTATTATTCACAAGAAGTTACTCAATATAACACAGAACTAACCAATCATGCAATCTTGTGTAACACAAAACTAACCAGTCATGCATGTTATTATTCACAAGACGTTACTCAGTGTAACACAGAACAAACCAATCATGCCGGTTATTATTTACCAGGTGTGTAGTGTAGGCTCAAAACTGACCACCTGGTGAGCTCTATAAAAAAATCTTTTTGCATTTGTATATTGTTTAAAACTCTCAATGAACTCTCAGTTGACATAATAACATTAAAATCACCTTCTCAATAATCAACTTCAAATTTTATTCACTCGACATTTCGACTATATAGCTGCTCTTGTCTTCATCAGGAATAATGACAGAGCATCTAGTCGAAACGTCAAGTGAATAAAATTTGAAGTTGATTATTGAGAAGGTGATTTAAAACTGTTCGGCAAATTTGTGGTGTTATAGAAGATAGAAGATTGATAGAGCCAGCAACTAAAGAGAGTTGTGAAGGAGGCGCTGCACATCCACACTCCACCGAGGGATCAGCACTTCAACCGAGATGTAGGGCCATCGCGACCCGGTTGCTGCATCTCGGATCTCAATACTATGCACATGAAACCACGCCCATCTATGCCTGTCTGATGTGTTGCTGTGCATATACATTGTTATTCAGTCCATTCATGAATCACGTGCATTAGTTGTGTGAAACGTGTCTCCAGCTCTGTGCTACTGATTGCATGGAGGTCCTCTCTCACAGCAAGGCTGGACACACTCTTCTTCTCCAGCTCTGTGCTACTGAATGCATGGAGATCCTCTCTCACAGCAAGGCTGGACACACTCTTCTTCTCCAGCTCTGTGCTACTGATTGCGTGCAAATTATAAAGACCCTTGTGATTAAAAAAAAAAAAAATTTGCAAAATTTTTGAATTTTTTTTAACGAATTTTAAAAACGCGTATGAACCAGTTTGAATATTTGACGGTCATAATTAAAAAAAATAATATGAATCCATGTGTTTACATGGTGTCAAAATTGTTCGGAAACCATTTTATATATTGCATTATAAGCAGCTTTGCTAAATTAACTTGTGCAGGTGTTAATCTTAATCAAGGTTAGTTTGTGGGCAGTGTATTTGCAGCACACTGTCCACCAGCAAAAATGCCATCCCGTTGCTAGGGACCCGAGTGCAAGCATATGATTGCTATGTATTGGTTGCTGGGGACCCGAGTGCAAGCATACGATTGCAATGTATTGGTTGCTAGGGACCCGAGTGCAAGATCGGTTGCTAGGGACCTGAGTGCAAGCATACGATTGCAATGTACTATCGGTTGCTAGGGATCCGAGTGCAAGCATACGATTGCTATGCATTGGTTGCTAGGGACCCGAGTGCAAGCATACGATTGCTTTGTATATAGGGACAGGAGTGCATTCTTTGATGATTGGCGAGAGTATTTTTTTAGTGTTTTTAAATCTCAGTGCAGAGAGGGTTAAGACTTAATTAATTTCCACTTGTTCTGATTGGCTGAAAATTATGCTTGCTTGTCCACGATGCGTGTTGTGTTTGTGGTGTGTGTGTGTGTGTGTGTGTGTGTATCCAGGTTTACATCCAATACATGAAGTATTCACAAAGGACAAAGGGCATCAAAGCAGCTCGGTTGATTTTCAAGAAGGCTAGAGAGGACCCACGCAGCAAACACCATGTAAGGCCAGGCCATGCAGAATATTGTGGTGTGGTAAAGGGTCTCCACAGGTGAAAAATCAATGAGTGCACCACATGCTACTGCAAACTGAATCATGATATAAATAAGCATGTTTGTGATTTCAAGGAACAGCAATTCTGCACAGGAGGGCTCGGTGGGTGACTGGGTAGCTATATTCTACACAGGAGGGCTCGGTGGGTGACTGGGTAGCTATATTCTGCACAGGAGGGCTCGGTGGGTGACTGGGTAGCTATATTCTACACATCGGTGGGTGACTGGGTAGCTATATTCTGCACAGGAGGGTTCGGTGGGTGGCTAAGTAGCTATATTCTGCACAGGAGAGTTTGGTGGGTGACTGGGTAGCTATATTCTGCACAGGAGAGTTCGGTGGGTGGCTAAGTAGCTATATTCTGCACAGGAGAGTTTGGTGGGTGACTGGGTAGCTATATTCTGCACAGGAGGGTTCGGTGGGTGGCTAAGTAGCTATATTCTGCACAGGAGAGTTTGGTGGGTGACTGGGTAGCTATATTCTGCACAGGAAGGCTCGGTGGGTTAGGTAGCATACATGTACATGAACTTCACATGCAGTTTAGCATCTCATTATTCCTAATGAAGGCAGGGTCATCTAGAAGAAAATGTTTACATTGATTGTTGAGTGGGTTATGCGAACCTTCCCTTGGCTTCAGATATTTGTGTCTGCTGCTCGAATGGAGTACTTTGTCACCAAAGACAAGGCCATTGCTCTGAAGATCTTTGAGCTGGGCATGAAGAAGTTCGGAGATGAGCCGGGATACATCACGAACTACCTGGAGCACCTGACACATCTCAATGGTACCTAACGTACTCACCACTTAATTAAGAATTGACTGCCAACTTGATCCGTGGTTTGGTATAACATTTAGAGGGAAGACTTTTTTTGGTTAAGAATATCAACATTTCAAACTGTTCCTATAATTAGAATGCAAGTACAATAAGCTGCAGTTTCGTACGAGAACCGGTCCCGTTGAAGTGAGTCAACGAAAGCTATGCAGAGCTACTTCGCTCCATATCTGCAACAACAAAACTCACAACAACAAGGGAGTCCATTCAGGAGCAAACCTTTCCCAAGAGCGAAGGGCTTCACAGCAATTCCAGGCCACCATGGGTGCTTGTGCAGCTTCCTCAGAAGGAGAGCTTCACAGCAATTCCAGGCCACATGGGTGCTTGTGCAGCTTCCTCAGAAGGAAGGCTTCATAGCAATGCCAGGCCACATGGGTGCTTGTGCAGCTTCCTCAGAAGGAGGGCTTCACAGCAATGGCAGGCCACATGGGTGCTTGTGCAGCTTCCTCAGAAGGAGGGCTTCACAGCAATGCCAGGCCACATGGGTGCTTGGGAAGTTTGCTCAGAAGGAGGTCTTCACAGCAATTCCAGGCCACATGGGTGCTCGTGCAGTTTCGTCAGAAGAAGGGATTCCAGAAACAGGAGTCAAGGCCAGGAAGTGAGGTCATGACGATAGTTGCAATCTCAGCCTTAAAAAAAAAAGGAAAAAAATTTTCTTTTGTCCTGCTGACTTCCACTCAAGCTTCTGGAATAATGTTTTATGACTCGATACAGCTGTCTATTAGGCATGTTCAGGTTTAAAATATCCGCTGTTAAGTGCGATCGATTATATAATTTAAAAAACAAACTTGTATGTCCTCAAGTTAGTGCCTGTAGGCACTTGTGGAGGTTAATCGGTTAACCTCTTCTGATTGATCAAGGTCTTGAGTAATGCTGTTAATTAGGGGTTAGGGGCACTCATGGTAATAATATTTATTTTAATGCTTGTCCATCCTACTTGCGAACTCGAGAACTCCAAAGTTTCCACATGGTTGGTTCATAGTTCACATGGTTGGTTCATAGTTTACGTGGTTGGTTGGTTCATAGTTCATGTGGTGGGTTCATAGTTTGAACACAGAGTTGGTTCATAGTTCACATGGTTGTTCATAGTTCACGTGGTTGGTCATAGTTCACAGAGTTGGTTCATAGTCCACATGGTTGGTTCATAGTCCACATGGTTGGTTCGTAGTTGGTTCGTAGTCCACATGGTTGGTTCGTAGTCCACATGGTTGGTTCGTAGTCCACATGGTTGGTTCGTAGTCCACATGGTTGGTTCGTAGTCCACATGGTTGGTTCGTAGTCCACATGGTTGGTTCGTAGTCCACATGGTTGGTTCGTAGTCCACATGGTTGGTTCGTAGTCCACATGGTTGGTTCGTAGTCCACATGGTTGGTTCGTAGTTCACATGGTTGGTTCGTAATTCACATTTTTTGTTAATATTTTTAGCTCTCTTTAGTACAAAAAAGGAAGGTCTAAGCATGGCCTCACCAAAGATTCCTGCACTTCAATCTCAAAGATCCCCACCAGATGCCTAGCAGAATAGCTCAATCTAAGTTTGACAGGAAACTCTTCTTCAACATCAGCTTCTAGAGTCGGAGCCAGAAATGGCGTTGCACCAAATATTTGACCTCATTGACAGATGGTACCACCCTTCCCCCACCCCAAAATGTGTTGCTTCCAGGTTATAGTGATGTGTTGCTCCTGAAATCTCCCCTCTAATTAAGGTTATAGTGATGTGTTGCTCCTGAAATCTCCCCTCTAATTAAGGTTATAGTGATGGGTTGCTCCTGAAATCTCCCCTCTAATTAAGGTTATAGTGATGTGTTGCTCCTGAAATCTCCCCTCTAATTAAGGTTATAGTGTTGGGTTGCTCCTGAAATCTCCCCTCTAATTAAGGTTATAGTGATGTGTGCTCCTGAAATCTCCCCTCTAATTAAGGTTATAGTGATGGGTTGCTCCTGAAATCTCCCCTCTAATTAATCTCCCCTCTAATTAAGGTTATAGTGATGGGTTGCTCCTGAAATCTCCCCTCTAATTAAGGTTATAGTGATGTGTGCTCCTGAAATCTCCCCTCTAATTAAGGTTATAGTGATGTGTTGCTCCTGAAATCTCCCCTCTAATTAAGGTTATAGTGATGTGTTGCTCCTGAAATCTCCCCTCTAATTAAGGTTATAGTGATGGGATGCTCCTGAAATCTCCCCTCTAATTAAGGTTATAGTAATGTGTTGCTCCTGAAATCTCCCCTCTAATTAAGGTTATAGTGATGTGTTGCTCCTGAAATCTCCCCTCTAATTAAGGTTATAGTGATGGGTTGCTCCTGAAATCTCCCCTCTAATTAAGGTTATAGTGATGTGTTGCTCCTGAAATCTCCCCTCTAATTAAGGTTATAGTGATGTGTTGCTCCTGAAATCTCCCCTCTAATTAAGGTTATAGTGATGGGTTGCTCCTGAAATCTCCCCTCCAATAAAGGTTATAGTGATAGGTTGCTCCTGAAATCTCCCCTCTAATTAAGGTTGAATTGAGGTGGCATTTATAATGCACCAAGAGTTCACTTTGGACCATCAGAGTATGCAATGATCCTTACCTGGTGTTTCAACCACACAACTTGCAATGATCCTTACCTGGTGTTTCAACCACACAACTTGCAAACACAGTGTTTCAACCACACAACTTGCAAATACACGGCGTTTCAACCACACAACTTGCAAACACAGTGTTTCAACCACACAACTTGCAAATACACGCTGTTTCAACCACACAACTTGCAAACACAGTGTTTCAACCACACAACTTGCAAACACGTGGTGTTTCAACAACACAACTTGCAAACACGTGGTGTTTCAACCACACAACTTGCAAACACATGGTGTTTCAACCACACAACTTGCAAACATGTGTAGTGTTTCAACCACACAACTTGCAAACACGTGTAGTGTTTCAACACACAACTTGCAAACACCTGTTCTGAACATGGTCTGCATAGAAGCATAAGTTGTGTGCCCTTCATTCTTAAACATCTTTTTATATTAGCATCGCTCATGAGGTTGTGATTAAGTTCATAATGCAAGGGGTTTGTTTTGTTAGTGTTACAATAACCTTCTCAATAATCAACTTGTATTCTCTCCACGTTTCTACCAGATGCTCTAGCCTTCATCAGGAATTATTGTTGTTGTTTGTTATTATTGTTTTGGTTATTATTGTTTTTGTTATTATTGTTTTCTATTTTTCTATTGTTGTTTGTTGTTATTATTGTTGTTTTCTGTTTTCTGTTTAAATTTTTTTAATTTATTATTGTTGTTTGTTGTTTTTGTTAATGGTTTTTCTGGTGTTTTTAAATTGTTGTTTTTCCCCCTCTATTGTTTGTTGTTATTGTGTTTGTTGTTGTTTCTGCTATTGTTTTTATTATTTGTTTTATAGTGTTGTTGTTTGTTATTGTTGTTGTTTTCTGTTGTTATTGTTGTTTGTTATTATTATTATTTTTATTTTATTGTTTGTTGTTGTTTTCTGTTATTTTGTTGTTGTTGTTGTTGTTATTATTTTGTTGTGTTGTTGTTTGTTGTTGTTGTTATTCTGTTTTTGTTGTTATTCTGTTGTTTTATTGTTGTTGTTATTGTTATTGTTGTTGTTATT
Source organism: Cladorhizidae sp. MBARI D1340-BT2 (assembly GCA_028752905.1). NCBI lineage: Eukaryota > Metazoa > Porifera > Demospongiae > Poecilosclerida > Cladorhizidae > Cladorhizidae sp. MBARI D1340-BT2. The sequence goes on along the minus strand of JAQNBH010000004.1, from coordinate 11,495,580 downwards.
ATTATTGCTGTTGTTTTCTGTTGTTGTTGTTCTGTTGTTGTGTTCCCCTTGAATTATGGTGTGTACGAGCTGCAGTGGTTGGAACACCGCGTATAGCCACATTAAACATTCTACAGCCCTAGTAGTATTGCCGGACTCCACTACTTCATCAGGTTCTCATCTGCCTGACATGCCCACGCACCTTGACCTTATCCAGTACCTCTAGTTGGTATTCATGAATATACGACATTATGGGCTCTCCGTTGTTTTTGAGAAAGGATTTTCCGAGTGCTCACAAAGCTTATTCTTCCTTGTGATGGTGAAGAAGCGAGCAGGAGCATTGGGAGGTGGAGTGTAGCATTGGGAGGTGTAGCAGGAGCATTGGGAGGTGTAGCAGGAGCATTGGGAGGTGCAGTGTAGCAGGTGCATTGGGAGGTGGAGTGTAGCAGGAGCATTGGGAGGTGGAGTGTAGCAGGAGCATTGGGAGGTGGAGTGTAGCAGGAGCATTGGGAGGTGGAGTGTAGCAGGAGCATTGGGAGGTGGAGTGTAGCAGGTGCATTGGGAGGTGGAGTGTAGCAGGAGCATTGGGAGGTGGAGTGTAGCAGGAGCATTGGGAGGTGGAGTGTAGCAGGAGCATTGGGAGGTGGAGTGTAGCAGGAGCATTGGGAGGTGGAGTGTAGCAGGAGCATTGGGAGGTGGAGTGTAGCAGGAGCATTGGGAGGTGTAGTGTAGCAGGAGCATTGGGAGGTGCAGTGTAGCAGGAGCATTGGGAGGTGCAGTGTAGCAAGAGCATTGGGAGGTGGAGTGTAGCAGAGCATTGGGAGGTGGAGTGTAGCAGGAGCATTGGGAGGTGCAGTGTAGCAGGAGCATTGGGAGGTGCAGTGTAGCAGGAGCATTGGGAGGTGTAGTGTAGCAGGAGCATTGGGAGGTGTAGTGTAGCAGGAGCATTGGGAGGTGCAGTGTAGCTGGAGCATTGGGAGGTGCAGTGTAGCAGGAGCATTGGGAGGTGTAGTGTAGCAGGAGCATTGGGAGGTGCAGTGTAGCAGGAGCATTGGGAGGTGGAGTGTAGCAGGAGCATTGGGAGGTGGAGTGTAGCAGGAGCATGGAGCATTGGGAGGTGGAGTGTAGCAGGAGCATTGGGAGGTGCAGTGTAGCAGGAGCATTGGGAGGTGCAGTGTAGCAGGAGCATTGGGAGGTGTAGTGTAGCAGGAGCATTGGGAGGTGGAGTGTAGCAGGAGCATTGGGAGGTGGAGTGTAGCAGGAGCATTGGGAGGTGGAGTGTAGCAGAGCATTGGGAGGTGTAGCAGGAGCATTGGGAGGTGCAGTGTAGCAGGATATTGTGAGTAGGGATACTGCAATAAAATTTTGAACATAAAAAAAAAGAAAAAGGATTCGTGAAGTGATTGGAAGAAGATGGTGCTCCGAGTGATGAGGCGTGAAACTCGTGCACTGTCGTACAGGGAAGCAAATGAAAGGTTATTGGAAAAGAAACTGTCCAAGGCCACCATAGAGGTTGGCAGAGAGAAGAGAGGATACTTCCATACTTGGACTGTCTTGCTTCACTCAGGACAGGGACATCTAAACTATGGTTACGATGAGATTGGCGATGATCTAGTGATATTAGGGAGATTTGGGACAAAGAATGATGAGTTTGGTAGTACGAGCAGGAATTTGTGACAATACCCAGGTCAGACCACACTCTCACATGACCCATCTGGTGAACCCAACTGAACCTACCTTGCAGTAGCAGTAGATCATGTGAGTGTGTGTGTGTGTGTTCTGAAATTGCCTTGTCCAGTCAGCATAGTGACCATATTAGTGACTAGAGCCAGCAGAGGCTATAACATCATAATTCATTATGTACAACACAATTCCTTCAGCCATCAATCAACCTTCTTGAGATCTCTGCCAGATCTATCTGTCTATCTATGTATATATATATATATATATATATAGGGGGATATAGGTGAGAGGATTTGTTGGTATGGGAGTGGTATTATTCACTTGAAGTTCTGTGTTATCGTGTTTAAAATTATTTTTGGTAGTATATTAATTTACAATGACCCTGACCCTCTCATAATCAAATTGAAGTTTACTTTTAAACGCCCTTTTCCACCTTAAATTTGGGGTTGCTGGGGAAGGAAGAGTCACTTAAACGTAGCCCCAAGTGAGTGTTTGGAAACATTCTTAAAGGAGCCCTCACAAGCGCTATAGATTGTTTACTTCCCGGAGACTTCGTTTGAACTTGAAGAGTAGCTGATAGAAATTGAGAGGCTTCTGTTTGGCCCTGACAATTATACAGCTGCTGGCCATCGCAGGGTTCCCTGCTAGGCTTAGCTATCTTGGTGACTTGCAGTTGCTTGGTCACCTTAAGCTTCCATCTCTGCACCAACAGAAAGCTGCACTCCACTTTCACCAGCATGCTCCATGGTGGCCCATCTCTGTAGCAATAAGGCCAACTACAAACTTTGAGTGGCTAGAGTTTATGGATTACTGTATGAATTCCATTGCAGAAGTTCTCTAGTATAGTAAGCAACCATGAGATAGTTTCCTACCTGGTGCCTTTCCATCAAATAAAAACCACCTTTTCACTTAATTAGAAAGGTCACATTTTCACTTAATTTTTTAAGAAAGGTCACCTTTTCACTTAATTAGAAAGATAATTTCAGGAGCAAGCCACCATTATAACCTGGCAGAGTACCACCAATTAACGAGATAAAGGCTTTAAAGCCACTCATTAAGTACCTAGGCTCCTGTAGTGGGATAACAACAAAACTGATAAGAGTGAGGACTGCCTTGGACAGCGTGGGACCACTGTGGCATGCCCCACCACTGTGGGATCAGAGCCTGCCCCACCACTGTGGGACCACTGTGGCATGCCCCACCACTGTGGGACCAGGGCATGCCCCACCACTGTGGGATCAGAGCCTGCCCCACCACTGTGGGACCACTGTGGCATGCCCCACCACTGTGCAACTCTGCCACACCTTAAACCTTCCAACACAATTCGTACATGTTGTAAACAATGGCAACAACTTATGACCATGCTGCATCCGGGAGACTTACTAGTCCTGCTAAGTTATAATAGCTACAGTAGTCTGTCCAGTTGTGTTGTACAGAGACTGCCAGGTTGGGTCTGGGTACAGGAGGCCCCACTGTAGAAGTGACCCACTAGTGATGTAGGTTGGGTCTGGGTATAGGAGGACCCACTATAGAAGTGACTCACTAATGATGTAGGTTAGGTATGGGTATAGGAGGCCCCAGTGAGAAGTGACCCACTAGTGATGTAGGTTGGGTCTGGGTATAGGAGGCCCCAGTGTTAATTATAAGTTGATGGTTACATAGCAACAAACCAAAGTTAGTAATTAAAAAACATTTTTAAAAAAGCAAGCCGAGTTGCCCTTGAATATTACCATTGAAGCCTAAGAAATGGTGTCAGGTATCCATCTCCTCCTGTTAATCTGTGCATGTGTTTATGAAAACATGGAGTACCTAGTCTGTGGATCATCACCCACTAGGTCCAATGAGCTACTAAACTTGTTGCCACAATATTACCAGCCACGTAAGTTAAGGTAGACGCAATGATCAGCACCAGATGGTCGACTTCAGACCTGCTCCACGGTTTGGCAAGGTTGGCAGGACACTTGACACTAGTGTTAAATATCCACTAGAGCTTTGATGACATGGAAATTAATCTCATTACAATCTTCGCCCTCCCTTTTTAAATAATTTGCAGAGGATAGCAACACCAGAGTGCTCTCTGAGAAGCTCCCTTTTAAATTAATTAATTTTTATTTGCTGACGATAGCAACACCAGAGTACTCTCTGAGAAGCTCCCTTTTAAATTAATTAATTTTTATTTGCAGAGGTTAGCAACACCAGAGTGCTCTCTGAGAAGCTCCCTTTTAAATTTTTATTTTTATTTGCAGAGGTTAGCAACACCAGAGTGCTCTCTGAGAAGCTCCCTTTTAAATTTTTATTTTTATTTGCAGAGGTTAGTGCTCTCTGAGAAGCTCCCTTTTAAGTTAATGAATTTTTATTTGCAGAGGATAACAATACCAGAGTGCTCTTTGAGAAGGCAGTAAACTCCATTTCCATGGAAAAGACAAAGTAAGTGAGATGTCCATCATTGTTGTTCGCCCACAAACCCACCTCATACGATGCACACGATGCTCCCTCTTCTCTTCTTGCTTTCTTTTTAATCCATCACCGTCCTCCGTCTCTCACTCTCCTCTCGTCCCCCTCTCTTCTCCTTCTCTGACGCTATTCCATCCTCCGTCACAATCGGCATCCGTCCGTATAAACTTCCACCTTTCATTCTCGATGTTCAACACCCCCTTCCCCCCTCTCAGGGACATCTGGGAGAAATTTGTGCAGTTCGAATCTAGTGTGGGTGACTTGAGCTCGCTGATCAAACTGGAGAAGAGAAGGGCAGCAACCATCAGAAGCGAAGTAAGACAGAATATTTACCTGTCATAATTTAATCACGCTTATTAACAACTCCACATTGCCTCCGTGGTTATAGCAGATGTTCCTTTTGAAGGGAATAGGAAATAGATAAGGTGTCATAAAAGTCTTGCACGTCTGTTAACTAATGATGGCTCTAGTCAATTCCCAATCATGTGACTCTAGTCAGTTCCTCAAAAATTATCATACTGATGATCCTCAAACCTTGCATCTGGGGAAATGGTACACTCCCAACATTGGTTTGATCCCTTGGAAATGATAAGCATCACATGGTTAAGCATCACATGGTAAAGCTTGTATCTCGGCTAAAACTCCTACTTGGTATTCTAGGGGCCTAGGGTTTGGCCTGATCATACATGTAGCTCACCTGATCATAGCTCAAAAACACTTCCAGCGTGTCCTTGAACCCATTGCAAAGGTCAACCCCCAAAAACATGAGAAACATCTTTAAGGGTCTACATCTATCTATCTCTCCCCCCCCCCCCCCCACACACACACACATAACTTCATACAATAGCTTATAATTGTATAGCCAAAAGACTCCAAATTGTCCAAGCATTGCAGTGACTCAACTGCTCGATTCAGTTAAATGCTTGAAAATCAGTAAAGGGTTCTCCATACAATAAACACACTTGTGTATGTGCTGTAGTGAATGTTTAGTTAGCTCCTATCCCAAGTCACTTCTTGTAGGAGGCTGCTCGCTATAAGAAAAATAGAAAATGGAAGTGAGACAAAACTCTCGATGAACTCTCAGTTGACGTAGTGTAGATCCGGACTTCCTAATAATTGACTTAAATTTGCTCACTCGACATTTTGACTAGATGCTCTGGTCTTCATTTGGAATAATCTGCTCCTTAGTATATATTCCCATGAAGGCCAGAGCATCTAGCCTTCATCAGGAATAATAGTACATGTATGTATTCCTATGAAGGCCAGAGCATCTGCTGAAACGTCGATCAAAAAGAGAATGAAAATTAAACAAGAACCAATCTAGGCCAATCTAGGCCAATCTAGGCCACAAACATTTATAGGGGACCCTTTACCTATTAATAATGAATACCATTAATAATGAATACAATTATTACTTTTAAAAAATTCGCATTAGTATTCACTGTTTTAACAGGTAAAGGGTTTGATAGGTAAAGGGTAATTATAAATGTTTGTTGTAACCCACAACACTTCCTTCAATTCAATATATTATATATATATATTGTATATATATATTATATGAACAAGCACGTGAATCTAATTAATATGCATGTGACTAGCACATGATTAACCGTGTGAATCTAATTGATATGCATGTGACTAGCACATGATTAACCGTGTGAATCTAATTGATATGCATGTGACTAGCACATGATTAACACATGAACAAGCATGTGAATCTAATTGATATGCATGTAACTAGCACATGAACAAGCACATGTGAATCTAATTAATATGCATGTGACTAGCACATGATTAACACATGAACAAGCACATGTGAATCTAATTAATATGCATGTGACTAGTGCATGATTAACACATGAACAAGTGCGTGAATCTAATTGATATGCATGTGACTAGCACATGATTAACACATGAACAAGTGCGTGAATCTAATTGATATGCACGTGACTAGCACATGATTAACACATGAACAAGTGCGTGAATCTAATTGATATGTGACTAGCACATGATTAACACATGAACAAGTGCATGAATCTAATTGATATGCATGTGACTAGCACATGATTAACACATGAACAAGTGCATGAATCTAATTGATATGTGACTAGCACATGATTAACACATGAACAAGTGCATGAATCTAATTGATATGTGACTAGCACATGATTAACACATGAACAAGCACGTGTGAATCCCCACTATTGTGGGAACAATCCTTATGCCAGTGTGTGGACAGGATTTACCGAGACCTGCACCTGGTCCACAGATATAAATAGGAACCAGCTTTGTGTTGGTGTGGACAGACGGGCCTTAACATGTGCTATGATAGGTTAGTCCTATAAATGTTTGTGGTCTACAGATGGTAAATACTCGTTTCATTTTTTCCCTTCTTTTTTTCTCCTACCATTCCTGATACATGTATGTTACCCTTCCTGATATGTCGGGGATATGTCGGGGGTTGTGCAGACAAAAAACACAACCCTAATTTATTTTTTTATTCATTTTTTAATTTATTCATTTTTATATTTTTATATGATATATGATCATATAACCTGAAATTAGCTACTTCCTCCATTCCAAAAAGCTAAATGATTTTTGTGGTCTAAAACACTTCCTCCCTCGCGTTGCTTAAGGCCTTAGAAAGTTTGGTCTGTATTGGCATTTATGTCTTGAATGTGTAGGCATTACATCATTGTGATGGCATCTGTCATACTGACTGTCCTGGGCACTGCCCTGGCCCTAACCCTAGCCACTGCCCTGGCCCTAACCCTAGCTATTGGCATTTATGTCTTGAATGTGTAGGCATTACATCATTGTGATGGCATCTGTCATACTGACTGTCCTGGGCACTGCCCTGGCCCTAACCCTAGCCACTGGCCCTAACCCTAGCCACTGGCCCTAACCCTAGCCACTGGCCTGGCCCTAACCCTAGCCACTGCCCTGGCCCTAACCCTAGCCACTGCCCTGGCCCTAACCCTAGCCACTGCCCTGGCCCTAACCCTGGCAACTGCTCTGGCTCTAACCTTAGCCACAGCCCTGGCCCTAACCCTAGGAACTGCCTTGGCCCTAGCCCCTGCCCTAATCCTAACTCTGACCATAACTCTAGCTATGTAGTTACTGCCCTAGGCCTACTCTCATATAGCTACGAGTCTAATCCAGTACCACAGTACTGTATCTGTTCAGTACAGTATTGGGACTAGATTATAAGGTACGGGACCACAGTACTGTACTGTATCTGTACAATACAGTAGTGGTACTAGAGTACACAGTACAGTACCACAGTACTGTACTGTATAGTACAGCAGTGGTACTAGATTATAAGGTGCAGAACTAATATAATGGAACTCACTTGCTGGATGTCTCTGGATAGCTAGTGGCAAGTAATTGCACATGCTTATGGTGCTAGCGCCATCGTTCCTCGCGTGCATGTGACTTAGTGTGGCTATGATCATGTGCCCCTCACATGCATGTGACTTAGTTTGGCTATGATCATGTGTCATTCCTCACATGCATGTGACTGCATGTGGCTATGATCATGTGTCATTCCTCACATGCATGTGACTTAGTGTGGCTATGATCATGTGTCATTCCTCACATGCATGTGACTTAGTGTGGCTATGATCATGTGTCATTCCTCACATGCATGTGACTTACAGTAGTGTGGCTATGATCATGTGTCATTCCTCACATGCATGTGACTGCATGTGGCTATGATCATGTGTCATTCCTCACATGCATGTGACTTAGTGTGGCTATGATCATGTGTCATTCCTCACATGCATGTGACTTAGTGTGGCTATGATCATGTGTCATTCCTCACATGCATGTGACTGCATGTGGCTATGATCATGTGTCATTCCTCACATGCATGTGACTTAGTGTGGCTATGATCATGTGTCATTCCTCACATGCATGTGACTGCATGTGGCTATGATCATGTGTCATTCCTCACATGCATGTGACTTAGTGTGGCTATGATCATGTGTCATTCCTCACATGCATGTGACTTACAGTAGTGTGGCTATGATCATGTGTCATTCCTCACATGCATGTGACTTAGTGTGGCTATGATCATGTGTCATTCCTCACATGCATGTGACTGCATGTGGCTATGATCATGTGTCATTCCTCACGTGCATGTGACTTAGTGTGGCTATGATCATGTGTCATTCCTCACGTGCATGTGACTTAGTGTGGCTATGATCATGTGCCATTCCTCACGTGCATGTGACTGCATGTGGCTATGATCATGTGTCATTCCTCACATGCATGTGACTTAGTGTGGCTATGATCATGTGTCATTCCTCACGTGCATGTGACTTAGTGTGGCTATGATCATGTGTCATTCCTCACATGCATGTGACTGCATGTGGCTATGATCATGTGTCATTCCTCACATGCATGTGACTTAGTGTGGCTATGATCATGTGACATTCCTCACATGCATGTGACTTAGTGTGGCTATGATCATGTGTCATTCCTCGCGTGCATGTGACTTAGTGTGGCTATGATCATGTGACATTCCTCACGTGCATGTGACTTAGTATGGCTATGATCATGTGCCGTAGCCCTAAACTGTGGCGGAGTGCTTGAGAGGTCTGCCAGTGAGAAGAAGGGAGAGGTGGATGTAATGGAGCAGAATGAAGTGCTGTGAACTTACATCGCTGCATGTGAGTTCAGATGAGATGGTTCTGGCCAAGGAAGATGAGAGTAACTGATGATGACGTCTAACAAAAGGAAGATGAGAGTAACTGATGATGACGTCTAACAAGATCTGTGTCTAGTTCACATAGGATAGAGCAAAGGGCTCTCTGATTAAGCATGACCTTGTACAATAGAGAATTTAAAAAAAATATGTCATCATTATCTACAGTATAACAAATATTTCGACTTTAATCAACTTAAATTATACTCTCTCAACGTTTCGATGCTGTAGCCTTCTTAGGAATAATGACTAGATGCTGTAGCCTTCTTAGGGATAATGACTAGATGCTGTACATAGCCTTCTTAGGAATAATGAAGGCTAGAGCATCTAGTCTACACCGAGAGTGTAAAATTCAAGCTGATTATTGAGAAGGCCATTATAATTTCGTCACGTCAACTGAGAGCTTGTTGAGATTTCCCTAAAACAGACATCTTCTTCCCGCGGTGTTCTCTCTACTGAGGTTCTAATGCTAGGATCTTGCGACAAAAAGCAGATGAATTCCTGCTGTTAGTTGGCTTAGCGAGGATTCCAACCCGACAACAGCACTAGAGCTGGCCGACACTTGTAACTACAAAGGATGTGTGATCACACATCCAGGGTATAATTCACCTGCCAGACGCGAAGGTCCAAGTTGGACTCTTTTATCTTGTGGACTTCACATGGGGAAACAGTACAAGAAGAACTAAGTGTTTTATTAATTGGATTGGCGGTACCTATGGAGACCCCAACTGATAATACATGCACTTCTTTTGGTATGTGTGATTTTAAATGGTAAAGGGTCATCAAACAGGTTGTGGTCTCTATGATGTTTCCTTCTGTTTTTGTGCGTTAGTGGAGGAATACGCCATGTGTGGGCTTCAGGGTGTCCAAGGTTTTTAATCATTTTTTCTAACTTGTTTATTGTTACACATATCAACACATGCCATGTCTTGTTGCCACTGTTGACTGCACCCATGTAGGGTCAGCTACAGCCTCCTTCAAGGACTTGGTAACAGTTATCCAGGAGCGAGAACTCCACAAACCAAACAGCAGAATTGAGCGCAGCTCATTCCTTCTGCTTATAATGCAGCACATGCGTTACCTTGATCGCATTATCAGCGAACTCACTTGCTGATCCTTACCGACCACTGTAGTCCATAATTGAAAAACATTTATTTATTTATTTTAATTTATTATTTGGTGGGGGGGGGGGGGGGGGAGGAGCTACATACGTATGTAGATCTTGAAGATGAAATTCAATTCACATTTTCTGAATGTTGTTCTGCCAGTTCACTGCCTTAACAAAAGATTCAAGGCACACTAGGAGAGTAATAGCAGCTGCAGCCACCATTTATATTTATGCAGCCAATATCTAGGTTGTTGTTTTTGTGTGTGGGTTTTTTTGCCATCCACCATTTTGAAATTGGGGACAAACCAAATGTAGGGAGTGCTATTGCATTCTAATACCACAACATGTACAGTATGTGATTACTTTCCGTAAATTCAAGCTAGCTACAGTGCAATGCACTTTCCTTTATCCTCTTCCACTTCCTCCTTCTCTTCCATCTCTCATACTCCTCCACTTCCTTTTCTTCCTTCTATACTTCCTCTTCCTTCTCTTTCTTTCCATCTCTCATACTCCTCCACTTCCTCTTCCTTCTCTTCCAATACTCATACTCCTCTACTTCCTCCTCCTTCTCTTCCATCTCTCATACTCCTCCTCTTCCTCTTCCTTCTCTTCCATCTCTCATACTCCTCTTCCTTTTCTTCCTTCTATACTTCCTCTTCCTTCTCTTTCTTCTCTTCCATCTCTCATACTCCTCTACTTCCTCCTCCTTCTCTTCCATTTCTCATACTCCTCCTCTTCCTCTTCCTTCTCTTCCATCTCTCATACTCCTCTACTTCCTCCTCCTTCTCTTCCATCTCTCATACTCTTCCTCTTCTTCCTCTCCCACTTCCTCCTCCTCTTGTCATGCTTCTCAGGATGTGCGGTCCAAGGAGACTGTCCTTCTAGTGGACAGATACAAGTTCCTTGACCTCCTGCCTTGTTCTAATGTGGAGCTGAAGGTCATTGGACATCCAGTAAGGAAGAACACAAACTAGCATCTTGCCCTTGGTGTGTGTGCATGCGTGCGTGTACAGTAAGGCAGGAGCTTATCGTGTGGTTTAAGTATTCATGTTTAGAGTTGTGTGTGTGTGTGTGGTGTGTGTGTGGTGTAATAAGGCAGGACCTTATCGTGAGGTTAAGTATTCATGGTTAGAGTTGTGTGGTGTGTGTGATGGTGTGTGTGTGTGTGTGTAATGGTGTGTGTAATAAGGCAGGAGCTTATCGTGAGGTTTAAATATTCATGATTAGAGTGTGTGTGTGTGGTGTGTGTTTATTCATGGATATATACCTCTTATAGGCTTAACACAATGAGCAGCAGAAAAGGGCGTGGCTTTCACTACACACTGCACAGCCCTCGAATATTCCCCCCGCAAATCCTCCTCCTGTTGGTCACTATCTACGAATATTTAACTCCTTCCATACACACAACGAATATTTAACCCCTTACATACGCACATATTTCTCCTCGACAATCCCTCCTGTCCCCCACCCCCACATCTACCCACTTATTTTTCCCTCTCTTCTCCGACCTGAACCCTTCTTTCCCTCCATCCTTCCTCCACCCTCCTCTCTACAGTCCACAACCCACCCCGTAGGTACTAATGGACTTCTCCCCAGACCAGAGATGTCCACACCGAATCGACCCATGACAGTCGCCGGAGCAACAGCTCCTGTTGGAAAACGAGGCGGAGGCACGATCGAGCAGTCCTCCCTCGTCAGACCTGACATGAAGCAGATGATCCCGTTCAAGCCTAGTGCCACAATGGGTGTGGGCATGAACTGTGTTCCCGGGGGGACTCTTCCTCTTCCCTTTGCCATCTCCACTCTCCTCACGCTGCTCCCTCCTCCAAGCTCATTCCATGTTAGTTCAATCAGCTCTCTCTTTGCTGGTGGGGAATGCACGTGTGGACACTAATGCAAAGGTGTGGCTTGCTGGAGCAGCTTGCTATTCAGGTTTTCAAATCTATGCATTTACACAACACCTCTCCAAGCAGCCAGTTCTCCCTCCTCTACTGACTATGCAGCGAGTTCTCTCTCGTCTACTGACTGTGCAGCCAGTTCTCTCTCCTCTACTGACTGTGCAGCCAGTTCTCTCTCCTCTACTGACTGTGCAGCCAGTTCTCTCTCCTCTACCAAGGTTTTATCTAGGGGGGGGGGGGAAGGGGGGGAAGATGGGGGGAATCTTCCCCCCCTTCAGTGCTGTCTTCCCCCCCTTCAGATAGGCAGTAATGTAAAGAGTAATGTAATGTACTGGAGTGTCTAGTGTCCGTGAATTTTAATATAATTAAAAAATAGATAATAAACATGGTCACACAATAAGTCTCCTAGTCTTTTTCTACTTCCATATCTTAATTATTGCCTCAATGTCATCATCTGATAAGGGAGTTCGGCCCTTCAATTGCTATTCGCATGCACTTGTCCAATGTACAGTCCTTCAGACGGTTTCTGAGATTTGTCTTAACAAGTGTAAGCGTAAAAGCTTCTTGTCGTTAGTGGGATAATTTGATAGATTTGAAGAAGTTTTAGTATATTAGGAAGCATTAAGCACTGTGACTCACTGGCAAGTACAGTAGATGTCATGTCCTGAGCATTGCTGCTTTTGGTATGATGAGCAGCCTGTGTCAAAGGTATGTTTTGTTCTGTGTGAGAAGTGGTGAAATATTAAAGGGAAATCATGTGTGCTGCATCAAACATGAATCAAGGCTCCTTTCGTATACTGGAAAATTACGTGTGCATGAAAAGTCTCAAAGTCACCAAAATGCCATTATCATAATATATTGCCTCTTAAACTAACACACTACCACATTGAGCTGATTTTGAGAACATATGTCGGTATTCCCCCCCTTCCAAAAAATCCTAGATAAAACCCTGTCTACTGACTGTGCAGCCAGTTCTCTCTCCTCTACTGACTATGCAGCCAGTTCTCTCTCCTCTACTGACTATGCAGCCAGTTCTCTCTCCTCTACTGACTATGCAGCCAGTTCTCTCTCCTCTGCTGACTATGCAGCCAGTTCTCTCTCCTCTACTGACTATGCAGCCAGTTCTCTCTCCTCTACTGACTGTGCAGCCAGTTCTCTCTCCTCTACTGACTATGCAGCCAGTTCTCTCTCCTCTACTGACTATGCAGCCAGTTTTCTCTCTCCTCTACTGACTATGCAGCCAGTTCTCTCTCCTCTACTGACTATGTAGCCAGCTACCTTTCTGACGGTCTCTCTTGTGACCCATTCATACTGAGGACGGCTGATCATTCATACTGAGGATGGGTGACCATTCATACTGAGGATGAATGGTCACCCATCCTCAGTATGAGTGGTCACCCATCCTCAGTATGAACGGTCGCCCATCCTCAGTATGAACGGTCGGCCATCCTCAGTATGAATGGTCGCCCATCCTCAGTATGAATGGTCGCCCATCCTCAGTATGAATGGTCACCCATCCTCAGTATGAGTGGTCACTCATCCTCAGTATGAATGATCAGCCATCCGCAGTATGAATGGTCACCCATCCTCAGTATGAATGGGTCACCCATCCTCAGTATGAGTGGTCGGTCACCCATCCTCACTATGAATGATCAGCCATCCTCAGTATGAGTGGTCACCCATCCTCAGTATTACTGAGGATGGGTGACCATTCATACTGAGGATGGCTGATCATTCATACTGAGGATGGGTGACCATTCATACTGAGGATGGCTGATCATTCATACTGAGGATGGGTGACCACTCATACTGAGGATGGCTGATCATTCATACTGAGGATGGGTGACCACTCATACTGAGGATGGGTGACCCATTCATACTGAGGATGGCTGATCATTCATACTGAGGATGGCTGATCATTCATACTGAGGATGGGTGACCACTCATACTGAGGATGGGTGACCATTCATACTAAGGATGGGCGACCATTCATACTGAGGATGGGCGACCATTCATACTGAGGATGGCCGGCCATTCATACTGAGGATGGGCGACCGTTCATACTGAGGATGGGTGACCATTCATACTGAGGATGGGTGACCACTCATACTGAGGATGGGTGACCATTCATACTGAGAATGGGCGACCATTCATACTGAGGATGGCTGATCATTCATACTGAGGATGGGTGACCACTCATACTGAGGATGGGTGACCCATTCATACTGAGGATGGCTGATCATTCATACTGAGGATGGGTGACCATTCATACTGAGGATGGCTGATCATTCATACTGAGGATGGGTGACCACTCATACTGAGGATTGGTGACCATTCATACTGAGGATGGGCGACCATTCATACTGAGGATGGGTGACCGTTCATACTGAGGATGGGTGACCATTCATACTGAGGATGGGTGACCACTCATACTGAGGATGGGTGACCATTCATACTGAGGATGGGCGACCATTCATACTGAGGATTGATGATCATTCATACTGAGGATGGGTGACCATTCATACTGAGAATGGCTGATCATTCATACTGAGGATGGCTGATCATTCATACTGAGGATAGGTGACCATTCATACTGAGAATGGGTGACCATTCATACTGAGGATGGGTGACCATTCATACTGAGAATGGCTGATCATTCATACTGAGGATGGGTGACCATTCATACTGAGGATGGGTGACCACTCTTACTGAGGATGGGTGACCACTCATAGAGGATGGGTGACCATTCATAATGAGGATGGGTGACCACTCTTACTGAGGATGGGCGACTATTCATACTGAGGATGGGTGACCACTCATACTGAGGATGGGTGACCATTCATACTGAGGATGGGTGACCATTCATACTGAGGATGGGTGACCATTCATACTGAGGATGGGTGACCACTCATATTGAGGATGGGCGACCACTGATACTGAGGATGGATGACCATTCATACTGATGATGGGTGACCATTCATACTGAGGGTGGGTAAGCATTTCATATTTATCACATCTTGTGTTAATCAGAAGAAGCTTACATATGCCACAAACTCACCTGTCTAACTCCCTCTGTGTCAACCACAACAACTTTGTGCGAGTCCCCTCCCCCTTCCCCTCCCTCCCTCTCTGCCTTAGCTCCTTTGATGTGCTCAACTCCCATACGCAAATTATTCCCTCAAGGTAGAAATCGTTCGAGAATTCAGGCAGCAGTAATATCTCTCTGTAATATTCGAAAAAATCTTCATATCAAATGTCAAAGTTTGTCTACTATTATATGGAGTTCCTTGTAGTCTTTCATGCAGCCGTATCGTACGTATGTACGACATGGAAGGAGTCTGGTTGGTTGAACTCGCGCTGGCCACTTGCCTTGCACAGTCATCTAATTGCTTAGAGTTGATGTGGGGAAATCTAGAATTTCATTAGTGGCAACAAAAAAATTACACTTGCCATGCCACATGATGAATTTCACACACCATAATTTTCATGAAAGGCTTGACCAGACTCTCTCTTTTCATGCAAGGGAATTGGAGTCTAGCTAGAGAGCATAAACGTCCTGCTCTTTATAAGTTATAGAGGAACTGAGGTTGTTGGATGCCCCCCTGGGATACAAACAATGCCATCTGGTATGCTTTTCAGAGGTTCGGTCAATATTTGATTGGTGGTGTGGCTATAGCTAGGCATGCCTGTGAGTAGTTAAAAAAATTTATTCAAGCTTAGAGTTAAAATTCAAGATTAGAGCTGCAGGCCTGAAAGATCTCTTTCAAAGTATTTGCAGAATATGATATTATCTAGATGTATATGGTATACTATAGAAGCATTAGCTATATATAAGCTGCAAGTAATTAATGCATCTACAGTATTATAATATATAAGGTGCAAGATAACTGATGCAGTATTATAATAAGATAGCTGATGCAGTATTATAATATATAATATTATAAGGTGCAAAATAACTGATGCAGTATTATAATAAGATAGCTGATGCAGTATTATAATATATAATATTATAAGGTGCAAAATAACTGATGCAGTATTATATTGCAAGATAACTAATGCATCTACAGTATTATATATATAAGCACAGTATGATATAGATTATACATCTTTCTTCTGGTCGCATCCAATTGGCAGGTGTGGTTGGTCTTGGGAAAGGCTCCGAATAATTAACAAAAGTAGGTAGAAGAGCTTGGCAATTAGTGTGTGAAAGCCCAGCTCACTGCTTGCCAAATTAAATACCCTTGATAATTATAACCACTTAACAGCAGAGGCATTTACTATTACACTTTGTACTGTGTATGTGTGTGTTGTGTGTGTAGGGCCCCTTTGTACAAGTCGATGAATTTATCCGCATGTTGGCAGTGGATCCTGCTAGTCCCACCATGGACGGCAGCGAGGCTGGGAGCTTGGACGAACCAGGCAAAGGAGGAGGAGTCAAGCGGAAGAGGGAAGTAGGGAAAGAGATGGATGGAGAACTGGTGGGGAATGCCCCTGCGAACGACATTTATAGGGCACGGCAGCAGAAACGAGTGCACACAGCTTAACTGAATTTCTTTGATTATCATACCTGACATACATACATACATGCATACACTATACACACTACTATATACCACCAAACCAGGCTCTTCATTTATTCTCATGTAATTAATCTTTGTAACTGGTTGTGTGTGTGGGGGGAGGGTGGTGTTGGTGAGGTGAGGCGGGCTTACATGACTGCACTAGACCTCGGAAGAACACCGCGCACTATTTATTAAATTTTTTGCTTGTATATAAGACCCACCCAGCTGACACCACGGCAGATCCAGCAGATCACAAAAAACTTACAAAATTCAGTTGCCGACAGGTTCTATTGTGCTGGAGGTAAGGTTTTGTTGCGAGTCTGGAGAGAGGAAGATGTAAAAAAAAAACACCAGACTGGATGGCAGGAACAAGCTAAAGTATGAATCTGATCAGGGAGATGCGAAGGAACCCTCAGTCAATTAGAATGTAAATCTGGCTACTAGATTTTGACTTGTAGACCAGTACTTTTTATCCCTAATGATGGTCACCACCAGCTGTGGTGTCCACCAGACTTGTAGCTGTGGTGTCCATCAGATTTGCAGCTGTGGTGTCCATCAGATTTGCAGCTGTGGTGTCCATCAGACTTGTAGCTGTTGGTGTCCATCAGACTTGTAGCTGCAGACTTGTAGCTATAGTGACCACCGGACTTGTAGCTGGTGTCCACCAGATAGCTGTGGTGTCCATCAGACTTGTAGCTGTGGTGTTCACCAGACTTGTAGCTGTGGTGTCCATCAGACTTGTAGCTGTGGTGTTCACCAGACTTGTAGCTGTGGTGTCCATTAAACTTGCAGCTGTGGTGTCCATCAGACTTGTAGCTGTGGTGTTCACCAGACTTGTAGCTGTGGTGTCCATCAGACTTGTAGCTGTGGTGTTCACCAGACTTGTAGCTGTGGTGTCCATCAGACTTGTAGCTGTGGTGTTCACCAGACTTGTAGCTGTGGTGTCCATCAGACTTGTAGCTGTGGTGTTCACCAGACTTGTAGCTGTGGTGTCCATTAAACTTGCAGCTGTGGTGTCCATCAGACTTGTAGCTGTGGTGTTCACCAGACTTGTAGCTGTGGTGTCCATCAGACTTGTAGCTGTGGTGTTCACCAGACTTGTAGCTGTGGTGTCCATCAGACTTGTAGCTGTGGTGTCCATCAGACTTGTAGCTGTGGTGTCCATCAGACTTGTAGCTGTGGTGTCCATCAGACTTGTAGCTGTGGTGTCCACCGACTGCAGCTGTGGTGTCCATCAGACTTGTAGCTGTGGTGTCCATCAGACTTGTAGCTGTGGTGTTCACCAGACTTGTAGCTGTGGTGTCCATCAGACTTGTAGCTGTGGTGTCCATCAGACTTGTAGCTGTGGAGTCCACCAGACTTGTAGCTGTGGTGTCCTCCAGACTTGTAGCTGTGGTGGCCATCAGACTTGCAGCTATGGTGTCCATCAGACTTGTAGCTGTGTTGACCACCAGACTTGCAGCTATAGTGACCACTCATGTATATAGGTGTGTACTGTAAAGTGAATTATGTTCCCTTCAACACAATAAAATAATCTGCCAAATCAAGTCTTATATATGTAAACGCATCAAGTAAAAATGGAACTTTAGGCACATACCTGCTTTGTTGAGTTTTTGATGCCATTCAATAGACATAATTATGACCTAAAAGGTTTTTCACAAATTTTCACATCTATCATGTCGAGTTATGCCTGTTGCAATCAAGCGTTTTTAGTATATAAATCAAGTCATATATATACAAGAAAACATAACAAAAGAGGTGAATTACACTGATAAAAAAGAGACCACTGGCACTGTAAATTAATTATGGAGCTAACATAGCAGGTCTGCGATCAGCAGATATGAAATTATCTTTGACAAGATGAGCACATTTTGTTGATGAAAGCTCAATCAGTCTTGTACGATACTGTTGCTGTGCCATAGCTGAGCAATACATCTAGAACTTTCAACTCTTGTATCTCAAATTCATTGAGCATGCCCAAGGTTCCATTTTTACTTGATGTGTTCACATATATATATATCTATATATATATATATATACTTAGAAGGTAGTTAGCTGATGAAGGCTACAAATAGTGCTCAATGCTGTGTTAAAGCAGAGCTATTGAATAGTAGTAATAGAAAAGTCCTGAAAACCTTCTATATATATGTAGTGTTTTCAGTAGCTAGGCATTTCTTGTATTGTTGTAGGAATCATTTCAACGCTGTTGTGTAGTTTCCCTACAGCTTGTCCATGTTCAAACTGTCATGTCATTATTATGGATCAGTAGATTCGTTTTTGTCCAGCTCTTGTACAAGTCTGTCAACAATATGGCACCACAAGATTCCTACCCCCATCCTGTTCTGTCGGTGTAAATATGACAAACAGATTTGGACAGCAATGCAAAACAAGTGTGAGGAATTTGTCCTGTTGGTGTAGTAGCTATGGCAACATTCTTACCTAGCTAGCTATAGCTACAAACACAGCTCCTTTGAAGTAGCTATGGCAACATTCTTACCTAGCTAGCTATAGCTCTCGACTACAAACATAGCTCCTTTGTAGTAGCTATGGCAACATTCTTGCCTAGCTATCAACTACAAACACAGCTCCTTTGTAGTAGCTATGGCAACATTCTTACCTAGCTAGCTATAGCTCCAACTACAAACACAGCTCCTTTGTAGTAGCTATGGCAACATGCTAGCTATGGCTCTCAACTACAAACACAGCTCCTTCACTAAGTTTCTGGAGGATGCAGACGAAAGAGGGGGGGGACTTGAACTCGGTAGTGAAACAGATAATGTCCATATTGAAGATAGCAAGCAGCAGTAGGTCATCCTTCTCATTAGACAAGCCATCGCCATTCAAACCTTACCAGTGGTCTCCCCTTTCACCTCGACCACATCCATCTCCAATGAACCCTTCCCTTCATCCTACTAAATTCATCTCCATGAACACCTTCACTACTCCAGAAAACCACACACCAAAAAAACGTGGTTATTATATAAGACTCAATTATGCATCTATATAATTATAGATGATCTGTTTTCAATGCCTTGCTTGAAATTGAGCAAGCCACTTCAAATTGCTTTCTGAGATGAGAATGAATCTCAGCACACGTAATTACTATAAGCCCAGATGACAGTCTCGTCTTACTAAGCGCCAGTACAGTAATCTGGATCACGAAAACTGGCTGTATTGCGCTAGAGGAAGGCGGGTCTGGAGAGAGAAAAATGTCAAAAAACAACAACGCCCGACTGGATGGTAGGAACAAGCTAAAGTTAGTATGAATAGGTACAGAAGGTGATCATCAGATATAATATCTGGAACCCTAGCTGTACGCACTAAAGACACTAAAATCTGCTAATTGCGTCCTCACTAATTGCCCGCCCACTATAGATTGACTAAGCGGATTGACTAAGCGTTAAGATTGGCAGACAGGGTAACTTAGCCCCGCTAGTTGGTTGCCCAGCAATCATGGAGTTGCTACAGACCAAAGTCACTCATTTCCCCTCTATTCTGTAATCCACACTTGGAAGAGGCAGGGTAGACATGAGTTACAACCACTAAAAGATAAGCATGCTGATTGAATTTAGTTTGGGTAATTGAGAGTCTCGCTGATCGAAACTCAGATTGGGGGGGGGGGGGGGGGGGGGGTTGTTGTCTGGAAGACCTAAACTCGACGGGTTTTTTTTTAACCTACCTGTACACTATAGTACTAACTGTCAGTAAATAAATAACTATAAAGTAGCAGTCTGTGTGTAATCCTAAGTACAAACTCTCGTGAGAAGGTGGTTAAAACTGACCCTTTCCCATTGTCCCTTCCCATTGCAAGGATATGTATATAATGGGTGTTAAGATGTTCCAAACGATGAACCAGAAGCCACCAACTAGAGTTTAGTGCGTATTAAAATATTAAAAAATTGATAAATATATCCACTTCTAAAAGCTGGAAAACACCTGGAAGTGGCATGTTGAAATGGTGAGTTATGTCTACTATAAATTATGCAATCATTATATATATATATATGCAATCATCAACAAATCCGAATGACTGAAGGTGTTTAGGTCTCCTGTTCAGAAACTTCAAAAGGCCAAAATAGATTACCAAAATATTAAAATACAATAATTATTTTCTTGAATGTATTAAAACGTGGTCCCTTCAAAACTTAATTCTAGTCGATCCGGCCCCCTTCTTAAAAATTCAAGATCTTCCCCCTGCATAAATAGTCAGCTCGGAAGGTGGGATGGGCGCGGCAAGCGGAAATAAATACTCGGCCACATTTTTTGACGACTCTTCGTAGCTAGCCGAGACTGTTGACTAGCAATGTATAGTCTCCATTGACTGATCAATCGTACCAAAGCAAACCGTCTTATTCTTCAGGAGCGTGGCTATAAGGACGCAGGAGGTCGTCCGCAAGAAGCGACTGCAGGAACAACGTGGGTTCATCAGGTATTGATCAAGTCGAGAGACACAGTTACCCTGTCGGCAAGAGCCGAGTAAGTCTATATAATGATAGCACAGTGTGTTGGTGTTCCAAGCGAATGAATAATAGATAGACAATTACGTTTTAGTTAGCTAATATTTTATTGTTACTTGTATAAGCGAGCTGCAGCTGGCCAGCAGTTACTAACATAACCACAGCTGCAACAAAACAATTGTAAGCCAAAATGAGTGGTCACTCTCTGTCCATATAGCTACATGTGAAACTGACATTCCTGTGAATATCCATCTGAATTCTCCAAGAGTTTTCCCCCCCTTCTCTCTCTATTAGCATAAGCACATGGCTATGGCTAAGGCTGGACCTGCATCTAAGGATAGACTACCTGTGGAATTGTCGGTTCCTCATGCTGGCTCTTCCAGTTGTGTTTGTTGAGTATGTATTTAGCTGCTGCATGGTAGAACCTACCAGCTTCCTACACTTCCCGTATATCAACTGAGTGTGTGTACTTAATCTTGACATCAATGCATTGCTTGACCTCCATGAGTAATCTTGCAGCAAGGGAGATAGAGAATAAATTCCTATCCGAGTTTGAAAATTACGAGTGTTCTGATACAATCATCCCTACTCCGTTGCTATAAGTCCCTGTGCTTGAAGTAGCCAGAGAATCATAGCTACAACTGCTGTTGGCACTGAGCCATGTGCTAAGCAGGCCAAAGTAGTTGCGGGCATTTGTTGCATGCGGACATGTGTGTATGTGTGATGAATATATTCAGAATTGAGAAAATGTCAGCTTTATATCTCCCACCAAGATCCCATGTCGCTGCAAAGTGACTCCTGGGGATGTCTTTGGTATTGTATAGTTTGAGCCACTTCCTAGGCTGTGACTCTGGAAGGATATAGTCCTGTGCATGTGTGTGGGGCCACACCCATGCACACTTTTTAAAGCTTTTGATGAAGTGTGCAAATGAAGCAAATATAACACGTTCTGGACTTACAAGACCTGCTAAGTTACTTTCACTTTCTAGCTATCTTGTGAGGCCTTCATCACAGGAAAAGAGTGAGAGCTGAGCATATGCAGCCCACACATCACCAGCACATGTATGAGAGTAGAACATGTACAGCCCACACATCACCAGCACATGTATGAGTGTAGAATGTGTGCAGCCCACACATCACCAGCACATGTATGAGAGTAGAATGTGTACAGCCCACACATCACCAGCACATGTATGAGAGTAGAACATGTGCAGCCCACACATCACCAGCACATGTATGAGAGTAGAACATGTGCAGCCCACACATCAGCAGCACATGTATGAGAGTAGAACATGTGCAGCCCACACATCACTAGCACATGTATGAGAGTAGAACATGTACAGCCCACACATCACTAGCACATGTATGAGAGTAGAACATATACAGCCCACACATTACAAGCACATGTATGAGAGTAGAACATGTGCAGCCCACACATCACCAGCACATGTATGAGAGTAGAACATGTACAGCCCACACATCACCAGCACATGTATGAGAGTAGAACATATACAGCCCACACATTACAAGCACATGTATGAGAGTAGAACATGTGCAGCCCACACATCACCAGCACATGTATGAGAGTAGAACATGTGCAGCCCACACATCACAAGCACATGTATGAGAGTAGAACATGTGCAGACCACACATCACCAGCACATGTATGAGAGTAGAACATGTGCAGCCCACACATCACCAGCACATGTATGAGAGTAGAACATGTGCAGCCCACACATCATGAGCACATGTATGGGAGTAGAACATGTGCAGCCCACACATCACAAGCACATGTATGAGAGTAGAACATGTGCAGCCCACACATCACAAGCACATGTATGGGAGTAGAACATGTGCAGCCCACACATCATGAGCACATGTATGGGAGTAGAACATGTGCAGCCCACACATCACTAGCACATGTATGAGAGTAGAACATGTGCAGCCCACACATCACCAGCACATGTATGAGAGTAGAACATGTGCAGCCCACACATCATGAGCACATGTATGGGAGTAGAACATGTGCAGCCCACACATCACAAGCACATGTATGAGAGTAGAACATGTGCAGCCCACACATCACAAGCACATGTATGGGAGTAGAACATGTGCAGCCCACACATCATGAGCACATGTATGGGAGTAGAACATGTGCAGCCCACACATCACTAGCACATGTATGAGAGTAGAACATGTGCAGCCCACACATCACAAGCACATGTATTGAGGCAGGCATAGCTATGTTCATTTAATTTATGACAACTCTATGGACTAAGCTTGCTAGATGGTAAGTCCAGAATGAACTTTGTGACTGTTCTATGTTCCATAATACACCCCAGGAGTGGTTTTTGTGAGGTGATGTACAGCTGTCATGAATTAGAAATTTCACAATTCTTTTTTATTGGACAAACATTATACATTCTGCATTCACTCAAATAAACATACATATATACACACACATATCATATATGTATATATACATATTTATATATTATATATATGTATATATATACACAGCTGGGCAACATGATTATCTTGCCTCTGCAACAGGTGCGGATAAGAAGCCAAGTGTTGATATGGAGGGTTGTGGCTTGCACAGAGTGTGAATATTATAAGACGTTCTGAGCAACTACACATTGTACCAGACACAGCCTGCTCGAGTGAACCTGCTCGAATCAGAACAATGTAGTAGTAGTAGTAATAGTAACAGGAGTAGCAGTTGTAGTACATAAGTAGTAGTAGTACAGTGGCAGTAGAGGTATGGTAGTAATAGTATTAGCAGTAGTAATAATTATAGTAGAGATATAGGTAAGCAACAGTAGTAGTAGTAGTACAGTGGCAGTAGAGGTATGGTAGTAATAGTATTAGCAGTAGTAATACAGTAGAGATATAGGTAAGCAACAGCAGTAGTCAAGCAATATTGGTGGAAGCAGAAGTGTGTATATATATATACACATGATATGACCTGGCTGCTATATTTGGTAGCATTATTGACATAGTGAAATGACGACCATTTAATTCAAGCCTGCAAGCAAGGCACGCCCCCACTAAGTGAGGTTGACTGGCCGAGCTTGACCACACCTTGCCATACTAGCAGCTGCTCTAATTCTCTACATGGCTCATTCCTAACGACGTGTGTCCGTACCGATTGACCGCTTCACTTGGTCAGAGCAAGCGGCCCTTAAACTGATGCCGGCTGCCTTTCTCTAGTCCCATGTCTAGCATTGGTAGAGGCAAGAGAGCCTCGAGGCGTGGACTTTTATTTTATTTTTTATTAGTCTGGCAGCTGTGTGTAATGCCACGCCCTCTTCAACACCACACCCACACAATCAATTCTCACCTCTCATGCTTAAATTTCACAAGATATTTCCGGTGTGGCAAATTATAATCCTTCCCCAAAGTCCGGACATGCCCTCTCTCCTCTCCTACTCCTCCGGTGTCCCTATGCCCTCCTTCTTCCTTCCTCTTCCCTCCTCCACTCCTCTCCTCCACCTCCTCTTCCCCCCATCATCTCGCACTCCTCCTCGTCCTCCTATTCTCCCACAATCCCACGTTAGTGATGCATGGTTCGTACCCATGAAGCTGGCGACATGGGATCACAGTAATGCGATGCCTTAACATCCAGTCAGTCATGATAGACTATTGCCCTTCTTTGCCAAGCCATGCAGATGAAGGTGATCGCAGCGTGAATAAATGGACTTTTAAAGTCTCTTGTTTCATTGACTGGACCCGATATGAATTTTTGATTTCCCAGCATCCCTCACATATAAGAAATGTTTGTGCTCCTTGTCCGGTATTGCTGCAACCTTTCCATGGATGCCCCGGGAGCTCTAGGCCTGGTCTTAGAATATCACAGCCCTGGCCCTAGAATATCACTGGCCTTGAAATGCCCTAGCCCTAGAATATCCCTGGCCTTAGAATACCCTAGCCCTTAGAATATCACCTTAGGACGCCCTAGCCCTAGAATATCACCTTAGAATGCCCTAGCCCTAGAATATCCCTGGCGTTAGAATACCCTAGCCCTTAGAATATCACCTTCGGACGCCCTAGCCCTAGAATATCACCTTAGAATGCCCTAGCCCTAGATATCTAGAATGCCCTAGCACTAGAATACTGTTAGCCTTAGAATACCCTAGCCCTAGAATATATTCCCCCCCTAGCCTGACCACCATGCTCTGGAGTGACTCCAGGATCCATGCTGAACAGTCCTCACCCTCTCTACGAAGGAATCTCAGGACGTCCTAGGAAAGGGTGTGGCCATGCCCGATATGAATATGCTCTTAGTTTACATAATTCGCCGGGAGTTTCTCAGCCCCTCCCCTCACCGGAGGCTACAAAATCTCTTGCACACGTTTAGCAAAATGAGGTCTCATTCCAATCTTGTTTTTGTAATAATCACCCCCACGCTAATAATGTAGTTTTGTCACGTTGCTCGTGCCAGGCCAGGATGTCACCGTAACTTCCCACCAAATCCGTCTAAGCTAATACTACTCACAACCTTATTTGGCATCTAGTGTCTCTCCTTCAGCAAACATCACCTCAGGTGTGAAGATAGCGTGTCTAAGTATGGAAGTGCAAGCATATGCAGATCGTGTGAACACATCACTCACCTTGACCTTGATTTAGCTGCTTTTGTCTGCCATGAGTTTAACCCTCTGCTGCACGCATTTCTCTACGCGGACATTGCATGAGAATGATAAAAGAAGGTCGCCTGTTGCTAGTTTTTAAGATTTTTCGAGTGGATGTTTGATGGGCCATAGAATGTGGTAATCATTGGCCCTCCTGCATTGATAATTCTAGTGCTGTCAGTCTCCTCTACCTGCTGGAGCCAATAGCAAGACTAGCATTGCTTATTCTAGAGCTGCCAGTGTCCTCTACCTGCTGGAGCCAATAGCAAGGCTTAGCATTGCTTATTCTAGAGCTGCCGGTGTCCTCTACCTGCTGGAGCCAATAGCCAGGATTAGCATAGCTTATTCTAGAGCTATCTCCTCTAACTGATGGAGACAATAGCAAGGCTTAGCATTGCTTATTCTAGAGCTATCTCCTCTAACTGCTGGAGCCAATTCTAGAGCTGCCAGTGTCCTCTACCTGCTGGAGCCAATAGCCAGGATTAGCATTGCTTATTCTAGAGCTATCTCCTCTAACTGCTGGAGCCAATAACATGTCTACAAGCATGGCCATTTTTCCTGCATACATCATATAAAGGTGGTGACATCTGACCCATGTCCAGTGGGTAGCAAATCAACTTGGCCACATTAGGATGGTGTTAAAGACGTTTCCAGTCTGCACTCTCTGTATTTGAACGAGAAATTATGATTACCTCTCGTTAGCTAAACGGCCCTTGTCCCCATACTGTGCGGTGTCTCCAACATCAAGAGTCAATTTTATCACTTTGGTCTCTCTAGGTATGTGGACGGAGAACTTACCAAATTCCGACGTGTCCTCCGTGGTGTTTTATTGCAGAGTTACAGTAATGTTACATCGTGATTAAGATGGCATGTGCTATTGAATGTCACCAGAGCCCTTGCTGGGCACTGATGATGTTGTTGCTGTGGTTACTGTCTTGTGCTGTGTTTCCGCACTGTGGCAGCCATTTTGTGCACCTCGTAGGCCCATACCCAATACACCTGGGTTTTTTAATGCACCTCACCGCATGGGTCTGTTGGCTACCGTCATGAAGAAGTCGAAAGCATGCTGGCCCGAAATGTTTACGGACTAATCATTTCTAAGCTGGTGCATGTGAAGCGAACTTGATCTGTTGATCACATGTGATAAAAATAAATAAAAAAATAAATTTTTTCCCATCAATTTATTTGACGTTATTATTACGACAACAAAAGTAAAATGACTTCCACGGTTGTGAGGCTGGTTTGTTGTTGGGAGTGTCAGTGCTATGGTTACTTGATAGATAGCCCTGTGGTAGATATTCATTTAAAAACTGGTGGAGCAGCTCTTGTTGACAGCTGCCATTTGTATGGTTCAAGGTGGGTATGCATAGACTGCGGCCTCAATCCTCTGTGGTGGTGCACTGTGCTATCTATCACAGTGTGCCACTTCACACGGTCTGGGATGCCTCCGGGATCAGCTGTGCATGTGCTAGGTTCAAAGTTCTAGCCAAATCCCTAGCTGACCTAGCCCTAGCCCTAGCCCTAGCTCTAGCCCTAGCTCTAGCCCTAGCTCTAGCCTTAGCTCTAGCCTTAGCTCTAGCCTTAGCTGGCCTAGTCCTAGACGTAGCTCTAGCTTTCCTAGTCCTAGCCCTAGCTCTAGCCCTGGCTGGCCTAGTCCTAGCCCTAGCTCTAGCCCTGGCTGGCCTAGTCCTAGCCCTAGCTCTAGCCCTAGCTAGCGTAGACCTAGCCCTAGCTGGCCTAGTTCTAGCCCTAGCCCTAGCTTTCCTAGTCCTAGCCCTAGCTCTAGCCCTAGCTGGCCTAGTCCTAGCCCTAGCTCTTAGCCCTGGCTGGCCCAGTCCTAGCCCTAGCTGGCCTAGCTAGCTAGCCATGTGGCAGGAAGGTGTGCGAGTGTGCTGTAGTGGAGATTTTGATTCGGACAAATGGCAGTTCAGAGAATTGAGTGATTGAGAACGGTACCTGCTCTGTGAGTTATGATGGCATCATCAGGCCCCCCCATCAATGTTCATGCCTATTGGGGGGAAAGGGGGTACCCAAACAGTAGAATTAAATATGGAGAGGGTGTTTTCCCCAAGGGGGCAGGGATATGGGGCAGGGATATACCCTAGAATTTAATGACATAATTTGTGACCAACAGGTTCTCTGCACTAATTAACACATGAATTGACCACTAAAGTGGATGTTAATTTCATTAAAATTCCTTATAATTTATTTTCCAACCACCACGCTTGACCACATACTTAAGTTTTAGAGCCTAATGAAACAAGTTGTTGCATAGAGTAGGCTTCCTCCAGCCGCTGGTGCTAATTTCAGTTCTCTAGCACTTGGCAATCTGGAGAAAAATGTGTTTGCAAAATCAGGCATTCAGGTTTTGAGGTCCCTCCACTTTAGCTCCAGTAACTTTGGTATAGCTATACCTATGAAAAATGTTTTAGTATTAAAAGAGAGCACACAGAGAGTCCAATCTTTTGAGCTATATATCAAGTCCATACCATGAAGTTTGCAGAATCAATGGAGCTACAAAGAGGAAACCACAAGTTTTTAAACACATACTACTTCCTTGTGGTTTTTCTCGCCCTAAGGCCATCTTCTCCAACCACACCTTCACGCAGTCTGCACTCTGCTGGCAGGGACTCAAATATGATAGGCAGCGAAACTTGAACTCTTGCTCCCCCGACATGCCAATTATTCGCAAGTGACCGTATATGGTGGAGTGTAATGTTATTTGGAGTATTAGGTGACCTCCTAAAAGATAACTTAAGCTTTTCAAGGTTATTTTCTCTCCTACCGGAGTGCAAGTCCAAAGGTGGCCAGGTACGCACGAGCTTGCCTCTGTGCAGCTGTCTTCTCTGCCTCCTCCCTCCGCTGTTTCAGCATCAACAACATGGAGACAGGAAGATGAGCAACGTCAACAACACTGAGAGAGGAAGAGACAGAGTGGACACGACAGGAGAGGGCAGGAAAGTTGATCAGCAATATCTGACGATGAGAAGCCTGTGGAGTGTG
The DNA here is from genome assembly GCA_028752905.1 of Cladorhizidae sp. MBARI D1340-BT2. Lineage (NCBI taxonomy): Eukaryota > Metazoa > Porifera > Demospongiae > Poecilosclerida > Cladorhizidae > Cladorhizidae sp. MBARI D1340-BT2. Next base: position 11,467,097 of record JAQNBH010000004.1, on the reverse strand, counting down.
TGTGTGTGTATACATATATTCTTAAAGGGATAGCTCTTGTTGAGACACTCATGACTCATTTCTCCACAAGAATTTCATGATTTTACACCCAAGGAGGAAGTGGACAATGCTAGGAAGAGCAACATATTCCAAGAATGCTCCTGACAGAGCAGACAGTTGAAAGAGGGACATGTTTTTCTTCTGTAGACATCGTCAGAGTAATCGCCTCCGGGTTTTCTCTGAGGCTCCGTCAAGTGTCCTTTCAGTTTCTTTAGGGCTAGCTCTGTTAATGGAAATAGAAGCCCTCGGAATTCTTCTCTTTCTTGGGGAGCAAAGCCAACCCTCAGTGGGGTGGGCAAGTGGATGGGAAGTTTATATCGCCCTGCATTATGTATCATGTATTCACCATGTAGGTTCACCTGCAGTGAATAAGATGGGATTGTCCATTTTAAATATAACTGGAAATGGTCATCTCCGCAGGGGGGGGGGGGGGGGGGGGGGGATATCGAGATAAGGTTCTGAGGCCGAGGAAAGCAACTGGATGCCAAGAAGGGATGGCTGGCTAGTAGCTGTCGGGACAGGCATGCTGGAGTTGTTCCACTGTGGCAGTCTATTCTTCAGCTTGGTCATGCATGTGGGCACACCATTTCCAATGAGGATACAGAAGCAAGCTTGGCAAGAAATCATTTCTTGCTTGGCTGCCATTTGTAGGGCTAGGGCTGAGTACAAGAGTATAGCTGCATGGAGAGCTTATGTATATGGAAGGAAGACAGATGGCTGCATTTAGAAAGTGGATATTTAGAAAGTGGAGGAGATATGTGACATAAACAGGATCAAGTGTCCAAAATATTGAAAGCAAAATGTTGGACGTCCTTCTTGGTAATTACAATGTCTGCCCTTCAGCACTGGCAAGATTTCCTTTTTTGCTTGGCCATTTGTAGAGCTGCCTCCCAGAGCACACAAGATCACAGTTGCACAGAGAGCTTATGTATATGGAACGAAGACAGCTGGCTGCATTTAGAAAGTGGAGGTGAGATGTGACTTAAACAGGATCAAGTGTGCAAAATATTGAAGGCAAAATGTTGGACGTCCTTCTTGGTAATTACAATGCCTCGCCTTCAGCACTCCGGCGATTCTGTCTGCCAGCAAGCACTGCCTGATGACCTCACCTTTAGTGTGCTTCCTGTTCATCTTCCTGTTCATCTTCAGGGGAAGCTGCTTCCAAGTAGTCTTAATAAAGCCCTCCTCTGTCGGCCATATTTCACTGTCTGTGTCACAGCCAGACTGTTCATTTTATTGCAGGGCATCTGGTTGTACATACAACAAGTTGGGCATTGTATCGTGTGCACTTACACTACAAATATAAAGGCAGGAAACCAATGACTGACCTAGGTGCTTCAGCCCTCCACATAATTGCCTTGCAATCATTTCTAGTTATGTACAGAAGCTCTAGAGTGATGTACACGTAACATGCACGCATGCACACACACATGCACGCACAAGCATCGGCGTGTTCCCTTGTCCCGGGACATTGCCGTAACCTTGAAGGGCGCCCTCTAATACTCACGATGCACGAAGCAAAATCTGGTCGTTCTGTGGGTATCTTATGTGCATATAAGGCACCTGCTCTTTGTTAGGAACCAACTTGAATGTCGGTTCTTGTCTCGATTAGTTCAGCGTCATCTGTGTACCGTCTCCTCTTGCTCAAGAGTCGGTGCTTCTGGTAAACTTGCATGTGTTTTTCCCCCCTTTTTTCCCCTTTCTTTTCCCTTTTTTCCCTTCCAGCAGACATTTAAAAAAATTAGACTAATCTGTAGCTGTTTTGTATCTGGACAAATTTGTAGCTCCAGGTATTGCTGTGCAGTAGTTTAATTAATTATTCTCCATTCTAGCTAGCCTGGTGCCCACACTTGGTAGTCCATGCACTGTGCATTGCTTGTTAGCTGCTCCTAGGAAGTGGCTATTTATTTTCCTGGTGCCTTGTTTAATTAACAACCACTTAAGTATAACTCTGAATGGGAGGAGTTGCAAGTACCTTGTTTAATTAACAACCACTTTAAGTATAACTCTGAATGGGAGGAGTAGCATTAAGGGCTTATAATAGCTGGTAAGTGGACCTACATTGATTTGCTTGGCTTCAAGTTATGTAGTCACAAGAGTGAGATTCTTGACACTGGCTCTGGTTGCCAAGGTGTTGACTTGAAGGAACTTGATTTCAAGTGGCCAGGATTCCTGGTAGATAGGTTGCCAAGCATAAGTGGTTTAAAAATTGGACACAGCTGTGTTTCTTTTGTTCGAAGCCCTCGGCTTCAAGTGGGCTCTGGGTGTCCCACGTCACCACAGTGCATAACCGGCATGAATATCATTACAGCTTTCTATATAACACACTATTAGATTACATTACTGAATAGCATTCTAGTACTGCTGATTTGCAATCATTATAGCCTGCACACATAATATAGTACTTACCAGTATGCTTATCATTATAGCCTGCACACTAATACATGTGGCACTACCAGTATGCATATCATTATAGCCTGCACACTAATACATGTGGCACTACCAGTATGCATATCATTATAGCCGGCACACTAATACATGTGGCACTACCAGTATGCATATCATTATAGCCTGCACACTAATACATGTGGCACTACCAGTATGCATATCATTATACTACACACTAATACATGTGGCACTACCAGTATGCATATCATTATAGCCTGCACACTAATACATGTGGCACTACCAGTATGCATGTCATTATAGCCTGCACACTAATACATGTGGTACTACCAGTATCCATATCATTATAGCCTGCACACTAATACATGTGGCACTACCAGTATGCATATCATTATAGCCTGCACACTAATACATGTGGCACTACCAGTATGCATATCATTATACTACACACTAATATATGTGGCACTACCAGTATGCACATCATTATAGCCTGCACACTAATACATGTGGCACTACCAGTATGCATGTCATTATAGCCTGCACACTAATACATGTGGCACTACCAGTATGCATATCATTATAGCCTGCACACTAATACATGTGGCACTACCAGTATGCATATCATTATACTACACACTAATACATGTGGCACTACCAGTATGCATATCATTATAGCCTGCACACTAATACATGTAGCACTACCAGTATGCATATCATTATACTACACACTAATACATGTGGCACTACCAGTATGCATATCATTATAGCCTGCACACTAATACATGTGGCACTACCAGTATGCATATCATTATAGCTGCACACTAATACATGTGGCACTACCAGTATGCATATCATTATAGCCTGCACACTAATACATGTGGCACTACCAGTATGCATATCATTATAGCCTGCACACTAATACATGTGGCACTACCAGTATGCATATCATTATAGCCTGTACACTAATACATGTAGCACTACCAGTATGCATATCATCATAGCCTGCACACTAATACATGTGGCACTACCAGTATGCATGTCATTATAGCCCACACACTAATACATGTGGCACTACCAGTATGCACATCATTATAGCCTGCACACTAATACATGTGGCACTACCAGTATGCATATCATTATAGCCTGCACACTAATACATGTGGCACTACCAGTATGCATATCATTATAGCCTGCACACTAATACATGTGGCACTACCAGTATGCATGTCATTATAGTCTGCACACTAATACATGTGGTACTACCAGTATGCATATCATTATAGCCTGCACACTAATACATGTGGCACTACCAGTATGCATATCATTATAGCCTGCACACTAATACATGTGGCACTACCAGTATGCATGTCATTATAGTCTGCACACTAATACATGTGGCACTACCAGTATGCATATCATTATAGCCTGCACACTAATACATGTGGCACTACCAGTATGCATGTCATTATAGCCTGCACACTAATACATGTGGCACCACCAGTATGCATATCATTATAGCCTGCACACTAACACTACCATTATGCATATCATTATAGCCTGCACACTAATACATGTGGCACTACCAGTATGCATATCATTATCACCTGCACACTAATACATGTGGCACTACCAGTATGCATATCATTATAGCCTGTACACTAAATACATTCTTGAGAGAGTTTTCTGGTTTCACTGAAACATTCATTAACATCCCAGAAGCTGTCGTAGGCACCTGATGTATGTGGCTCTCAAGAGTATGAAGGAAACAATTATAAATCCACTTAGAGTTGAGAACACAGGTCCAACAATATGCAATGAGGGATAAAATTTGACAAGGTTAGTATAAGAGTTGGTTGAGGCTGATCTTCTGTGCTAGTGGTGCTTGCCTTAAATACTCTAGCCTTTAGCCCTAGCCTTGAAGTGCTAGCCCTAGCCTTGTAGTGCTAAACGCTAGCCTTGGTGCTTAGTTCCAGCCTTAGTTCAACCTCTAATCATAGACCCAGTGCTCTTCCCCTAGCCAGGTGAAGACACATGTTGGCCCAGTACTGTTCTTCTCCCCTGGCCAGATGAAGACACATGTTGGCCCAGTACTGTTCTTCCCCCTAGCCAGATGAAGACACATATTGGCCCAGTACTGTTCTTCTCCCCTAGCCAGATGAAGGCACAAGTTGGCAAGGGTGTATATTACAAACACGTGTGCAGCGTGTCTCTACTTTGGCGTATCCAGCAGAAGGCATTAGTCATCCTCTAAGTTGCCTAGACAACTGGCATAAGCTTATGGTATTGCTGGGTTGTTCCAGGTGAACTTGTGTGTAACTGGCCTAGGCAGAAGTGCAGAGTTCGTGACACCATGACACACTGCTCTAGATTCTACAGGCTTGAAGTTGTTTGGGGGGCAAGAAAAGTCCACCAAGCTCATCACAACCCCCAACCAGAAATGAAAATAAAATAATAATAATAATAATAATAATAATATATACTGTACATATATATTATAAATAAGAAGAGGTGTTTTCACTTCAATGCAAGTATAGTGTAGGATCTATCAGGTTGTAGTGTCAACCTTTTGACCCTGGCCATACCACTCTATTATAGACCACATTGTATTCCCCTGAAATCATTATAGGTGTGTCATGATTTGGTCAGAACCACACCTTACCAGTTGAACTGACTGGGACATCTTGCTCTGTCCTGCCTGGCATTCCAATTAAAGAGTGACCATGGCAATGGACACACTCTTTGCCTGGCACAGGAGAGTGACCATGGCAATGCACACTCTCTTTGCCTGGCACAGGTGAGTGACCATGGCAATGCACACTCTCTTTGCCTGGCACAGGTGAGTGACCATGGCAATGCACACTCTCTTTGCCTGGTACAGGAGAGTGACCATGGCAATGTACACTCTCTTTGCCTGGCCACAGGAGAGTGACTATGGCAGTGCACACTCTCTTTGCCTGGCACAGGTGAGTGACTATGGCAATGCACACTCTCTTTGCCTGGCACAGGAGAGTGACTATGGCAATGCACACTCTCTTTGCCTGGCACAGGTGAGTGACCATGGCAATGCACACTCTCTTTGCCTGGCACAGGTGAGTGACCATGGCAGTGCACACTCTCTTTGCCTGGCACAGGTGAGTAACCATGGCAATGCACACTCTCTTTGCCTGGCCATAGGAGAGTGACTATGGCAGTGCACACTCTCTTTGCCTGGCACAGGAGAGTGACTACATGTATGACAATGCACACTCTCTTTGCCTGGCACAGGTGAGTGACCATGGCAATGCACACTCTCTTTGCCTGGCACAGGTGAGTAACCATGGCAATGCACCCCAGTGTTGTACTTCAATGTTTTGCTCTAAACTGTCAATGTTGAGGAACACTCACTTACCGTGCTTCCCCTAGTCATCCCATTAGAGGTGTGATACTCATTCAGTCAGCTGCACGCCCCCACACCCCTTATTAGAAGTGTTATCATAAGCTGAGCATGACGGATATTTTGTTGTTAGTGATGAGTCACTGCCATACAGGAAGCTATGTAAACTAATAGTGTCATAATAGATAGATAGATAGATAGATGTTTGTTTGTTGTTTGCCAGAGATCAAAATAATCCAGTCACTTCCATTTATGACCTCTAGGAGGACCCAAGTATCTGGAGGATTAGTAGCTGGTGTACTACATACCTGACACAGGTCATTTGTCACCTCAGGCTAGGTCTGTAAAAAGGGGCCCAGTTATAGACAGTTACAGCTCCACCTGCTTCACATGTCTTTCCTCAGTGCTGACTCAGCAATAACCTGTCCTCCCACCTCGTCTCCGAACTGGAACAATTACTGTGCTATTTCAGATCACGAAGCAAAGGGGAGGAGTTTTACGAGCACATAGTGTCACTTTACAGTTTCAAAGCAAACTGTGGGGGCATTGGTCTTCCGTATCAGACCAGTTATCACTGGTTCTTTCAGGGGAGGGAAGGACGGACGATAATCTCAAGTGGCACCCCCCCCCCCCCCCCTCCCCCCCATCCGCGCGTAGAGGATGTTCTTGAGGAGTTACATATTTGCAGGATGTGACTAAGCGAAAGAGTCCGAGGGGAGTGGATTAGAAGCCGCACCGTGCTCACTCATTGATTTATAATGGTGACGAACATTACCCTCCTTGAAAATATCCCACTGCGCAGTTTGTTGGTCTGGTTGGTGGTAAAGGAACTAGGTAAAGGGTCACTGCTGGCTCTGAGCAGGAGTGCATGGCTTGGTTGATGTCGTCAAGACAGTGTTCGTCTAGTTACAGGAGGAGAAGCACATATATAGTATATACATGTGTAAGGGGGAGATGTGCAGAAATTATAGTGTAGAGGGGGCAGTTGTAGAGGGGGCAGTTGTAGAGGGGGCAGTTGACGGAAATTATAGTGTGGAGGGGGCAGATGTACGGAAATTATCTATTGCATTGTTGGTTCATTTCCTAGGGTGGGGGGGGGGGGGGGGGGGGGGCAAATTGGATCCATCCCTCCCCCCCCCCCCCAACACACACACATACACTCACACCAACCCTTCCTCCCTTCTTCCATCCTGATTGGTCTCTTTTTGGCTGGCCCCACAGCCCAGAGGGTTAGGATGAGTTCAGACTTTGACCTGGGGAGCTGGCCCATCACTCAGTGGACACACTTAGGGTGTTGGGAGTGGATGCATGGCCTTCTTCTCCAACTGGCCGCCAGGTACATAGGACTTGTTGGCCTTTTAGAAACGGGACACATCACGACTCCCCTTGGTCATGTGACATTAAGCTGCCGAGTGGCTACGTGAGGATGCATCCTTCTAGTTCATTCTCGACGATGTTGCTGTCGTCGTAATCAGAGACAGGATGTTCTCCTCACCAGGTGTAAATTGAAGCCATCTACACCTTCCATCCTAGCTCTTGTTTACATCTCTGTGAGAGGCCATGGTCGATGAGCTCATCATTCAGACGACTCCCACAGACGGGGAGGGGGCGACCGATTACGGGCGACATAATGAAACTAATTTCACAAAATTTCCAATACCAAACAGCAAGAGGTGTTGACACAGAGAATTCTATAGAACGCAGTGGAACCACTTAATCACATAGATCCCCCCCCCTCACATAGATCCCCCCCCAGCCCCCCCCCCCCCCCCCCCCCCCCCGTATAAAGTAGAGACCATTCGGTCCTTGTGTAACAGGAGGATGTTTGCAGTAGCCCTTCGTGCAACCAGCAGATTCAAGACTGTCCATAGCTTAGCTTGGTCTGGCTACCAGGCCTGCCAGGTTTTAATGCCGAACTGGCTATTGTTTTCGTTGAGTTCCGGCTCTGGGGCACACTTTTGTGAACTGGAATGTGTCATGTGTTTGACCCTTCCTCTCTGCCTTGCATTGGTTGCATATGCCTAGTTGCTAGTGTTGGCTGTACCCATGTAGGGTCAGCACATGCCGTGTCTATAGTCTGACGTCATCTTGACAGCTCGTAGAATTTCTTTCGTCTCCTTTGAAGAAGACATATCATCACATCGTCCAAAATTGTGAAGCACAGAAGCTGAAGAAGGGCAGATGATATTAGTTTTACAGGTCTGACTTGCTAGATGAAGAGGGGCGGATGATATTAGTTTTACAGGTCTGACATGCTAGATGAAGAGGGGCGGATGATATTAGTTTTACAGGTCTGACATGCTAGATGAAGAGGGGCAGATGATATTAGTTTTGCAGGTCTGACGTGCTAGATGAAGAGGGGCAGATGATATTAGTTTTACAAGTCTGACATGCTAGATGAAGAGGGGCATATGATTTTATAGTTATTGTGGACGGCAGAGATGTCCAAGGGGCTTCAGAAACAGTCCAAGCATTATGTATTCACTGACATACAAGCATGTAAACCCACCACCCATGGTTGATCAGTGTGAGTTATTTCCCACCTGGCTAGGGGTAGGGGAACTAGGGTTAGAACTAGGGTTAGGACTAGGGCTAGGGTTAGGACTAGGGTTGTACCAGGGGGCTAGTGTTAGGTGGGCAACAAATTTGAAATTTGGATACCTCTAGATGTGCTGGAATATTCCACGGGACCACTGTAAACAAGGAGTTATGCACCTGACATGTGACCTGGGTGCCTGACATGTTGCTGGAGAGCCTGACATGTGACTTGAGTGCCTGGGGACACATGATTTGGGTGCCTGGCATGTGACTTGGGCACCTGGGGACACATGATTTGGGTGCCTGACATGTGACTTGGGCACCTGGGGACACATGATTTGGGTGTCTGACATGTGACATGTGTGTCTGGGCACACATGTGTAAGGATCATCTGCTCAGTTGCTAGTTACACTTCAGGGATGCTGGTGTTGGGGGTCAGTTAAACTATAACTGCTGTTCCTGGAAGCCATTTTCTAAGGACCTGTTAATATTGCCTCACATGTGGATGTTGTGTATTAGTCTAGTAGCAAATGGCTCTAATTGGTTCCAGTAAAAAAGTGATCAATACACAGAATACTCGAGAATAGGAATGGAATGTCTCTTCGAGAAAGGACCAGGTGGCATCCACTCTGAAGTGAGAAAAGTGACATCTTGAAGAAAAGTCAATAATAATTGGTTTTCTAATAAACAATGACTTAGAATAAAGCCAGTAATCTACGCTAGTAATTTAATATAGTAATCTAGGATAGTAATCCAGGCTAGTAATCTTATGTGACTCACACCTGAAGGCGTGTATCAAATTACTGTAATTGCAAAAAAACCTTCTCAAAGCCACACAGATGCCCTGTACTTCCGAGTTAGGTCATGTAGCCCCACAGAGAATTGTTCGCATACACACTCACTATGTTGTGAGCTAGAGTATCTGCTAGGCATGCTTGCTGTCATCAGAGGCAAGCCTCTCATTTGTTCAGCTTCATATGAGATTCAACTCTGAGAACTGCTGTGGAATGTTGTTCAACATTGCTCTTTAATTATACAACTATGACATTGGATGAGTGATACTTGTGCAGCCACACCAAATAGAGGCCACCAATATGTCTGTGTGTGTGTGTGTGATGCATCTCTGTATGTATGTGTACAGTATGTGTATGTATGTATAGATATGTATGTATGTGTATGTATGTATGTTTATGTATGTATGTGTCTGTATAGATGTGTGTATGTATGTGTACAGTATGTATGTGTGTATGTATGTGTACAGTATGTATGTGTGTATGTATGTGTACAGTATGTATGTGTGTATGTATGTGTACAGTATGTGTGTATGTGCACAGTATGTATGTGTGTATGTATGTCTACAGTGTCGGTATAGATCATATATCTGTCTGTATGTATGTGTGCATGTTTGTGTGCCTGTATACAAGATGAAAGTGCGAGTATGTATGTGTGTGCATATGTTGTGGGTCTTATTCAACTCCACTTTTAATTGCTGCTGGTTCATGATGAGTTCAATCACGTCATTCGTGACACTGGAATGGAACTTGATCTATTCCCTGGTCTCTGATCCCGGTGCAAGCAGGCCACCCATTACATGTTCATCCCAGCGAGAGCAAGTGGTATTCCAGGAATATCCCGGGGGTATCAATGAATTTTCTAAGTTTAAAATGGTTGCCTTCCTAGCCCTAGCCAGTATTAGGTGGGAACGACCTATGAACTTGAGGCATCTCTGGTTAGGCCGGGTTATCCTCGCCATCATAGGGCCAGTGTTGAGTATGTAGTGAACCCTGACCTTACAACATTGAACCCTGACCTTACAACGTGTCTCCCCAGCAGGTGCTGAACCATAACTATGCCAGTGTTACAGTTTAGTTGTTGAGGTGTGTGTATCTTATCACATGATTACTTGGGGCTTTTTTTTGTTGAGAGTTGCTGTTTACAAATATGAATGCTTCCTCTTGTGCATGTGTGTGTGTGTGTGTGCATGTGTGTGTATGTGTGTGTGTGCATGTGTATGTGTGTGTGTGTGTGTGTGCATGTGTGTGTGTGTGCATGTGTATATGTGTGCGTGTGTGTGTTTGTATGTAGACTAAGGTCCATCGACCCTCATGTCTTCCTTGGGTCCGCTATCTGACAGTCAGCCCCACCACACCCACCAGCAGCCCAACGGTTTCATCGCGAAGCCAGAGCACATTCCGAACGGGGGGTCACATGACATCCACAAGACCGACCCCAACAACTTGGGTAGCGGATCGGAAAGTCCGGACAGAGAACCCTCGAGCTACAATATGGCCATCTTCCACGAACCGTTGATGACAGAGGATCATTTTTATAACTTTGGAGAATCCATTATCGACCCATCCAAATCGTTTTTAGATGGCAATGTGTCGACGGAGTTTCTTGCCCCTGGTGATCAGAAATTCGACCCCGAGTTATTTGATTCCATTCTGTCCAGTGGAGACGATATCCTGGCACAGCTCGAAAAGAATTCTGGACCCATGACCGTATCTGAAGGTGTGGCATCGTTTGGTTTGAATGTTGGGGGAGGGGAGGAGGACGAGGATGACAGGGCGGAGTCAAACACGCCCACAAATGCTTCAAGACCATTGCAAGGTAACGTGTACCACGTGATGTGTTTTCCTCTCATGTGACATATCAACCACCTTCCCCCCACCTTGAATTATGAACCTCCCCCAATTATAGCCCCCCTTCCCATCTGAACCAAAATTATAAATCTCCCCCAAATTTCTCCCCCAAATTATAGGCAGAAATTATAGGCCCTTTCCACCGAATTATAGAGAACGCATAGAAAGATAGAAAGACAAGATGAATGTGAAGGGAGGGGCTCTTTGTGTGGGTTATTTCGATCAAATATGGAATGTACCCATGAATGCAGTATATACAACTTATGTACACAACAGGCAAATGCTCCACAGAGTGTGCCTCCAGCTAGCAAGCACCCACTATGCTCTCTTCAGTGATCTAGGATTAGGCTGGGCACATGTATAGCAAGCACCCACTATGCTCTCTTCAGTGGTCTAGGATTAGGCTGGGCACATGTAGCAAGCACCCACTATGCTCTCTTCAGTGATCTAGGATTAGGCTGGGCACATGTAGCAAGCACCCACTATGCTCTCTTCAGTGATCTAGGATTAGGCTGGGCACATGTAGCAAGCACCCACTATGCTCTCTTCAGTGATCTAGGATTAGGCTGGGCACATGTAGCAAGCACCCACTATGCTCTCTTCAGTGGTCTAGGATTAGGCTGGGCACATGTAGCAAGCACCCACTATGCTCTCTTCAGTGATCTAGGATTAGGCTGGGCACATGTAGCAAGCACCCACTATGCTCTCTTCAGTGATCTAGGATTAGGCTGGACACATGTAGCAAGCACCCACTATGCTCTCTTCAGTGGTCTAGGATTAGGCTGGGCACATGTAGCAAGCACCCACTATGCTCTCTTCAGTGATCTAGGATTAGGCTGGGCACATGTAGCAAGCAACCACTATGCTCTCTTCAGTAATCTAGGATTAGGCTGGGCACATGTAGCAAGCACCCACTATACTCTCTTCAGTGATCTAGGATTAGGCTGGGCACATGTAGCAAGCACCCACTATGCTCTCTTCAGTGATCTAGGATTAGGCTGGGCACATGTAGCAAGCACCCACTATGCTCTCTTCAGTGATCTAGGATTAGGCTGGACACATGTAGCAAGCACCCACTATGCTCTCTTCAGTGGTCTAGGATTAGGCTGGGCACATGTAGCAAGCACCCACTATGCTCTCTTCAGTGGTCTAGGATTAGGCTGGGCACATGTAGCAAGCACCCACTATGCTCTCTTCAGTGATCTAGGATTAGGCTGGGCACATGTAGCAAGCACCCACTATGCTCTCTTCAGTGGTCTAGGATTAGGCTGGGCACATGTAGCAAGCACCCACTATGCTCTCTTCAGTGATCTAGGATTAGGCTGGGTACATGTAGCAAGCACCCACTATGCTCTCTTCAGTGGTCTAGGATTAGGCTGGGCACATGTAGCAAGCCCCCACTATGCTCTCTTCAGTGGTCTAGGATTAGGCTGGGCACATGTAGCAAGCACCCCATGTATAGATTTGTCAAGACCCAATGCAGGGGCTGAGAGGAAGGACTGCTGTGATGGTTCCTTTGGAGACTTGGATGGAGCTGAAGGCAATGACTTGGAGAATCTGAGGACCAAGAGCAAACATCTCAAACAGAGGCACTGGCTAGATGCTGCAAATGCTCATCTATAGCTAGCTAGCTCTATCTAGCTAACTTCATTGGATGCTGGAAATGCTCACCTACATAGCTAGCTCTATCTAGCTAACTTCAATTCAAATGGTTTGCAAATAATGAAGGTATGCATTATTTGGAATCAACATGCTACTTTCATCCCATCTCATAGCAACAGATTTTTTATCCGTTTTCCGAGGTGAAAGGTTAAATGCTCATCATGGGCACTAATTACATACTTAAACAATAATAGTAAATGCCATGTTAGCAATCGCACTGTCAACAGTTGCTTTGCTGGAATACAAACCAATGATGTGTGTGTTGTGTGTACAGTATGTGTGTGTGTGTGTGTGTGTGTGTGTATTCAGTTGTGCAAGTCTGAAGAATAAGGTTGTTTAGTTCATAAATCAGGTGTTAGTAGATGTTAAGAACTACAGTTTTTGAGGATGTCTAGACTACATGCATTTGACCTTTGTACCAAGTTAGATTGTTTTGTAGCAATGTTGTTTTCTTGAATGCTGAGGAATATTTTGGAAAAAAAAAAAAGAAAAAAGAAAAAAAAATCTTGTGGGGATCCTTAGGGCTGAAATTTACACACAGTCTGTTTTGAGTTAGACCACCAGACTTGTCCCTCCGGTGTGCCCTCGGGTGGACCCACAGGTGCGCAAGCAAATCATTTGACTTATATATACCTTGCAAACTGTCTGTGGCCATTGAGGTTATCTTCCTGCAGGAAGCTTGTCAAGGTGTCCCTGATTCCTTTATTCATGATTACAGTGGTTGGGTGTGGTCATGGGTTGTGTTTGAATAGGTCAAGTTTGTGAACGTATTATGTGCGACACTTGAAATGCAAGATTTGGCATCAGGGGTTGTGGGGGGTGTGGGGGCACCCCTTCTTATGTTGAACTGACCACCCACTTTAAAAAAAAATTGCAGACCACAACCCCCCAAACAACAACCAAAACACACACAACAAAAGACAACAACAACAACAAAAACAGATTAAAAATAAAAACAACAACAAAAAAAATAAAAAAATAACAACAAATAAATTAACAACAACAAATAAAAAACAAAAACAAATAAAAACGACAAAAAATTATTTTTTCAACAAAAATAACAAATATATACAACCAAAAAATAAGAACAACAAATAAACAATTTAAACAGAACAACAACAGCCCAGAGTTCATACCTCAGCCAAAACTCGCATTGGCAGCTTCTTACAGCCCAAATAGTTAGTCGGATGCTATTGGATGCAAAAAGACTCCAAGCGTGCCTTGAATCTTTCACTGCATTTAAAATGCCTTGAAATTCCTCTTCGGGGGACCTATGTATGTTGTTTGTGTGTTTCTATCGCTATTTCCCTTGCGTAACTTGCGTGGAATACATAAAAACGTGAGGACCCGAAGACTACAAATATTCCAGTGCCCGTCCAGCGGCTGTTCTGTTCGGTTGCTGAAAAGAGGCGTGGAGAAAGCTAGGCTTCGATGATGTAATCAAGCTAGCTCACTTTCGTTTTATAATTAGCATTACGTAAAGCTCGTCCTTCTTAAAAACTTGTCTCAAGCTTGGCTATGAGCAAGCCCAAATATAGCTGACAGTCACAGTTGCATCACCCATTGTCTCTGCTCTGATTCTGGAAGTTCATCTGCTAATGAAAGCAACACAGGAACTCGTGTGTACCGGGAAACACTCTGATGAATCCCTTAATTTTTGAGAAAACCGGTTCTTCCGGATGAATTCCTTTGCTGTGTGAGTACTACGCAGCGCTGCGTAGCTATTTATTTACACACATAAACTGTCACTAGTCCTTGAAGAGGCTGTAGCTGACCCTCCACCAAAACATCTGCTGCTTTGTGGCTGGAGTTCTCCTGGAACTGTTACCAAGTCCTTGAAGGAGGCTGTAGCTGACCCTCCACCAAAACATCTGCTGCTTTGTGGCTGGACTTCTCCTGGAACTGTTACCAAGTCCTTGAAGGAGGCTGTAGCTGACCCTCCACCAAAAATCTGCTGCTTTGTGGCTGGAGTTCTCCTGGAACTGTTACCAAGTCCTTGAAGGAGGCTGTAGCTGACCCTCCACCAAAACATCTGCTGCTTTGTGGCTGGACTTCTCCTGGAACTGTTACCAAGTCCTTGAAGGAGGCTGTAGCTGACCCTCCACCAAAAATCTGCTGCTTTGTGGCTGGAGTTCTCCTGGAACTGTTACCAAGTCCTTGAAGGAGGCTGTAGCTGACCCTCCACCAAAACATCTGCTGCTTTGTGGCTGGAGTTCTCCTGGAACTGTTACCAAGTCCTTGAAGGAGGCTGTAGCTGACCCTCCACCAAAAATCTGCTGCTTTGTGGCTGGACTTCTCCTGGAACTGTTACCAAGTCCTTGTGAAGGAGGCTGTAGCTGACCCTCCACCAAAACATCTGCTGCTTTGTGGCTGGAGTTCTCCTGGAACTGTTACCAAGTCCTTGAAGGAGGCTGTAGCTGACCCTCCACCAAAAATCTGCTGCTTTGTGGCTGGAGTTCTCCTGGAACTGTTACCAAGTCCTTGTGAAGGAGGCTGTAGCTGACCCTCCACCAAAACATCTGCTGCTTTGTGGCCTGGAGTTCTCCTAGAACTGTTACCAAGTCCTTGAAGGAGGCTGTAGCTGACCCTACATGGGTGCAGTCAACAGTGGCAACAAGTCATAATGTGTTGAAATGTAGTGTAGAACAATAAACAAGTTAGAAAAAGTGTTTAAAAGCCTTGGGCACTCTGAAGCTCACACCTGGCATAGTCCTCCACCACTCAACTAGAACACACACCTTTAACAGGTAGAGTTGCTTCTTTATATAAAGTGGTTAATATTGGCTTGTCCACAATGGAATGGAATTTTCACAGACATGAAAAGCATGTACAGTGTAAATCTGAATATATATACTGTATATATATATACACTTGTGTAGGCACATCATATTGTGCATGTATGTGCATATGTATGCAGCATGGTTTACCTGGTGGCATTGCCTGGACAACCCTAAGTGCCCCGGGTGTTGATTACAGCGACAGTACATTCCATCCAAAATGCAAATTCCAACCATAAAGACACCTGATATGAAGTGAATCCACATGTGGTGAAACTTACCCCGAAATTCCTGCATCCCACAGTAGCTGGGATCCCCATGAAGTAGGGCCTAGGCACCCAGTAGCTGGGCTTCCCATGAAGCAGGGCCTAGGCACCCAGTAGCTGGGATCCCCATGAAGCAGGCCTAGGCACCGTGATCCCCATGAAGCAGGGCCTAGGCACTGTGATCCCCATGAAGCAGGGCCTAGGCACCCAGTAGCTGGGCTCCCCATGAAGCAGGCCTGGGCACCCAGTAGCTGGGCTCAGGCCTAGGCACCCAGTAGCTGGGATCCCCATGAAGCAGGGCCTAGGCACCCAGTAGCTGGACTCCCCATGAAGCAAAGTTCTTCTCTTCTCTTCTGGCTGCTTGCAGCCTCTCCTGAGTGCTGTCCTAGGTTGCTACCTCTACTGTTCTGTGTCTGTGGCATTAGTCATGGAAGGTGATGGGGCACTATCACTATATACAGTTAATTAATTTTTACATTATAAATTGGTAAAGGATCATCATTTCCATAAATGCACAAGTGATTCCCGGAGAGTAGGAAAGCCACTCAGAAGTCTCTCCTGGCATGTGTCAATCATGAAACTTGATTGTAGGGTTGCTGAAGTTTTAAGCTGCAGCGAGTAAAATTGCAGCTATTAATTTCTAAGTTTGGGTTAATATCCATCATGGGGGAGGGGGCGGGCTGGTCCCAATCTGCCCTGTTAAAAACCAGTTCACTGAACTATATCCTATGCAAAAAAACAACAACATATTTTCACGTTTTGCTTTAGTCCTTTCCATGAAGAATAAGACAGAATGAGACCCACTATGACTGACTTGAGGCTGACATGGCCAGCTACCCACTATTTGGCACGTGGTAAGACTACACCCTCCTTGTAAAAGTCAAGTGAAAAGTTGCAATTGGGCTTGGACAAAAGACACCTCATCTTGTGGGAGGAAGGCACCATTGACCAGAAATAATTATGGATGGATTTTCGTGATATTTTTATGGCCATGTTAGGCGTGGGTCAAGGTCTAAGCCATTACATTTTGGTGTCGATCCACCGGTCAATATTGTTAGAAGCCACTGTCACCAGGAACGACACGACACTTGGTATTGTCAGCCATTTTGGAGGAGCTATACATGTACCTTGTACCTGCATAATTGGCGACAATAACTCTAATTAAATAGCTGGGAGTGTGGGAGTGGCAGAGATTATGTGTTGTTGTTGTTTTGTTCATTGCTAACACATCTGGCGTGCGGATTGCGTGTGGTTGGGTGTGGTCTCACCACATACCACGTGGTAGATAGCCATGTGACTACTGCTCATGTTGGTTTTCATGGGCGCTCCGGCTTCCTGAAGAAGACTTGAGCATCTAGTCAAAAGAATGTTAAGGATACATGTATATATTTTTTCAGTTGAGTGTATGTACTATACAATTTGTATACTGGGGGTTTGGGGGGGACAATTTCAGTTATATTCATGAAGATAATGGACACGCAAATAATACGGGGGGATTTGGAATGAGGGGGGCAGATTTCCAATTTTCAGTATGTTTTTGTGGGCGGAGGAAAAGGGGGGGTGGGTCAGAATGCATATAAACCTACAGGATTTGAAAATGCTCCATGCCACTTTTGGATATGATGTCATAATTCTGGAGTGACCATGATGTAATGATAGATACTTGTTCTCACCCCTCTGCCTGTAGTTGGAGATTCCTTTGAAGACCTGGTCCGCCTACGAGCCTTGAGCACCATCACCGAGGACCAGGGGGAGGCTTTAGAGAGCCCTCACCAGGAGTGCATCATCGACTTGGACACCATCTTGCCGAGTCCTATGATGCATCCACACCCTCTGGAGCCACATCTACTTCCGTCTAAACTGCACCTCTTTTCATCCGTGTCGGATCCATTCAAGCAAGCAGAGGTGAGTGATTGTGTCACTGCCGAGTCGGATTTGGGTGTGGCTGATGGCGAGCAAGAAGAACTGTCGCTGACTCCTCAGAGAACTTCAAATGCGAAGAGTCCATCCAACGAGTTCCCCGAAGCCTTAGCTTCTGTGATAGAAGGAGGAAGTGGAGGAACAAGAAGGAAGGAAGAAGATGAAGATGTTATAAACCAGTTATACGAGCCACACCCACCAGGACAGTCTCCAAATACCTCACTAGGTCCAACAGCGCTCGTCATCAGCCCCCCTCCAGAAGAAGCCGAAGCTGAAGCGACCACATCCAACACTAACCCGACATCAGATTCCAGTTCCAATCTTGCACTAGATGATAAAAATCTCATTGGATCTCATGAAGATGTGGCCCGTGATCAATCTGCTGCTGGTCTTCCTACGACCTCAGGCAATGCGTGCCTGCTGGAATCGTGCATGGATTCTGGCGTACGACGCTCCCCGAGCCCGCTGCTTTCGCCAAACACCAATGACGACAGGAATCGTCAGCTACATACCACGGGCGAAGGATCCCCGGTTGCTCGTAGCAACACCCCCCAGACCCCAGTGCACCGACCCTCCCCAGAATTCGCTGTCTTGCAGCCCTTGTCTCCTGACCACGGGTTGGAGCTCAATGAGCAGTACGAGTTCCTACGAAGGACCCTTTCTCATAGCCAGAGGCGATTTTCCCAGAGGGGTCGGAGACCCAGAGAACGAAAGGGGTATCTCCAAAGAGGTCAAGTGGATTCGCAAGCGGCCTTGGGAGAGAGTCGCCTGGTGCATTCTTTGGCCTCTCCCGTAGCCACTAGACGAGGAGAGAACTTGTCGAAAGGTGTCAGGCAGAGACAGGCTATAGGGCAGTTGAAGTCTATCATGCTAGAGTCTGAAAATCAGGCCTCCAACACCTTGCCCCCTCAGCAGGGTGCGGGGGCGTTGGAGGAGCATGTGGACCAACACGGAAGGACATACTACATGGATCACGTGACCCGGACAATCGCGTTTGACAGCTCTGGAAGTCGTCATAGAGCTCCCGAACAGCAAGACATTCAGAGCAGGAGGGAGATGTTGGATAGAAGGTGGGCGCTAATTAGTGCTAATTAATTTGGAGGAGGCTGTAACACAGGACATGTGAACCTGCATACATAATATACATATAAAAGCGGCTTGTTACCTGCAAGCTATACATGTACTAATTGGCGTTGAGTGGTGAGCTAGAGCGTGTGAGTTTTTGAGTAAACGTAACCTTTAGTGACAGAATGTCAACTATATAGTTAAGTAGAGGGTTGTCTCATTTCGTCCTTAGTCGAGTTTAGGAAGAACCCTATAATAACCCCCCCCCCCCCCCCAAATAAATTGCTGCATAGGCAGGTGAGAAAAGGAAAGGATGATGACTCAGTTCATCAACCCAGTGAGGTGGCTCTCAGCTCTCTTTTATAGCCAGCCCAATCCTCACAGACATGTAATAATTATTGTCCAATCAAATACAGCCAACACCACAGTAATTATCCAATGAGATACAGCCAACAAGCACACAGTAATTACTTCTCTAAGTGGGTGTTACATATCACTCCTTGTATTGCACCTCAGGGGAAAGCCCCTGACAGAGGTGTATGAGGTGGTATTGTGTTGCCAGACAACCTCAATAAAATGGCGTCAGTCTTATTATAGGCCATTGTAGCTCCGCCTACTTGACATACCACCTCACCTCTGAACTGGAAGAGGAGCCCCGCTATATAAGGTCACGAAGCGTGAGAGGTAAGAGCTGTGTGGGCGTGTTCTTGCTAATTGCAGGAGGTTCACAAGGAGGGCCACACCCAAAGTAGGTTATTAACGAAGATTGTTTGTGTGGGGGCTTATGTATAGTAGCTTTATATAGCATCATTGTCGAGAGAATGCACCCCCACTGGGGGTATGGAATACCGTGCCGTGTGCACTTATGTATACCGTATTTTAACCTGTAAAACATGGTAGTGGTCGCCCGCTTTAAATA
Source organism: Cladorhizidae sp. MBARI D1340-BT2 (assembly GCA_028752905.1). NCBI lineage: Eukaryota > Metazoa > Porifera > Demospongiae > Poecilosclerida > Cladorhizidae > Cladorhizidae sp. MBARI D1340-BT2. The sequence goes on along the minus strand of JAQNBH010000004.1, from coordinate 11,447,490 downwards.
AAACAGGTTTTCGTAAACGGGAATGGTTGTCTCCAGAAAGAGAGCTGTCTTCACAAGCGAGCAAGGATGGTAGTCTCCAGAAAGAGAGCTGTCTTCACAAGCGAGCAAGGATGGTTGTCTCCAGAAAGAGAGCTGTCTTCACAAGCGAGCAAGGATGGTAGTCTCCAGAAAGAGAGCTGTCTTCACAAGCGAGCGAGGATAGTTGTCTCCAGAAAGAGAGCTGTCTTTGTAAGCGAGCGAGGATGGTTGTCTCCAGAAAGAGAGCTGTCTTTGTAAGAGAGCGAGGATGGTTTTCTCCAGAAAGAGAGCTGTCTTCACAAGCGAGCGAGGATACATGTAGTTGTCTCTAGAAAGAGAGCTGTCTTCACAAGCGAGCGAGGATGGTTTTCTCCAGAAAGAGAGCTGTCTTCACAAGCGAGCGAGAAAGGTTGTCTCCAGAAAGAGAGCTCTCTTCGCAAGCGAGCGAGGATGGTTGTCTGCAGAAAGAGAGCTGTCTTCACAAGCGAGCGAGGATGGTTTTCTCCAGAAAGAGAGCTGTCTTCACAAGCGAGCGAGAAAGGTTGTCTCCAGAAAGAGAGCTCTCTTCGCAAGCGAGCGAGGATGGTTGTCTCTAGAAAGAGAGCTGTCTTCACAAGCGAGCAAGGATGGTTGTCTGCAGAAAGAGAGCTGTCTTCACAAGCGAGCGAGGATGGTTTTCTCCAGAAAGAGAGCTGTCTTCGTAAGCGAGTGAGAATGGGCTGCATAGTTATTAGTTGTGAGGGAGGGGGAGCTGGAGTTTTATTCTGCCTTGCTGCTCATGCTATAGCCATGAGGTGTGATACGCCCATTATTGTCATGACGATGCAGAAACTATATCTATGTACTGCTGTTCTCTCTCTCTCGGAAGCAAGTGCATGACACAACTGGCTACATCGTTGGCTTGTATAGGGAGGACTGATGCATGGAGTCAGTAGAGGAGAGGTGTGCTACGATGGAGACTAAACAGTGTCAACTTGAACAAGTTCTGGTCAGCTTCTGCGAGGTCTTCCCTTTGGTACTCTGAGAATTCCTTCAGAAAGCACTGCCTGATGACCTCACTCTTAGTGTAGTGTGCTTCCCATCTTCAAGGAAAGCCAAGTATTCTCATCCTGAAAACCGTGGTTTCATAACCTTGTGGATACAACTTTGGAGCTCCATAGATTCTGCACTCTTTACTGTATGAACTTGATATATAGCTCAAATGATAGATCTCTCAGTGCCTTCAGGTATTAAAAAAGCTGCATGGTTATAACTGTGCTAAAGTTACATGCAGCCAAAGTGGGCGCCTCAAAATCTAGTTCATACGGTGAAGTGTGCAGAATCTATTGAGTGCCCAAGTTGTAACCACAGGTTTAATAATTTTAGGCCCATCCTACCCCCTTAATAAGGGGAGACATCTGCATTTTTTCTTTTTTTCTTATTTATTATTTTTTTCTTGTCTTATACCATAGCTACATACATAAACTGTCATTGTTTCAAGTTTCAGAGCATTTCAATGCTCCATTATAAAGTTATGATACTTTTTATACACACCATTTCATTGTCAAAGAATATTCAAGGTGAAACAGAGAAAGAGCTGCCTTCTTCCTGACGTTCAAGCGTTTGTAAGTCAGCGACCGTACCCCCCTAAGTTTTCAAACAACTATCAAAATGACCAACAATTGACGTTGAAGATTGTCATAGTAACTGCGCGGAGCTAAGAAGTCTGTGTGTGCAGTAAAAACGTGGAAAACGAGGTATATAGCGCCCCGCGGCGCCCTAATTTTTCAGTTGTCCAGCTATCTCAGAATGCCGAAAACTGTAGAGTCGTTGGCACCAGTGTCTAAGACCCCAGGTCGACCTTCTAAGTTTGCCTCGGTAGTAAGGCGGAAGAGGCGTCGTTGGTGTGGAGCTAAGGAGTTGAATCTTGAGCAGGAGACACCAGCTTCTACCAATGACTCACCAATGCCAGTAGCGTTGGCAGTCAGCGGGAAAAAGCTGGCGCTAACTAGGCCAACCGTGGCTACCTCTAAGGCTGGGCCTTCCTCTGAAATGTTGGACTGTGAGCCACAGTTGGGCCAGGTTACTCCATATAACCTGGTCTCGATTGATCAGCTTCGAGCCTCATTGAAGGGGTTAGCTTTCTGTGCCTGTGGAGCGCCTTTGGATGTCCAGGAAGATCTGTCTCGTAGAAGGGGTCTGGTTGCGAAGATGTCCATCTTTTGTTCTGGTTGCGGCAAAAGTGGTATTTTCTCAGATCCTTACTCTAAAGAAACATCTAGAGTACAAGACAGATGTGTTCTGGCATCCAAGTTTGTTGGTTTAGGGTGCGACCATCTTCAGATGTTGACATCGATGATGGGTCTGCCTCCTTCTCTAGCTTCTTCTTCTTATGCTGTGCATAATAGACGGCTTCATGAGTTTTCCGAAAGGAAAGCTCATGATAGTCATTCGCTGGCCTCTGCACATCTTCACAGTGTGCTCGGTGTCGATCCTAGCGAGGTTGTTGATGTGACCATCACTTTGGATGGCACCTGGTCCAAACGAGGGCACACAGCTCGCTACGGTGTGATTGTGGTGATCTCCTGGGAGACTGGACAAGTGCTTGATACCGAAGTCCTTTCCAAGGCCTGTCCCATCTGCACTGCTCACGAAAGCATGGATAAGGACTCGGAGGGTTACCGTCTGTGGTGGGAAGGCCACGAGGATTCATGTAACCAAAATTACATCGGATCCTCGCCTGCCATGGAGACAACTGGAGCGGAGATTATTTTCTTGCGTTCCATCTCCAAGAATAATCTCCGCTACACAAAGGTAAGCACATTATATTAAAAAAATATATTATGTGTTTTTATAGATGGCCTTGTTTCTTTCAGGTAATCAGTGATGGTGATACCAAGACCGTAGCCAACCTCAATGCCCTAAACCAGGGCTTGGGGCCTTATGGGTCGGGTATTGCCATCGTCAAGCATGAGTGTGTAGGGCATGTTCAGAAGCGTCTCGGAAAACATCTACGCAGCCTTATCAAGACATCGGCACCTGTCACTAGTGACATCGAGGACAAGGCTGCTACCCGGAAGCAGCAGGTGCTCGCAAATAAGGCTGCCCGAGATGCTACCAGGGCTCTCAAAGCTGCTGCCCTAGAACTGGCAAAGGAAGAAACGCGGCAATTGCGTATCAGGGCCAAAGCTGAGGGAGTAGCGGCAGGGTTGAAGAGGGCAATCAAGATCAGTCCTGTCGAGCCCAACCCCGTTGAAGAAGTCCAACCTGTAAAAGTAGACGCCGTCATGAAGGCGGTGCCGCTTTCCTGGTCAGGTAAGCACGGCATCACGGAAGACGATGTCGTGGTCCTCCAAACTTACTACGGACAGGCCATCCGTAGTAACAAGGGGGACGTGAAATCTATGAAGAACGCCTGCTGGGCTGTGTACTACCACTCTATTTCTACCGACGGCGAGCCAAGACACCATTGTTGTCCAGATGGGAAAGAATCTTGGTGCAAATTCCATCGTGCAATCGCCAATGGGGAGAATCCTCCACCACACACACCCCGTATCCCTCTTCATCTACGAGAAGGTGTGAAGCCGCTTTTCGCAAAGTTACTCTGCGATGATGAGCTGCTGAAACGGTGCGAGTTGGGTGCCACGCAAAACCAGAACGAGAGTTTCAACAACCTCGTCTGGGAACGATGCCGAAAGACTGGATATTGTTCCTTGGTTAGTGTTGAGATTGCTGTCCATCTAGCAGTTCTCACCTTCAATAGCGGCTTGAAGGCCATAGCGGACTTGTATGAGTCGTTTATAGGTGTGCCTGTAAGCGACTCTGTAGCCAAGCTCTTTGAATCGAGAGACAGAGTAAGAGTGAGGAAGGCATCGCATAAAGCTATGGCCGCTACCAAGGACAGTAGAAAGTCTAAGCGATCTAGGGCGTTGGCGTCTGAATCGAGGCAGACAAAGAAGGAAGGCCTGACTTACGATCCTGGTGCTTATTGAGATTCTGGACATGTTCCCCTTCCCCCGATTGGCTTTCTTCAAAGTCGTCATGGCCCCTTCCCACTCCCCAAATCCCTCCCCAACCTCCCCCTCCCCATTCCCCCCAGGTGGTGCTGGCGCTATCCTGGTGTTTTTTTGAGGGCTCTCACGAGCCCGAACTTGAATGGAAAAAAGAACAATTACACTTCTAATGATTATACACTTATAATGATTATACAAGTTCATTTACAGGATGGACACCATCAAGGGACTAGCTGATGCTGATGGCACAAGAAACCTAAAAGGAAGTTTATAGGCCTCATTTGCAAACTGTTCTTCCTCTCTTGCCCTCCTTCATGCAGTGCTCTCTTTCCCTCCTTCATGCAGTGCACAAGAGGCAGTATCCCAAGACTTGGTTGCAAGAAGAACCTAAAGAAAACAAGGGGGGGGAATTGTGCCTGTTCACTTGTAAAAACATTTGTAAATTTACCTCAAACTTCAATAGCCTGTAACTTTTTTTTACACTTTTTTGAAACGGCGTTAAAAACCACTCTCTCAATATTTGTTTCTATGTTATACTTTTTATATCATATGAAAGCCCTCTCTCTGCTCTATACAAGGACTATTTTCATTAAACTTTAAAATGTAAGTAAGAGGTCAAGCGCGCGGTTGGGAAGGCGGAAGGAAAATACTTCGTTAAAAACTTGTAATTCCAATTCGCTCTCGACCGGGCAATTTACATTCTAACGCTTCTGGAAACAGTCATTGTATAGCCTAGGGCTTCCTCTTGCCACTGGTACCAATTAGAGGTATTTAGCACTTCGCAACTCGGAGTGGTTTCTATGGAGGTTGGAGCGATTCAGGTTTTTGTGGTCCCTCCGCTTTAGGGTCTAGTAACTTGCCTATAGTTGTACCTATGAAACATATTTTAGTATCAAGAGAGAGCACACGGAGAGACCTATCTTTTGAGCTATATATCAAGTCCATACCATGAAGTTTGCATAATCTACTGAGCTCTAAAGTTGTAACCACAAGTTAAAAAAAAATTTTTTTTAAATGCAGATGTCCCCCCTTCACAAGAACATACATGTAAGTTCACTTTTATTCAAGATTTGGTGCTGGAAAGTGATACTGGGAACAGTTTGAGGGGTGATGTCACTTCACATTCCATCCTGCAGTTCCAAAAGATGAACATGTATAGCAAAATAAAAACTGCCATCAGAAAGCACACTGCCCCTGCTACATTCTGTATATAAATCAGGACCATAGCATGAATGTGAGCAAAGATATGGTTCTTTATATGTATACCATGTTTTTCAGATATGGTCTCCCCCAAAAAACTCCTCGTGGCCATACTTCTTTCCCTTTCAGAATTTGCCCCCCTCCCTCCCTCCCCATTATGTTCCAACGCCTCACGTTGTTCCATCTTGCACCAGCGGGAATCTGCAAGGAGCATAGCAATACACCACGTACAACGCTTGGCTACATACATGCACTTCCACACATCACAATCCAGGCATTTTACAACGTCATGATGGCATCAATGATGTATAGATTTAGCACTGTATCAGTCCTTCATGCTAATGGAAGTTAGAACAATGCACTCGAACAATGCTAGCATCTTGTAGTCAAGGTAGCCACAAACGTTTTGTCGCATAGGATATCAGCCCCCCCCCAAAAAAAATCGAGGTTTTTTCCCCCCCTTCCTAACCTCCTCCTGGTGCGTAGATTAACAGATTAAAAGGCATAAGTGACATATGGTGCAAACTCGGACATCGTCGGGGGGGGGGGGGGGGGGGGAATTAAATCGAAGCTTTTGTATTAGGTGCACATTCTCCATATGCACAAGCCCAATAGAGATTAGAAATAGCAACAAAACAACTTACTTACGGGCTTGGGAGCAGAATTAAAAAGATTTTTTTATGGATGACGATCCCAACTGTGTTCTTGAACGGTCTCCTGGCTTCTCCTTGTTTCTGAAAGTTCTTCTTCGGTGGAAAGCAGCGCAAGCCCCTGTGCTTACCAGGAGTCCCTCCGAGTTCCCTCCCTTTTGAGCAAGGAGGCGCTACTGTATGGATTTATTTGCTGTAAGTTACATATAGGACTGTGTAGTTTTGTTTGCTCACTTCAATGCAGCTGATTTTCGTACCTAACTGCAACTTATTGTATTCCCATTCCGATGACTTGAGAAGTTTTACCCTTAAAAATAAGTAGTATAACAAATAAAGTCAGTGTTTAATCGGTTAACAATAATAAAATAAAAAAAGTTCACGGAATCAGCTTCAAACTCCTGGTATACTTTGCTATGTTGCTAAGTAGTGCACACTCTCTACAGCTTATAAATAATTTGGAGGTGTCCAAAATATATTTGCCAAAGGTTTGGGTCCGCCTCTCTACCCCTTTGTAAACTACGGAAGCACTCAGTTTGAAGGAAGTCCACTATTTAGCATATCATTGACAAGTATGTACCTGAAGGTTGCTTCACAATACGACACAAACAGCGAACATCGTGTCACGACGCGTCCTACAGCGTCGTGTGAACCGCGCATGTCTGCACACATTCTAGCTTTAGGATGCGACACATTACGACGTTCTGATAGACTTGAGTTCTATTTTTGCGTTCAGGTGTGAAGCGTCATAATCCGTCCAGCCAATCGGATTGTTTCTTTATCACATGTGATTTTGTCGACCTGTGCATTATTTAGAAAGCTACACTAAGCTACACTAAGCAGAGTTTCTAAGCAATAGATCTGCTCCTCGTAGTCATCATCAGCTCTCGGAGCTGTCGTCGAAGTCGGATTCCCATGTATTCACCGTCTTCAATAAAGAGGTCAAAGGTTGCAATTCCATTCACAACGCGCGTCTTGGAACAACATTGTGAACCATGAGGACGCGGTAGAACGCTACTTTTGAGAACGCTTGAGGACGCGACACAACGCAGCAGGAAAAAAGATATTGTGGGACCAGCCTTGAGGGTGCAGGGGGCCCAAAAAACACCTTAGTTAATCACATTAGGTTAGGGTATTTGACAATTAACATTTCACACTAAACGTTTATTATGCTTTAGTGCTGAGCTACAAAGCACTAACATTGTTAACCAACTGCCTGATGAGGATGTTAGCTAACCATGACATTATTTCTTGGGTTTGCTGGAGCAAGCCTGGTCCAGTACCAGCTGCTATAGCTGCTAGCTCTAGTCCTAGTGCACTTTGTAGGTAGTAACTAAGAGGTAGGTAGCTAAGAGCACTGTACAGGCAGGTAGCTAAGAGCACTGTACAGGTAGGTAGCTAAGAGCACTGTACAGGTAGGTAGCTAAGGTCACTGTACAGGCAGGTAGCTAAGAGCACTCACTGTACAGGTAGGTAGCTAAGAGCACTGTACAGGTGGTAGCTAAGAGCACTATACAGGTAGGTAGCTAAGAGCACTCACTGTACAGGTAGGTAGCTAAGGTCACTGTACAGGCAGGTAGCTAAGAGCACTCACTGTACAGGTAGGTAGCTAAGAGCACTGTACAGGTGGTAGCTAAGAGCACTATACAGGTAGGTAGCTAAGAGCACTGTACAGGTAGGTAGCTAAGAGCACTGTACAGGTAGGTAGCTAAGAGCACTGTACAGTAGGTAGCTAAGAGCACTGTACAGGTAGGTAGCTAAGAGCACTGTACAGGTAGGTAGCTAAGAGCACTGTACAGGTAGGTAGCTAAGAGCACTGTACAGGTAGGTAGCTAAGAGCACTGTACAGGTAGGTAGCTAAGAGCACTATACAGGTAGGTAGCTAAGAGCACTGTACAGGTAGGTAGCTAAGAGCACTATACAGGTAGGTAGCTAAGAGCACTGTACAGGTAGGTAGCTAAGAGCACTGTACAGGTAGGTAGCTAAGAGCACTATACAGGTAGGTAGCTAAGAGCACTATACAGGTAGGTAGCTAAGAGCACTGTACAGGTAGGTAAGGTCACTATACAGGTAGGTAGCTAAGAGCACTGTGTACAGGTAGGTAGCTAAGAGCACTGTACAGGTAGGTAGCTAAGGTCACTGTGTACAGGTAGGTAGCTAAGAGCACTATACAGGTAGGTACACTGTAGCTAAGAGCACTGTACAGGTAGGTAGCTAAGAGCACTGTACAGGTAGGTAGCTAAGGTCACTATACAGGTAGGTAGCTAAGGTCACTGTACAGGTAGGTAGCTAAGAGCAGTATACAGGTAGGTAGCTAAGAGCACTATACAGTAGGTAGCTAAGAGCACTATGGTAGCTAAGAGCACTAGCTAAGATAGAGATAGGTACACTGTACCTTATCTTACCCTAGCCTGAGCCTGCCTCAAGCTTAGGTGTGGTGTGTTTCAGGGAGGGAACTTTTGGTTTCACTTTATTAGCAGCTGGAAATTTAACCACACCTCAATAACCAGAACAGCTGCCTTTAGGCTAGGCAATTGGATTTCACTAGTTTCAATCTTTTACCTGGAGGAGCTATCAGCCTTAGAAGCTAGAAAAACTATGGCCCTCCTGAGAGACTTGCAAGTTTTATTCAGGTAAAATAAGTGCTACTGGTCCATTTGTGTGGGTTATTATTATTCTTTCTTATTTTTTTATTTTAATTTAATTTTTAATCTATGCTGTAAGTTGTCCTTATATGGAAGCTGAAGCACTTTTCCAGGCCTTAATATATCTTCCTCTCCCCTTTTTATTTGTAAGTGGGATCCCATCATTGTAGATTGCATTGCTCTAGCCATTGCCCTTAGCTACTGTCCTTACTAGCCATTGCCCTAACCCTAGCCACTGCCCTGGGCCCTAACCCTAGCCACTGCCCTGGCCCTAACCCTAGCCACTGCCCTGGCCCTAACCCTTAGCCATTGCCCTGGCCCTAACCCTAGCCACTGCCCACTGCCATGGTACTAACCCTAGCCACTGCCCTGACCCTAACCCTAGCCACTGCCCTGACCCTAACCCTAGCCACTGCCCTGACCCTAACCCTAGCCACTGCCCTGACCCTAATCCTAGCTACTGCCCTGGCTCTAGCCACTCCCCTGACCCTACTTGTAGCAGGTCTCTACTAAGCCAAAGGATAATGACTTGAACCGTGGAAGGTTAGTGTTATATAGCTGCTGCTAACTACTTGATGGTTTTTTACCAACTAGAGCAGCTTCTTAGCTAGTAGTTGACAGTCATGGGACTGGCTTGTACCGCGATAGCTAGCTAGATATTAGCAGTGTAGCTTGTTTAGTGGTGGCAGTTTGCTAGCTTGCATAGCTTGGCTAGTGGCGCAGTGACAACAAGTGACTTCCACCTCATGAAGTGTCACCTCACAGCTGAAGGCTGCCGTCAGTTCTGTTCATAGTGTGGAGTTGAGGTCGAAGTTCGATGCTTCTGTTGCACTGTACGCTATATTGTGGACCGTGCACAACACGATGCTACGATGCCCTCAAGCATTGTACCATGAACCTGCCTCCAACGAGCGAGTGATCAAATATCCCTTTCTAATTGTCGGAATTATTGGTGTTTAATCTGCTCTCGTCAGCGTATCTCTCCACCACTGACTCTGTTCCTATACTCCTGCAGTTTCCTTTTCATTATCAACTGTGTAGCCATTTTTCTCTCGTACTCGCCTGAAAGAGCCACAGCCCAAGTTGCAGTACATGCAAGGAACTGTGTTTTATATCTTCCCAAGCTAGATGGCTACAGTCCATGACAAGGGTCGGCGTTCACCTCCACACTGAGGAATTGAGGAGCTATGGCACATGGAATCTCTAGCATCCGTGTCCTGACAGCGAACTATGCGCTCCGGTCCTACTTCTAAGCAGTCAATTCTCTTTCCTCGATATCTGAGTGTGCAACAGATAGTCACGATCTTTTTCTCAGCCTTTAGACGACCATTTCCTTGCGTACCTTGCGTACGTAAGCCTGTTTACTTAAGATGGACGAGCCATTCATTTTTTTTTCCCGGCGAACGTACGATGCCTGGATACACACATAGATGGATATGCTGCAGGTGTGAACATGGAAGATGGCACATAGTGTCGCACACTCCTTTTTTGTCCGACACTGTACCTACATAAAGCATAGAACTGTCTGAGAGATCCGTTGCTTGGCAACCGAGGAGAAACTATTATGGGTCACTTAAAGAACTAGGAGGGGAAAAAAGGCTTTCAATAGTTCCTTATTGCCAACTTTAGGAAGTCTGTGTGGCATTTCCTCTGCTGAGGCAATACCGTATTCCCTCTATAGGAACCACTCCTCCAATTGTAGCCACTTCAGTAACCATCCTTCCTACTGTAGCACAGGGAAATAGCACGCCCAAATAATTAATTGCTCATTAGGCTGAAGATAATGGGGAGGGGGGATTTAGGGGGAAATATTCTGGACACCAGCAGGGCGTGAACCTTGATTTATGCTTTCTGGGCAGCATTGAGTCACGGGCACCCAAACCATTACCATTCCTCCTAACAGGTGCTTGAACTCTTTCATAACTGCAATCAATAGTAGCCACCCTTCTAATAGTAATTGCAGGTAGATTGGACAGAAGTACAGTAAGTAGTAACCATGGTTCCTATTAGAGAGTATACTGTGTGTTGAAAAGTCATCTGATCTGTAAAAATACGTTGCTCTAATTATAGGCATTATTCCCATCCTAATTATAGGCATTATTCCCATCCTAATTAGGCATTATTCCAATCCTAATTATAGGCATTGTTCCAATCCTAATTATAGGCATTATTCCAATCCTAATTATAGGCATTATTCCAATCCTAATTATAGGCATTATTCCAATCCTAATTATAGGCATTATTCCAATCCTAATTATAGGCAATTATTCAAAACCTAATTACAGGCAACTACCAATGGCATTGCCTGGGAAAGTTAAAATATCTAGCAGAGGAGCACAAAATGAAAATCTCCCCCCCCCCCCCCCCCCTCCCCTCCCCTTCCAAATGTTGAACCCCCAACATTATACTCTCCCAAATCCGTTAGCTATGTCTACATATATATAATATATATAATAAATAAAAATTAATTTTAAAGGAATTTTTTTTGTCAGGACCAGTCGGAGACGACACTTCCCTCTGTAAAAAATATCTCGCCATTTAAGCAGCTCTGGTAATAGAGCAAGGGCTAGCAGCAGCCACACTAGAAAACTGTTTGCAGTAGGTGTGGTCTAGCATAGGTGTGGTCTAGCGCATAGCTGGCATAATCTGGTGGTAGTGTTGACATGTGGTGGTGTTATTTGTGTACTAACATCACGAGCGTGAGAAATGCATGGGCAGGTAAGTACCTGAGCATAATGGCCGACATTTGCAATGGTTTTTGCTGGACGTTGGCTTGCAGTTAGTCTGAAGTTCAATAGCTAGCGCAACGTGGACCATATCTGTCCCTTGAAGTATACCTTCCTGAAGCTTCTTGGCTTCAAAACTGCGACCATTCCCACACACTGACACAAGTTACAATCAATTATAATCCTAATTACGGTAAATTAAGTGAAATCCTAATTATAGATAAATGTTATAATCCTATAACTAATTATGGGAAATTCCTAATTATAGACTTAATTATAAATAATTATGGAAAATTCTTAATTATAGATAAATTTTACAATCCTAATTAATTATAATAGATACATATTACAATCCTAATTAATTATCCTAATAATGGGAAATTCCTAATTATAGATACATATTACAATCCTAATGAATTATAATCCTAATTCAATGTCTATCGTTTCTGTCATGAGCATTATCAAAGCTCTTATTGCCAAGCCCGGCCATGGGTACCAGGCTAGCCAGTGAATTGATCTCCCTTCACTGAAGGCATTCCAGTGGGAAGCCTTGAAATATAACTGAGTGTATTCATATATCCCATTTCATGTAACCATTTGACATTTTGTCTGTGCAGATATCAGAATCTGCAGAGGAGCTTTAGACGAAGCGAGAGATCAAACGTTCATGTCCGAAACAGATCCCTTTTCTCGAACGTGCGCGGCAGGAGGGTGTCGGGCGAGAGGAATGGCAGTGATTTGGCGTCGCCTGGGAACGACAACAACTCCCTCTCTCTCAGTCTAGCGGAAGCCGAGGCGATGGCGCGCGGGATGGCGTCGCAGGGTCGCAAGAAGCAGAGAAGCAAGTCCACCATGGGTAAGTGGTTCACCAGGAAAAGTAGCAAGACCACGCGCATCACACAGCAAGGTGCCGGCCTCTCGGGCGACGACATCATATCTATCAGTCCCACTTCCAGCTCGATTGAAGGCTCACCACAGCCTGAGAATGTCTCCGATTCCCCCTCCCGCAGCTCTGGGTCCGATTCCAGTTCCAGGAACAGGAACGAGAATGGTGAAAGTACAGTGGCCATCCTTGAAGCTGTGAGATCTCCCAGCCGTGGCTCGTTTGAACGTGATCTCACGCCCATCTCCATACAGAGTATCGAGTTTGAATCAGGCACAGACGATGACCCGACAACTCCTCAGACAAGCCCACCTAGTGATTTGGAAGTAGTGATTGAACCTGCGCAACCTGACGGAGGAGAGGCCTCTGGTGATGCTGAATTTACTAGCAGATCTGGCTTGAGAGGGAGACAGACGTCTATTGTCCATGCTAGTAATCTGACCGAGAGTGATGAAAGTGCAGCAGCCAGGGCCAGGGAGGTCGCTTCTAACAAGAGAAGGCTGCGACTGTCTTCAGATGAGCTCACTGATGTTATAGGTGAGTGGAGGTGCTGTGGGTGGAAGTACGAGTGGAAGTGGGTGGAGGTATGAGTGGAAGTGGGTGGAGGTACGAGTGGAAGTGGGTGGAGGTACGAGTGGAAGTGGGTGGAGTTACGAGTGGAAGTGGGTGGAGTTATGAGTGGAAGTGGGTGGAGTGTGGGTGGAAGTGGGTGGAGGTACAAGTGGAAGTGGGTGGAGTTATGAGTGGAAGTGGGTGGAGGTATGAGTGGAAGTGGGTGGAGGTATGAGTGGGTAGAAGTACGAGTGAAGTGTGGGTGGAGTTAGTGTGGGTGGAGGTACGAGTGGAAGAGTGTGGAGGTACGAGTGGAAGTGGGTGGAGTTATGAGTGGAAGTGGGTAGAGGCATGAGTGGAGTGTGGGTGGAGTTATGAGTGGAAGTGTGGGTGGAGGTACGAGTGGAAGTGGGTGGAGTTACAAGTGGAAGTGGGTGGAGGTATGAGCGGAGTGTGGGTGGAGTTACGAGTGGAAGTGGGTGGAGGTATGAGTGGAAGTGGGTGTAGGTACGAGTGGAAGTGGGTGGAGTTATGAGTGGAAGTGGGTGGAGGTACGAGTGGAGTGTGGGTGGAGTTACGAGTGGAAATGGGTGGAGGTACGAGTGGAAGTGGGTGTATGTACGAGTGGAAGTGGGTGGAGTTATGAGTGGAAGTGGGTGGAGGTACGAGTGGAGTGTGGGTGGAGTTACAAGTGGAAATGGAATATGTAGCTTTTGGGTGTGGGGTGTGACTCATACTGGTGTAACCGAGCTTTTCATGCCAACTCGGTGTATCACTGAACTCTGACCTTCACTAATCAGAGAGACTTGTATGCTGATGCCATCACAAGTTTTGTCACCATGGCGATGATGGTTCTCTAGAACAACACAACATAGCTACAAAGAATATAAATAGCTGATGGTCTGTTGACTGGCCTTGTCAAGGCAACACTCACATGATACTTGTATAACCTGTACATCTTAGTGTGTACCTAACAGCTCTATTTATGCGTCATTCTAATTACACATTGCATGCAATTAAAAAATATATATACATGCTCAGTTTCTAATGATGGAACTCCATCTTTTTTCCAATGCTATGAATATCTGAATATATGAAGTCCACGAATACTGTCGGTGAGGTAGCAACAGAACTGCTTCATAATGCATGTCAGCAACAGTGGAGCTTACTCCAGCCTGCTCGAGTCAGTACCGGAGGACTCCCTTTGGACAGCACAACGAAACAGTTCTCCAGACTCATCTAGATTTACCTGACTACCTTTGCAGTGGAAGGACATATATTCTAAATATGCCTCACTTTCTGCAGTTCCTTGACAGGTTCAGAAGAACAGCATCAATTTATGGGAGACAGAGAAATTATTTCCCCCATGATGCATAAATGGATATCATATCAACCAATTTTTCTGCGGATATGCAGGCCCCGGAGGTTCCACTAGGGAACATGTTCCCTAGTGAACAACAAAATTAAAAAAAGAAATGCCTTTCCTTACCAAGCCATCAAATATGACGAGCCAGACCCAGTAGCAGCTGCCTTATCTCCAGGCTTCTGCCTAGCTACTACCACAGACACATCCTAGATAACACAGGCACCCTGGTAACCAAAGCTCCTTTGCTCCAGGCAGCTATATCCTAGGCTACTGTGTTCTCCTAGACTTCACAGACAACATAGTAACCAAAGCTCCTTTGCTCCAGGCAGCTATAGCCTAGCTGCTTTCTCCTAGACTCCAGAGGCACCCTGGTACCAAGCCCAGCATCGAACAAGCACTGGACAAGTAGCTAGCTAAACCAAGCCAGTGGTTTGTAGATTACTTTCAGCTCACTTCATCAAAAACACCGTCTATTTCTCTTTCAGTCTGTTGTTTTTCTTTTGAAATAGTTTGGCAAAAAATAACAATAAACAAATTGTTGGCTGAAAGATAAGAGAGTGTTTTTGAAAGCCTGAGGTATCATTGTTCTTGTCAGTAGTACTTATAGAAGCCAGCACTTGCTTTTGCTATTAGGAGCACTGGAGGTAGTCACAGAACTGATGCAGTCCACTGGTAGTTAGCTGTCTTTAGGCTAGCTATTTGTACTTAGTAAGCTTACCGGTCGTTGTGCAGTCCACTGGTAGTTAGCTGTCTTTAGGCTAGCTAGTAAGCTTACCGGTCATTGTGCAGTCCACTGGTAGTTAGCTGTCTTTAGGCTAGCTATTTGTACTTAGTAAGCTTACCGGTCGTTGTGCAGTCCACTGGTAGTTAGCTGTCTTTAGGCTAGCTATTTGTACTTAGTAAGCTTACCGGTCATTGTGCAGTCCACTGGTAGTTAAGCTGTTTTTAGGCTAGCTATTTGTACTTAGTAAGCTTACCGGTCGTTGTGCAGTCCACTGGTAACTAGCTGTCTTTAGGCTAGCTATTTGTACTTAGTAAGCTTGGACCGGTCGTTGTTGGAAATAGAGTGCCAGCTATCATCAACAATAGGATCATTCAAGGACTCTCTATACTGTGAAAAAAGGGTAAAAAGTTATTTCCTTTGAGTTCCGATGATGCCACCCTCCTCCCCACCCCGGATTCCGTACTTTCCCCATATTTTTTAGTGATACCCAAGGTATGAGAACCTCGTCTATGTTGGTGCTAACTGGCAGTGATGTGTGTGAAAATGTACTTCCATGTCGCCATAACATTCATTGTGTACTGTGTAGAGGAAAGGTATTGAAGGACCTAAAGTCCTGTCCACGCTGCACCTAAACTGATGCACGTTGTGTCCTTAGGGGGAAAACTCGTGAAGGCAATGTACGTTCGTCGCTGTCCACACTAGCACCGAAATAAACCGTACTAAGCAAAAATAATCAGCCTACCAAAGTCAGTCAAAATCATATGCTGTAGCTGTAGTGGAGATGGAGTTTGTTTTTTAGTCCTTTTCTTGCTGATCAGTTATCTACTGGTGCGCAGGAAACATTTCCCCAAGCTTAAAAAAACTTCAACCTGACACAGCAACATAATTAGTCGCTTCAAAGTGTTATTGACCACACCCATCCTGGTTTTTCAGTCAGCGTAATTGTGCTTTTCAGGTGTTCCAAGGCTACCTGGGTCAGAGGTCATGGTGTCAGTTGTGGAACGCAAGTGTGGGTTGTTTTGATGGCTGCGATAACATGACCACACCCCCTGAGGTGTAATCATTGAAGGTCACAATGGGATACCCTACAGTGAACGGGTGGTGGGGATTCGAGGTGTTAAATATTGATTAAAGGGGATGTGCAGGGCAAATATTCGAAGGATGTTAGCGTGTTGTGGAAGCCACACCCTCCTATGTGATCTTTACCGTACTGTATCTATTCACGGTTTGAATTCTAGCTGTGAAAACCACAAATATTAATTAAACCCTCTGTACACTTGTACCTTATGTGGAATTTAAGGTAGCCTAAATATTAATAGGAATGTGTATTGGTCTGTCATGCTTGTGATAGTCATATGACATGTAGAACCTCGGGTTTTTTATTTTATTTTATTTTATTAAATATTATTATTATTATTTTTTTTCTTTCTTCCTCCCCCTCTTCTTGTTTTATGGTTATCTCAATTCCTGCCTCACCCCATGATTTCATACTGTTTTTCAAAGTTTAACAAAAGCATTCCAGCAGGTAGGTTTCCATCAGTGGCTATACTTAGTGTGGCCAAGTAGTAGCTGTCTTTGCTGCTATAGCCTAGCTTCCTCCTAGAATCCACAGGCACCAAGCCAAGCATTGAACAACACAGGACAGGTAGCTAGCTGAACAAAGCCAGTGGTGAGTTTGTTTCTTCTTGTCATTAGTACTTAGTGAAAGCTGACATTAGCTTACTTCTGAGAGCACTTCAGAGTTTCCCTCCACCAGTAGCTAGACATTCAGAGCATGTAACTATAGCTAACCATCAGGTAGGAACTGCTTCAGCTGAGCTGAACAGCACAGGATTATGGAAGCTTCCAATTCAAAGAGTGATCGTGGAATTCCGTTGATGAACCTGATTCCTAGTCTTCCGTCTTTTATCCATAGTAGCAGAATCCCACGTGGTCTAGACGTGCATGTGACAATGTGTCACTCATATAGTGTTCCAGTGATGTGCATGTGCTAACCATGTGATGTGCATGTGACATACAGGTGGAGGAAGAGAGGGGGAACAGGAGGACACCACCATGGTGAACGTTGAGAGGGAACATCTCTCCTCCTTCACCAGCAACCAATCCACCACCGACTCGGTAGGGAGCGGTCCACCGGAAATATCGGCACCTGATGGGCCAGAAGTGAAGAAGAAGAGGAGGAAGACCAAGTCAGGAGTGTCTCGGGGGAGCATGAGGAAAAGCAAGAGATCTGCTAAGTCGCTGTCCACGTCTCCAGCCCTGCGGTTTATTGTCAGAAAGGATTTGTACACATTTCTTAATTCTGCAGGGGTAAGTTCAGACGATGTCTGGTCATTACTCATTGACCTCTGACCTTAGTTGTTGGGTTGTTTTTTAATTTTATTATTATATTATTATTAAAAAAAAAATCCCTTTCCAGGAATAAAAATGTTCATATAATTAGAATATAGTTACAATAAGCTGCAGTTTGGTGTATATTCTCCATTGAGGCAAGTCAACAAAAACTAGATCGGAGTAGGTGTACGAGAATATTACAGCGAGAAAATCCCTTCATGAGACCCTATTTTCTCAAGGGGAATGGGCTTCAGAATGGTGCTTAGCGGATCCCCTCGGCGTACATCTCATTTGATAGCATATAGCCTGAAAATTATGCCTGTCAAAAGTATTCGAGGGTTCGGATGATAGCATGTAGCAATTCAGACCTTGAATTTGATGGGTATGTACTGTATTGCTGGTGAGGGTTGTTGTGTGTGGGGTGGGTAGGTGCGGTTTAATATTGGCGGAAATGGGCTCTGTCTGCCGATGGGTCGAATCAAATATTCTCTGCAAGCATTGCCGACTACACTGTAATAAAATATATATATATTTCCATAACCTTCCATTTAAAACTCTGTGTGCACACTTACGACAGCTCATCGGCCGACCTGTAGCCTTCAAAGAAGTCGGTCTGTTGTTAAACACGCTGGCACTTGGTCTGATCCGCTGGCACTTGGTCTGATTCGTATCCCTTCACTCGCCTCTGTAGTCCACACACGCTTAACTAGTCAGCACAATGTCCTCGTCTTCTCATTTGTTGGCAAACTTTATTTTTGGGGGGCAAGCTTTTGGGGGGGGGCAGGGGCTAAGGGGAGCAAACTTTGGGGGGGGGCAAGGGGAGTGCATTATATCCCATATTTACAAAGCATATTTACAAAGCCTGTAGAAAAAATTGTGTGTTGAGGACACCTCATCCAGTGTCATGGTGATTTGCAAGTGTTAAGCACACCCAATGGGTGTTTTGATGCTAGAGGCAGTTTTCTTTTCGGCTCCAAATTCCCGAGGCAGTGTTGAAGGTGAGTATTTATCTCTCTCTGTCGGCAGGTGGTGTCTTCACAAACAGGAAGGGAGAATGTGTGAGGTCTCACACAAACCACTAAAGATTCACTGCACACGTGCCAATGTGATGCACACATGCATGCACACATTTATATACATGTACACGTTATATGCATACATGCATGCACACAGTTATATACATGTACACGTTATATGCATACATGCATGCACACATTTATACACATGTACACATATACATGCATGCATGCACACATTTACACATGCTTGCTATCATTACACATACATACACACATACATGCAAATAGTACACACACACACACATACATACGTACATAGTGTGCCTGCATGCTCCTGAAAACTACTGGGCTTGCTCCTGATAATTTGTAGTCGTGTGTTGCATGGGAAGTGTGTCAACACTCCCTATAAGTGCTTTATTCCTATTTCAAGATGATGTCAAACACACTCTCACACACATACTTACACACTCTCACACACTCACTCACACATACATACACACACTCACACATACATACTCACACTCACTCACACACTCACACCCACTCACTCAACACACACACTCGCACAGATCTAACATCTTAGCTAAGCGGATTCTTGTGGTTTCGGTTGTTTTGGGCTCCAAAATCACTTCCAGCTTTGCCTTGAATCATTCAGACCAAGAAATATTACTGTGAAATTCATCCCCAGGATCCATCTTCTGTCCCCCCCCCCCCCCACACACACACCCACACACACACACACATGCTACAACTACTTTCATTGTATGTTACTTCCAGAAGACTCCAAATTTCCAATACATTGCAACGACTAATCTGTTTCTCAATTCAGTTGATAGTTGACACTCAGCTCACACATGGTGTGCTCTGCTGTGCCTAGCTGGGCTGAGCTCACACATGGTGTGCTCTGCTGTGCCTAGCTGAGTGAGCTCACACATGGTGTGCTCTGCTAGGCCTAGCTGGGCTGAGCTCACACATGGTGTGCTCTGCTGTGCCTAGCTGGGCTGAGCTCACACATGGTGTGCTCTGCTGTGCCTAGCTGAGTGAGCTCACACATGGTGTGCTCTGCTAGGCCTAGCTGGGCTGAGCTCACACATGGTGTGCTCTGCTGTGCCTAGCTGGGCTGAGCTCACACATGGTGTGCTCTGCTAGGCCTAGCTGGGCTGAGCTCACACATGGTGTGCTCTGCTGTGCCTAGCTGGGCTGAGCTCACACATGGTGTGCTCTGCTGTGCCTAGCTGGGCTGAGCTCACACATGGTGTGCTCTGATGGGCCTAGCTGGGCTGAGCTCACACATGGTGTGCTCTGCTAGGCCTAGCTGGGCTGAGCTCACACATGGTGTGCTCTGCTGTGCCTAGCTGGGCTGAGCTCACACATGGTGTGCTCTGCTAGGCCTAGCTGGGCTGAGCTCACACATGGTGTGCTCTGCTGGGCCTAGCTGGGCTGCCTCAGGAGCTACTGTAGTCCTACTCCTCAGTGGCCTCAGGAGCTACTGTAGTCCTACACCTCAGTGGTTCACTGAGGATGGGCTGCCTCAGGAGCTACTGTCGTCCTACACTCAGTGGTTCACTGAGGATGGGCTGCCTCAGGAGCTACTGTAGTCCTACACCTCAGTGGTTCACTGAGGATGGGCTGCCTCAGGAGCTACTGTAGTCTACACCTCAGTGGTTCACTGGAGCTTACTCTCGTGATAATAGTCGAGTAGCACAGACCTCAGTGGTTCACTGGAGCTTACTCTCGTGATAATAGTCGAGTAGCACAGACCATCCACAAAACAAGTGAGGCATTTGTGGTCCGTGTGTGTGCATGTGTGTGTGTGTGTTGTGAGTGCATGTGTGTGTGTGCATTTGTGAGTCTGTGCATGTGTTGTGAATGTGTACATGCATGTGTGAGTGTGTGTCTGCATGTGTTGCGAGTGTGCGTGTGTGTGCATGTGTTGTGTGTGTGTGTATTTGTACTTTTAGACCCATGTAGCCCGCAAACATTTAAATGATCCTTTACCTATTAAAGTATTAAACCAATATTATGCTGCTTTTTAAAATATTTGGTGGGTGATTATTTTAATTTTATTTATTATTATTTTATTTAGTAACTTTTTATTTTTTAAAATATTTTTTCTGCTCGTTATTATTATTATCATCATCATTATTATTATTATTATTTTAACACGTCAATCCTGCACATATATATGCTGGATTTCTTTCAGGGAGGGCGAGTGCCCCTCCCCCCACAGAAATCTACAACCCCATAAGGGAATAGACAAAGTGTCTAGAGAAACAGCTGGTTTCCAATGGAATGCTAGTAACAATTAAAAAATATATATATTTTTATATATTTTTAAATAATAAATAAAGCAATTTTCGTGCAGTCTACCCATTTGGACCTGTGTGGACTATACAAGGACACAGTCTTATCACTATTACACTGAGCATGGGCACCAGCTTTGTGAAAAGGGCACGAGGGTCCTCGAGGAATCTCTTGTCAGTGACATTTCTTTTAGGGGAATAGTGGAATATTTCCATAGTGTATTCAGTGTTGTATACGCATGCTTAATTCCTGGAGTAGAGCTAGCAGCTACACAAGCAAGCTGAAGCATGTGTCAGTGGCAGTCCACATACAGTGCGTGAGGAGAATTCTTCCTTAGGGACCCTTCCGGAGGAAGTTGCTGCCCCATCAAACCGCATGCCCACAAGCTTGCCGAGTAGTATATTCTTCTGCTGTGGTAATCAACCAGAGCCGAGTGTATATAGTGCTCGCATCAATCTTTTAAGGGGACGACACCACCTGGATTGAATGAGAAAGTTTGCACCTACCGTAATACAATAAGTAGGTGGACCTACACACACACACAGAAGTACCGGGCATTTCCCAGTTCGTCTCAAATTTTGCTGTGCATTCTCAGTTGCTATGAGCGATATGTTGCCGAGCAAGGTGGCGGGCACACCGAGGGAGTTAATTGCTCTCCTATTTCCTCCTCTCCAACAAATATATTCTGCAGCTGCTGAGCTACTGCTTCCTCCTCCTCTGTTCTGGAACCTGCTGGTTCCACTTCACAAGGTTCCACTTCACAAGGTTCCACTTCACAAGGTTCCACTTCACAAGGTTCCACTTCACAAGGTTCCACTTCACAAGGTTCCACTTCACAAGGTTCCACTTCACAAGGTTCCACTTCACAAGGTTCCACTTCACAAGGTTCCACTTCACAAGGTTCCACTTCACAAGGTTCCACTTCACAAGGTTCCACTTCACAAGGTTCCACTTCACAAGGTTCCACTTCACAAGGTTCCACTTCACAAGGTTCCACTTCACAAGGTTCCACTTCACAAGGTTCCACTTCACAAGGTTCCACTTCACAAGGTTCCACTTCACAAGGTTCCACTTCACAAGGTTCCACTTCACAAGGTTCCACTTCACAAGGTTCCACTTCACAAGGTTCCACTTCACAAGGTTCCACTTCACAAGGTTCCACTTCACAAGGTTCCACTTCACAAGGTTCCACTTCACAAGGTTCCACTTCACAAGGTTCCACTTCACAAGGTTCCACTTCACAAGGTTCCACTTCACAAGGTTCCACTTCACAAGGTTCCACTTCACAAGGTTCCACTTCACAAGGTTCCACTTCACAAGGTTCCACTTCACAAGGTTCCACTTCACAAGGTTCCACTTCACAAGGTTCCACTTCACAAGGTTCCACTTCACAAGGTTCCACTTCACAAGGTTCCACTTCACAAGGTTCCACTTCACAAGGTTCCACTTCACAAGGTTCCACTTCACAAGGTTCCACTTCACAAGGTTCCACTTCACAAGGTTCCACTTCACAAGGTTCCACTTCACAAGGTTCCACTTCACAAGGTTCCACTTCACAAGGTTCCACTTCACAAGGTTCCACTTCACAAGGTTCCACTTCACAAGGTTCCACTTCACAAGGTTCCACTTCACAAGGTTCCACTTCACAAGGTTCCACTTCACAAGGTTCCACTTCACAAGGTTCCACTTCACAAGGTTCCACTTCACAAGGTTCCACTTCACAAGGTTCCACTTCACAAGGTTCCACTTCACAAGGTTCCACTTCACAAGGTTCCACTTCACAAGGTTCCACTTCACAAGGTTCCACTTCACAAGGTTCCACTTCACAAGGTTCCACTTCACAAGGTTCCACTTCACAAGGTTCCACTTCACAAGGTTCCACTTCACAAGGTTCCACTTCACAAGGTTCCACTTCACAAGGTTCCACTTCACAAGGTTCCACTTCACAAGGTTCCACTTCACAAGGTTCCACTTCACAAGGTTCCACTTCACAAGGTTCCACTTCACAAGGTTCCACTTCACAAGGTTCCACTTCACAAGGTTCCACTTCCACTTCGCAGGACAGGACATGAGCACCACTATGGGAGTGAGCTCGCTTTTTCCCCGTCGGTTACCTTTTGAATGGCTTCGTCACCCATACTCATCCAGTTCTCTGGAGTGATTTCCCCTCTTCCTGCATATCTCACAGAAATCACCATGGTGATCTTCACTGTGCCCAAGCCAGGAAAACAACTTCTCCCATTTCTTGTTGCACTTCCTGGTGCTCACAAGTGGACAAGTCTTAGAGTGACCCTTTACCAAAGTAGCTGGAGATTGGGGGATACAAATGTAGCTTTTTAGAAGGTGTTGCTCTAAGGAGCAATCAGTCTCAGAGTTATCTAACTCATCCTTAGAGTGGCTAGCACTAGCAGAAGGAGGTGGTGGCCCTGGTTAGAAGAGCCCTGCAATGTCCACGAATATCCATGGAAGTTGTAGCCAATGAAAAGGACATTCAATATTTAGCTTTGACCTGGAGTTGATCTTTGACCTCGAGTTGATGGTCGATCTTGGTTATGTAATTATATGCCAAGTCATGCTGACTGAGCTGTTCATTTTGCTGAGAAAACTCGTCAACTTGACAAGTACAGAGAGTCGTTTAACACCCACTTTAACAGGTTGACTCACCCTCAAGTTAGTGGTTAGGTCAGCTACTCTGCCTGCTATTTCTCCCTATTCTAGAGTGGGTGTTGAATCACTGGCTACTCTGCCTGCTATTTCTCTCTATTCTAGAGTGGGTGTTGAATCACTGACTAGGTCAGCTACTCTGCCTGCTATTTCTCTCTATTCTAGAGTGGGTGTTGAATCACTGGCTAGGTCAGCTAATCTGCCTGCTATTTCTCTCTATTCTAGAGTGGGTGTTGAATCACTGACTAGGTCAGCTACTCTGCCTGCTATTTCTATCTATTCTAGAGTGGGTGTTGAATCACTGACTAGGTCAGCTACTCTGCCTGCTATTTCTCTCTATTCTAGAGTGGGTGTTGAATCACTGACTAGGTCAGCTACTCTGCCTGCTATTTCTCTCTATTCTAGAGTGGGTGTTGAATCACTGGCTAGGTCAGCTAATCTGCCTGCTATTTCTCTCTATTCTAGAGTGGGTGTTGAATCACTGACTAGGTCAGCTACTCTGCCTGCTATTTCTATCTATTCTAGAGTGGGTGTTGAATCACTGACTAGGTCAGCTACTCTGCCTGCTATTTCTCTCTATTCTAGAGTGGGTGTTGAATCACTGGCTAGGTCAGCTACTCTGCCTGCTATTTCTCTCTGTTCTAGAGTGGGTGTTGAATCACTGACTAGGTCAGCTACTCTGCCTGCTATTTCTCTCTATTCTAGAGTGGGTGTTGAATCACTGACTAGGTCAGCCACTCTGCCTGCTATTTCTCTCTGTTCTAGAGTGGGTGTTGAATCACTGACTAGGTCAGCTACTCTGCCTGCTATTTCTCTCTATTCTAGAGTGGGTGTTGAATCACTGACTAGGTTAGCCACTCTGCCTGCTATTTCTCTCTATTCTAGAGTGGGTGTTGAATCACTGACTAGGTCAGCCACTATGCCTGCTATTTCTCTCTATTCTAGAGTGGGTGTTGAATCACTGACTAGGTCAGCCACTATGCCTGCTATTTCTCTCTATTCTAGAGTGGGTGTTGAATCACTACTAGAATCTGCCTGCTATTTCTCTCTATTCTAGAGTGGGTGTTGAATCACTGACTAGGGCAGCTACTCTGCCTGCTATTTCTCTCTGTTCTAGAGTGGGTGTTGAATCACTGACTAGGTCAGCTACTCTGCCTGCTATTTCTATCTATTCTAGAGTGGGTGTTGAATCACTGACTAGGGCAGCTACTCTGCCTGCTATTTCTCTCTGTTCTAGAGTGGGTGTTGAATCACTGACTAGGTCAGCTACTCTGCCTGCTATTTCTATCTATTCTAGAGTGGGTGTTGAATCACTGGCTAGGTCAGATAATCTGCCTGCTATTTCTCTCTATTCTAGAGTGGGTGTTGAATCACTGACTAGGTTAGCCACTCTGCCTGCTATTTCTCTCTATTCTAAAGTGGGTGTTGAATCACTGACTAGGTCAGCTACTCTGCCTGCTATTTCTCTCTGTTCTAGAGTAGGTTTTGAATGACTGACTAGGTCAGCTACTCTGCCTGCTATTTCTCTCTGAAATTACATCTGAATCAATCCGAGAAGACTTAAATGTAGAACCCAAAAATTCCAGGGGAGCAAACCCCCCCCCCCACTTTTTGCCATGTGTACATGTATTTGTTTTTGTGGCCATGATCTGTGTGAAAATGTCACTCAAGTCATCCTCTCATTGTGGTATTATTTCAGCATAAACATTGCTCTCTCTCTCTATCCTTTTTATGTGTGGTGTGTGTACAGACTGCTGGTGAAGACTTCTTTGCCAACAGATCCCTCATGGAGCTGGTGCAGAGAATCCGAGCTAACAATAGTCTATTTCAAAAGTGAGTCTATTTTTTACTGTGATATTTGAAACCAAACCCTACATATGCAGGTATGTGCATAGGCACAGGAATGTATTTGGTTTTAGATTTCAGCAATTAATTTATGTAGGAAATGTTGTTGGGTTGTGCAGGTATGTACATGTTGTATTTTTAGATTACTGTGCAATCGTGTAGGAAATGTTGTTTGGTTCCGGGTATCAATCTCTCTACTTCTAATTAGTGCCTCACATTGCAGCGCAGCTCTGCAAGTGCCTAGTTCAAGCACCAAACATAGTTTTACCCTGGACCTGGTCCTGGTCAGGCCTGGACCTGATCCTAGCCAAGCTTGGACCTGGACCTGATCCTAGCCAAGCTTGGACCTGGCCCTAGTCAGATCTGGACCTGGTTGTAGGTAACACTAGTCCTAGTCAGGCCTGTACCTGGTCCTAGTTAAGTCTGAACCTAGTCCTAGTTACATAAGTCTGGTCTGGACCTGGTCCTAGTCAAGTCTGGAACTGGTTCTAGTTAAGCCTGGACCTGGTCCTAGTCAAGCCTGAACCTAGTCCTAGTTACATAAGTCTGGCCTGGACCTGGTCCTAGTCAAGTCTGGAACTGGTTCTAGTTAAGCCTGGACCTGGTCCTAGTCAAGCCTGAACCTAGTCCTAGTCACATAAGTCTGGCCTGGATCTGGTCCTAGCCAAAATTGGTCTTAGTCAAGCCTGAACCTAGTCTTAGTCAGTCAAGCCTGAACCTAGTCTTAGTCAAGCCTGGACTTAGTCTTAGTCATGCCTGGACTTGGCTCTAGTCAAGCCTGGACTTGGCTCTAGTCAAGCCTGGACCTGGACCTAGTTAAATCTAGAACTGGTACTAGTCAATCCTCATGGTCCTAGCCAAAATCTGGAACTGGTCCCAGTCAAGCCTGGACCGTGTTCCAGTCAAGTCTGGAACTGGTCCCAGTCGAGCCTGGACCTGGTCTCAGTCCTAGTCGTCTATATTTAGCACTTGCAATATCCTATGGAAATTAGGTGGGAACACATCCCCAGATAAAATACATGATTGTGGTAGTCCAGGGATGACCTGTGCTACAAACAGATTTAACACCTTTACCTAATGCCAGTAGACTGTGGTTCAAAATGAGTTGAGAGAAAAGGCGTTTTATTCCCCTTACCTGATGGATTATTTACTGGAGCACCACCGGAGGACTGCAGCATATATCTGTGTGTGCATGTGTGTGCATGTCTGTGTGTGTGTGTTCATGCATGTGTGTGTGCATGCATGTATGTGTGTGTTCATGCATGTGTGTGCGTGCATGTGTGTGTGTGTTCATGCATGTGTGTGTGCATGCATGTATGTGTGTGTTCATGCATGTGTGTGTGTGCATGTGTGTGTGTGTTCATGCATGTGTGTGTGTGTTCATGCATGTGTGTGTGCATGCATGTGTGTGTGTGCATGTGTCTGTGCATGCATGTGTGTGCATGCAAGTGTGTGTGCATACATGTGTGTGCATACATGTGTGTGTGTGCGTGCATGTGTGATAGGATCAGAGGAAAATGGTCAATTGTGCAGAAGAATCAATTTGAATGAACACAAAGTACAGAATGGAACATGAATAGACTCTTAAGCATTCCAATCAAAATATTTGAAAGTCTGAAGACAAAGGCCAAGCATTGGTGTAGAGTCTAATTGCACTTCTTAGAATAAATTAATTCTTCCCAGACCTTGTCACACCTACCTCTCTGTGCGCAACCCCCTGCAATTATGCCTAGTATTCACTAAGCAAAACACACACCATACACACTGCCGTGTCACATGACGTGCGGTGGCCGTCACCGTCCTCGCCTCCCCTACAGGTACGAGCACAGTCACCATCTGGTCGAGGCTCTTAACATGTTTTCTGACGTACGTGCTGATCTGCCCAACGGCTGGGAGAAGAAACTCAACAAGCAAGGACGAGTGAGTTTGTTTGTGTGTTTGTGTGTATATATACGCTCGGAATACTCTAGAAGGGGTGGTGAAGTGGTTGTCATCAGCTCTGATAATCTCTGAGGTGAGTGACTAGGCAGTCTCAATGATTAGCAGAAGATCGATCAACAGTCCTCTTCGTATGTATTGGGTTAGTCCACCGATGTTTCGGACAACGTGCTTTCGTCTTGTTTGAACTGTCACACGAGATGAAGTGCTTAAATAGACCAGGTTGCATGTGCATTAAAGCATGTCACATGAGGTCACATGATCCATGACTTGACTGCTGCAGTGTAGAACACCAGATCAAAGAGGTGATGGTGGGCGTGGTTTTACGTGTATGGTCCTGATAGTTGAGACCCAGCAATCGGGTAAATCCAGGCCCTTCGTCCCTCTGATTCCCAGGAGTGAGGACTTGGGTTTGGGCCGGGGACACAGGGCTAGGGCAGTTCTTGGGTTTGGGCCATGGACATTTCGGGATTCTACTCAGAAATCCCTTGGAAGGATTGTGGTACTGTTTGGCATGCCTCAAAGTTGTGGCATACCAGCCACTCACCACTGGCACACCTCACCACTGGCACACCTCACCACTGGCACACTTCACCACTGGCACACCTCACCACTGGCACACCTCACCACTGGCACGCCTCACCACTGGCACGCCTCACCACTGGCACACCTCACCAATGGCACACCCACCACTGGCACACCTCAACACTGGCACACCTCAACACTGGCACACCTCACCACTGGCACGCCTCACCACTGGCACACCTCACCAATGGCACACCTCACCACTAGCACACCTCACCTGGCACACCTCACCACTGGCACACCTCAACACTGGCACGCCTCACCACTGGCACACCTCACCAATGGCACACCTCACCAATGGCACACCTCACCAATGGCACACCTCACCACTGGCACACCTCACCACTGGCACACCTCACCACTGGCACACCTCACCACTGGCACACTTGTAGAGAAGTCCCAGCACATTAGTTTTACTTTCCTCTTGCTTCACACGGCACCGCTGTGTGACCCTCTTCCTTGTAGGAATTCTTCATCGACCACGAGTACGAGTTAACTACATTCATTGATCCCCGACTGCCTTTTCCCGACACACCCTACACATATGTAGACAGGTCCACAGAGATGGAAATAGTGGCTCGGCAGAATTCAGTCCCTCCTGCCATCCGTCCCCACCACGTTACCATTGGTGCTCCGTCATTGTTTACCCCGGAGAACATCGGGTCTGAACAGCCTGGCATAACCAGTCAAACCTCGCCCATCTTACTGGAGCCCATTCCTGGGAATATGCTGGACCCTTCTCAGCCGGCAACGACGCAGGATTCGTCTAATCGTCTGAGTGTGATATCCACGGCCAGCAGTGTGTCGGTGGTACCGATATGTAAGTCTTCCATCTGTAGTAGCACATGCCATAACATAAGACGGGGGGTTAATTGACGGGAGGTTAATTGGCGGGAGGTTAATTGAGAGTGTAAACGTAAGAATTTTTTTTACTCGCTTAAATTTTTTTTAAATTATTATTTTTATTTATTTTTTATTACTGTGTGTATTTTTTTAAGAGAAAATTCTCGAGCTTATTCATCTCCTTATGCACACCTCATGCATTATATTTGACGGTTTGACTTGAGCAGTTCGACACTGTGAGAGCATGTCTCGTTGCCATGGTCGACAGTTGTCACCTGATAGTGTGTACTAATTGTGTTGCAATTTACGTCAGCTGTCATGCAGCTCTAACCACCTTGAGTCCCTTCAAGAAGAGGCCTGTAGGATGCCCTGGTGGTACTGAGGGTGATCCCAGGATCACCCATGTGGTCAGAAATTCGAAAGTTGTTGACCATCTAATCCTATACCCTATAGCCATGCCTCTGGCCCTAGCTATAATACTACCCCCTACAGCCATGGCCCTTGCCCTAGTACTATGCCCTACAGCCTTAGCCCTTGCCCTAGTACTATGCCCTACAGCCTTAGCCCTAGCCCTAATAGTATGCTCTACACCACCCTTAGCCCTAGCCCTAATACTATGCTCTACACCACCCTTAGCCCTATGCTCTACACCACCCTTAGCCCTAGTTTCTAGCCCTAATACTATGCTATACACCACCCTTAGCCCTAGTCCTAGCCCTAATACTATGCTCTACACCACCCTTAGCCCTAGCCTTATACTTCACCCTTCAGCCATGGGCAGTGTTAGGTGGGCAAGAACTTGACTACCAAAGTATATAAACGGAACAGACTTTAGTTGCTATATAAGTGATACTGTGGTGATTAGTTATTGGGAGCCATGATTGGTGTGTCAGTTCCTCGTCGTTCATTCTCCACCCCTTGTAGCATACGAGGAGCAGGTGGTCGCGTTCTTCTCTCAGCCAACGGTCACTGACCTCATCACCCAGCGCTACTCTCGTGGGGTCCGCCCACCTCTCCAATCCATGATCGATGCCATCAGGATGAATGGCACAATGGCTCTGGAGAGAATACAGATGTCCGGCAGTGTGGCTGCGTATGAGTTAGCACTGGTGCTCAGGTGAGGGTGTGGTCTGGGAGGTTTGGTAGATGGTTAAAAAAACAAACATATAAATGTGGTAATGGGTTGAATTTTTTTAACACATAATAATGATATAGGATTGAAGTACACTATGAGCTCTCCTAGTGTGTGTGGGTGTGTATTGGTAAGGGTATACTGTTATTGCACACATTCTGTTAGACGTTGAATATACGTGGTAAAGATCATGTGGTAAGGGATCGTCACACGTGAAGATCAAATCTGGCCAAGTATAATATAGGATATGGTTAGATCTCAGCGAACTACTAACTAATTTATGGTAAAGGGTCTCCAATACAATCTGGGGGAATTAAATCTCGACTACTGTAAGGAAACAGCCAAGAACTAGCATGATGTGGTAAAGGATCGTCAGTAGGCCCAGATCTTACTACTATAAGGAAACGGCCAATAACTAATCTTTTATAAAGGGTAGCCAATAAACTCAGAACAGCTCGGAAACAGTCAATATTGCTTCCGTTTTATTTGAAACAGCTTATTTGAAGAGGAGATCAGTCAAATGAACTCGTCCAGCCTCACTCCTGCCGCCGAGGGTGAGTCAAATAGCTGCAAGTAGCTGCAAGATTGGTTGTTTAGTAATACTAATAGTGTAATCTGTCGGTCTTTCGATTATTAATCACCCTGTAGCCCCGCCTACAAGTGACACTCCTCCTTTTACCTCGCCTGAGCACACATCCGACGCAACCTCAAAAAAGACCACTCTGCAGCGGAGAAAGGAGGCCTTCCCGACCAAGCTGCAGAACTTCAAGATGATGATGGCCAGGATTGGGTTCGTGCAGGGCTCCCGAATCAGATACAACATCCGCAGAGGCCACATGCTGGAGGATGCCTACGAGCACATCATGAAGACTAACGTGAAGCTTCTACAGAAGAAGAGGCTGAACATTACCTTCCGGGGAGAAGAAGGGTAAGTCCCTAGCCGCTAGTCCATAATTCACTTGAATTTTATTATTTTTTGTTTTTTGTTTGTTGTTGTTATTATTATTATTATTATTATTATTATTATTATTATTATTATTATTATATTATTATTATTATTATTATTATTATTTTGTTTTATTATTATTATTATTATTATTATTATTATTATTATTATTATTATTATTATTATTATTATTATTATTATTATTATTATTATTATTATTATTATATTATTGTTGTTGTTATCATTATTATTATCATTATCATCATCATCATTATTATTTTGTTATTTATTATTATTATTAGTAGTAGTAGTAGTATTATATTTATTATTATTATTATTATTATTATTATTATTATTATTATTATTATTATTATTATTATTATTATTATATTTATTATTATTATTATTGTTATTATTATTATTATTATTATTATTATTTTGTTTTATTATTGTTGTTGTTGTTGTTGTTATCATTATTATTATCATTATCATCATCATCATTATTATTATTTTGTTATTATTTATTATTATTATTATTATTATTATTATTATTATTATTATTATTATTATTATTATCATCATCATCATTATACAGTAGCGGCCAAAAATAACTTTACGTTGCGTTTTTGTACAATGTACGTACTACGTTTTGAGAGCAAGCGTTGCGTGTGCGTTCCTTACTGTTTTTCCAATCGTACTTCTAAAACGTAGGTGCGTTGTGCAGCTGGAACGCATGCGTTCATAGAATAAACGTACACGTGATACGTTTCGTTGCTCGCTCGAATAGCTTTACAGCTCTCTTTCTCGCGCTGTGGTGTATCGTCCTACAAGAAGCAAAAGCAAAGAATTCTGAACCTTAGCCTAAGCTGTGAAGCACCCAAGATATTGATGGATTCAGTTAACTAGGTAGGATGACCTGAGCTTCCTGAAACATTACCTGCGATCACACACGACCTTTTGTTCAAGGGAGCAACCTTGAACAAACTGGTTGTCAAGGCTCAAGTGGCAGGTTAAGTTTTTGTGCCATGCCATGAATTATAGAAAACTGGTAGCTTACAAGGAATATGAAGTCAAGAACCTGAAATACCTTTCTATGCAGAGCATTACAAAAACTATACTATATTACATTGACAATATGATGGCCTACTAAAACTACAGTAGAGGCTTTCTTCAAAGCAATGAGTGCCAGCTTTGGTGTAGGACAAACATTGAGTGGTTGTACATTGCTGCATGGCAATTCATATCGATTCTGAGGCAAACAAAGTAATGATTTGGCTTATGGGTACTTCTTAACCTATTTGAGACGACATGGGCGATGTATAAGCAAACTAAGATACACATAACTTGCGTGCCAGAGCTCGATCTGGTGAACCTCATAACCAGGTTTTTTTTGGTTATTTTAAAATACCGTATTTTGTCTCCCACACTCCAGGTCAAGAGGTCGGGAGTGGCACAGCAATTTGTCAGCAAGGCAGGGAGTGCATTCGAGAATATCATCTGGTTTGACAAGTGTACTGTGAAGCTTCTGCTACCCCAAAGGTTGAGGCGATTCTTCACATCATCAAACTAAATAGCAGTGCTACTGGGTATTGATAATGTGTATTTTAATTAATTTATGCAACATCTTTGTGTGTGGTTTGGTGCAGCAGTTGTTATCTGACAATATTGACAAGGTAAGTAAAGGTCCTGTTATGTAGGTGTAAAGCTAGTTGTTGGTTTATATCTTCTGGGCCAGTTTGACATCTCCATCCTCGGACTGGATACCTGCATTTACAAACCACAGACATCCAACATCTAAAGTGCTATTAGTCACACTACAGTTGCTGACTAGCTTCCCCCTTTTGGAGCCACCACCCCAAAAAACACAAAAAAACACAGGATACATCATATAATGGCAACAGTTCTCATGCAGCCAAAATATTGCACATTATCAAGACATACACACCACTTAGCGAGCCACTGCTCACATAATCCAAGCTTGTTACATTTGACAAACAGGTGTGGAGGTCTTCAAGACCATTTTGTGTGCAACAACTTTAGCTCATATTACAAGTATGTTCTGATCAAGCTCTAGTGAAAATAGAGCTACTTAGATTGTCAACCAGATGATTACTAAGATGCCCTGACAAAGACCAAAGTATTTGGTTGGAGAATTAGCACTGAAGTAGATAGTAACAACAAATCTAAGCTACACTGAAATACTAGCAAGTAAAATTTATTCAGACAAAGGGACTAGCTGAGCTAGCAAAACACAAAATTGAAAAAGTACCTCAACACATCAAGAGCAAGTACTTACTTCTTTTGGGAATAGTATCCTCAGATATTTTCTGACAAGAGCTACCTAAACTAATGTTACCTAAATAGAATTTAGCCTCCGAATGCGCGCGTTTTCCTATTTGTCACGTGTCAGATCGAGGTAAAAAATAAACAACGATGCGTTCCAACGGTGCGTTTAAACGTTCGTGCGTACGTTCTCCGTGCGTTCTTAAATGGTAGCTCGTGCGTTGCTTTTTAAACGCTCGAGCGTACCACGTACGTTGTACAGAAACGCAACGTAAAGTTATTTTTGACCGCTACTGTATATATATATATTTACAAGCCTCGCAGCCCTAGTAATAGCCCTATTCTTGGAGTATTGTTCTTGCCGTCAACACTTGCATCGGCCGCACATTTTTCATCCATTCTCTTGCACTCCTTGCAGGTTGGACTATGGCGGACCTAGTCGTGAATTCTTCTTCCTTCTTTCTCGCGAGATCTTCAACCCGTATTACGGGCTCTTTGAGTACTCCGCTAACGACACATACACGATCCAGATCAGTTCCACAGCGGCTTTTATCCAGAACAACATGGAGTGGTTCCGATTTGCCGGGCGCGTAGTGGCGCTGGTCATCGTGCAAGGGTTCCTCTTGGACGTCTTCTTCACGAGGACCGTGTACAAGTCGCTGCTATGCAGGTGAGCAGGAATGTCTGGGCATGCAGCCACTCCTAGGGATTGTTGGACCCCCATAGGGGGTTCTGTGTGATCGTTGGTTTTTGTTATCAAGCAAATGGCTTGTTGTTATAAATGTTGCTTCTAATTGGCAAATATTGACGTCAAGTGCCTCGATTGGGTTCGTCACGGACGTACCATGTTTGCCTGGGGTCAGTGAAGGCTCATGGACATATGTTTGCCTGGGGTCAGTGGGAGGTCACGGATGTATGTTTACCTGGGGTCAGGCGGGCTCACGGACGTATGTTTGCCTGGGGTCAGTGAGGGCTCACGGACGTATGTTTGCCTGGGGTCAGTGAGGGGGTTACGGACATAGCGTATTTATCGGGGATAATGATGGAGAACTTGCTGAAGAATAAGACAGAAAGAGTACAAACTGTCTCGAGCAGAAGCACAATGGCTGAAGCATGTCTGCCAGCAAGCACTGCATGATGACCTCACCTTTATAGTGTTCATCTTCTGCTTCCAAGTAGTCTTAATAAAGCCCTCATCTGTCGGCCATAAACCAGCCAGCTCACACTGTTGTAGGGCATCTGGTCGGTTGGGCATCTGAGCAGAACCTACCACCACACTAAATGCATATACCATATTTCCTCTATTAGGAACTGCACCTCCAATTATAACCTTCCAATTATAAGTGCCTCCAATTGTAACTTTCCAATTATAAGTGCCTCCAATTGTAACCTTCCGATTATAAGTGCCTCCAATTGTAACCTTCCAATTATAAGTGCCTCCAATTGTAACCTTCCAATTATAAGTGCCTCCAATTGTAACCTTCCAATTATAAGTGCCTCCAATTGTAACCTTCCGATTATAAGTGCCTCCAATTGTAACCTTCCAATTATAAGTGCCTCCAATTACAACCTTCCAATTATAAGTGCCTCCAATTGTAACCTTCCAATTATAAGTGCCTCCAATTGTAACCTTCCAATTATAAGTGCCTCCAATTGTAACCTTCCAATTATAAGTGCCTCCAATTGTAACCTTCCAATTATAAGTGCCTCCAATTGTAACCTTCCAATTATAAGTGCCTCCAATTATAACCTTTCAATTATAAGTGCCTCCAATTGTAACATTCCAATTATAAGTGCCTCCAATTGTAACATTCCAATTATAAGTGCCTCCAGTTGTAACCTTCCAATTATAAGTGCCTCCAGTTGTAACCTTTCAATTATAAGTGCCTCCAATTGTAACCTACCAATTATAAGTGCCTCCAATTGTAACCTTCCAATTATAAGTGCCTCCAATTGTAACCTTCCAATTATAAGTGCCTCCAATTGTAACCTTCCAATTATAAGTGCCTCCAATTGTAACCTTCCAATTATAAGTGCCTCCAATTGTAACCTACCAATTATAAGTGCCTCCAATTGTAGCCTTCCAATTATGAGCACCCCTCCAATTGTAACCTTCCAATTATAAGTGCCTCCAATTGTAACCTTCCAATTATAAGTGCCTCCAATTGTAACCTTCCAATTATAAGTGCCTCCAATTATAACCTTCCAATTATAAGTGCCTCCAATTATAACCTTTCAATTATAAGTGCCTCCAATTGTAACCTTTCAATTATAAGTGCCTCCAATTGTAATCTTCCGATTATAAGTGCCTCCAATTGTAACCTTCCAATTATAAGTGCCACCAATTGTAACCTTCCAATTATAAGTGCCACCAATTATAACCTTCCAATTATAAGTGCCTCCAATTGTAACCTTCCAATTATAAGTGCCTCCAATTGTAACCTTCCAATTATAAGTGCCTCCAATTATAACCTTTCAATTATAAGTGCCTCCAATTGTAACATTCCAATTATAAGTGCCTCCAATTGTAACATTCCAATTATAAGTGCCTCCAGTTGTAACCTTCCAATTATAAGTGCCTCCAGTTGTAACCTTTCAATTATAAGTGCCTCCAATTGTAACATTCCAATTATAAGTGCCTCCAATTGTAACCTACCAATTATAAGTGCCTCCAATTGTAACCTTCCAATTATAAGTGCCTCCAATTGTAACCTTCCAATTATAAGTGCCTCCAATTGTAACCTTCCAATTATAAGTGCCTCCAATTGTAACCTTCCAATTATAAGTGCCTCCAATTGTAACCTACCAATTATAAGTGCCTCCAATTGTAGCCTTCCAATTATGAGCACCCCTCCAATTGTAACCTTCCAATTATAAGTGCCTCCAATTGTAACCTTCCAATTATAAGTGCCTCCAATTGTAACCTTCCAATTATAAGTGCCTCCAATTATAACCTTCCAATTATAAGTGCCTCCAATTATAACCTTTCAATTATAAGTGCCTCCAATTGTAACCTTCCAATTATAAGTGCCTCCAATTGTAATCTTCCAATTATAAGTGCCTCCAATTGTAACCTTCCAATTATAAGTGCCACCAATTGTAACCTTCCAATTATAAGTGCCACCAATTATAACCTTCCAATTATAAGTGCCTCCAATTGTAACCTTCCAATTATAAGTGCCTCCAATTGTAACCTTCCAATTATAAGTGCCTCCAATTGTAACCTTCCAATTATAAGTGCCTCCAATTATAACCTTCCAATTATAAGTGCCTCCAATTGTAACCTTCCAATTATAAGTGCCTCCAATTGTAACCTTCCAATTATAAGTGCCTCCAATTGTAACCTTCAAATTATAAGTGCCTCCAATTGTAACCTTCCAATTATAAGTGCCTCCAATTATAACCTTCCAATTATAAGTGCCTCCAATTATAACCTTTCAATTATAAGTGCCTCCAATTGTAATTGTAACATTCCAATTATAAGTGCCTCCAATTGTAACATTCCAATTATAAGTGCCTCCAGTTGTAACCTTCCAATTATAAGTGCCTCCAATTGTAACCTTTCAATTATAAGTGCCTCCAATTGTAACATTCCAATTATAAGTGCCACCAATTGTAACCTTCCAATTATAAGTGCCACCAATTATAACCTTCCAATTATAAGTGCCTCCAATTGTAACCTTCCAATTATAAGTGCCTCCAATTGTAACCTTCCAATTATAAGTGCCTCCAATTGTAACCTTCCAATTATAAGTGCCTCCAATTGTAACCTTCCAATTATAAGTGCCTCCAATTATACCCTTCCAATTATAAGTGCCTCCAATTGTAACCTTCCGATTATAAGCCCTCCAATTGTAACCTTCCAATTATAAGTGCCTCCAATTGTAACCTTCCAATTATAAGCACCCCTCCAATTGTAACCTTCCAATTGTAAGTGCCTCCAATTATAACCAGGGGAGCTCAGTCTCAATTGCCTATGGTAACCGCTCTTCCAATTCTAACTGGGAGGCGAATTGCACTTAGAACTTATGGTGAAGATATTGACAAACAGATCCTACAGAATGAACTTGTTGTAGATGATAGTGATAGCTTCTGTAGATGTTGCTAGCCTGAGCTGGTCCAGAAGTTTTTCCTAGCTTGTGGTGGCCTGTGGTATCTCCGTGGAGGTGGCCAGCCATCGTATAAGCTACTCGACAGTTACTGAAGGAGGATGTCACTGCCGGGACAATTGGTGTGTCTCCATGGATGAGGAGGATCACTAACAATGGATTGGTGGTAGATGATAGTGATTAGCTCCAGTATGCTTGCATTTGTGTTGCTGCACAATTAGCTAGCTCAGAATCTTGTGCCACAGCCCTTGCCTCTGACTCAGCCAAGAATACGTTGCAAGAGCTCTGCAGGCTCAACACAATCAATACGATTGGGCGATGAACCTTTGAACCTTGATAGCTGATCAAACCACAATCGCTCTGTAATCACCTTCCAATAGTAATCGCAGGTAGATTAGACAGAAGTAAATCATAACCGTGGTTCCTATTAGAGAATATACTAGTAACCATAGTTCCTATTAGAGAATATACTAGTAACCATGTTCCTATTAGAGAATATAATAGTAACCATGGTTCCTATTAGAGAATATAGTAGTAACCATGGTTCCTATTAGAGAATATAGTAGTAACCATGGTTCCTATTAGAGAATACACTAGTAACCATGGTTCTAGAGAATATACTAGTAACCATGGTTCCTATTAGAGAATATACTAGTAAACCATGGTTCCTATTAGAGAATATACTAGTAACCATGTTCCTATTAGAGAATATACTAGTAACCATGGAGAATATAAGTAACTGGTTCCTATTAGAGAATATACTAGTAACCATGGTTCCTATTAGAGAATATACTAGTACCCATGTTCCTATTAGAGAATATAGTAGTAACCATGGAGAATATACTAGTAACCATGGTTCCTGTTAGAGAATATACTAGTAACCATGGTTCCTATTAGAGAATATACTAGTAACCATGGTTCCTATTAGAGAATATACTAGTAACCATGGTTCCTATTAGAGAATATACTAGTAACCATGATTTATATTAAAGAATATACTAGTAACCATAGTTCCTATTAGAGATTATTCTAGTAACCATGGTTCCTATTAGAGAATACACTAGTAACCATGGTTCCTATTAGAGATTACACTAGTAACCATGGTTCCTATTAGAGATTATACTAGTAACCATGGTTCCTATTAGAGAATCCACTAGTAACCATGGTTCCTATTAGAGAATACACTAGTAACAATGGAAAAAGCCAGATAACAAGAAGAGGCTATGTAGGTGCTTTATCTCACCACACTACGTCTTGCTAGTTCTGTGTGGATGGTGACTAATAGGTGACCTATGACCTATGTAACCATGGCAGCTGACCACAACTGAAGTACAGATACATTCCAGAGGCTGAAATGTGTCCATTAAAAGGTGACCTCAACAAGTCTGTCTGAGGTTGAAACACGTTGTTTAGTTGCCATGGTAGAGAGCAGGGGCAATTAGAAATGTTTAGAAATGTATAGGAGTGCAACCCTATATGGGGTTGGGCCCTGTTTCAAAATGGCAGACAGACTTCCTGCCCATATTGGGCACCATAGAAAACTCACACTAGCAGCCTCTTAGCTGCCTAAGCGATGGCTTTGGCCGCTATTAACCACAAAACGACACCCAGTAGAGGATGTCTTGAATCTCTTGCTGTGTGGTTAACCGGCGGACCAAACAACCGTAGAAAGTGTCCAAAACCCACTGACATTCCTCTTCAAGTATGAGTCTGCGTGCCATTCTGCCCTCCCCCCCCACATAACTCATGTACACTACTGTACATGTAGGTCCATTCATAAATACTTTAGTACCGGAAGACTGAAGATCTTTCAAGGCATTCTTACGACTACTCTGTTTCTCTGTTTCTCGATGGTGTGTGTCGACTGTTGAGAAAGTTTCCTATTATGCGAGCCATGCATGTGATGCCTTATAAGCCGATTGAATGGCCCGTGCTCAGTTCTGCTGTTTGGTTTGTGGAGTTCTCTTCTGGTCGACCGCTAGTGAGTCCAAAGGAGACTGTAGCTGACCCTCTTCCAAAACATCTGCTGCTTGCTTGGTGGAGTTCTCTGTGCAACTGTTACCAAGTCCTTGAAGGAGGCTATAGCTGACCCTACATCGGTACAGTAAGTCACAATGACTAGATCGATATCAACTTAAATGTCTCACTTGACGTTTCGTTTGGGTGCTCTAGCTTCATCAGGAATAATGAGGTGCAAAGACTCGCATGAGGTTGGTATGTACCCGGTAGCTGGCTGTCCACCATGTGTCCAAACCACACCCTGGCACACGCGGCCAGCCCGCGAACCAGATGTGGCAGCAATGAAGGTCCGAGTTGGAATTTGTAGAACTCGCTGTGGTCTTCCGCCACTCAATATAATATCAAGAAACTAAAGGGGGGGGGGGATGAAATGTTATGATTTTAAATGGTAAAGGGTCATCAAACTAATTGATGTCTACATTGGGTACAGTCTTCACTTTTAACATGTTAATCCATTCATTTTTAATTTCCCGTTCTTGTACATACATACATACATACATATATCTTAGCATGTATATTTCCTAATGTACATACACACGTGTACAATATGTTAGTAGAGATATTCTTACTAACATAATATTGTACTCTAAGGACTCTCTTCAAGTCAACCTTTTGGGTTTAGTGCGCCGACATTTTAACTGAAATATTTCTGTCTTTGTCAGAAGCGTTTCGGTTGAAATAAGCACAAAACTGGAGATCCTTAAACTATTTGACGTCAGCTGGAAGGAACCGTGCAAGTTATGATATTGT
Source organism: Cladorhizidae sp. MBARI D1340-BT2 (assembly GCA_028752905.1). Classification (NCBI taxonomy): domain Eukaryota; kingdom Metazoa; phylum Porifera; class Demospongiae; order Poecilosclerida; family Cladorhizidae; species Cladorhizidae sp. MBARI D1340-BT2. Next base: position 11,407,966 of record JAQNBH010000004.1, on the reverse strand, counting down.
GCTGCTGTACACTTCTCTTGCAGGCCTCCATACCTGAAGGATCTGGAGGCTTTGGAGCCGGACTTCTACAACAGCCTCGTCTGGATTTGCGACAACGACCCTGAACCATTGGATCTCACCTTTACCGTGGAAGAGGTGGGTTTATCAGTGTAGGTGTGGTCTGGGGGAAGAATTCACTGAGTGGGGTAGCATATTTGTGAACTTGAGTATTCCGTACCAACTACTGCAACTCTAACTAGCCCTTCGACTGCCCGTGCTTCTAATGAAACCACAAGTAGAATAGAACTCTTTACCAAACTAAACACAGTTTTCCTTATTGCGCGAGCTAAACAGTGAGGCAAAAGATAAGAGCATATGTTTATTTAACCCCCTTAAGTTCCCGCCATCCTCAACCCCTCACAATGTCTTAGTAAATCCATGCCATGCCTCACTGTGGGAGGGGCAGAACTTGAGGAGGTGTTTGCCCCAGCTCCTAATGAGCAATCATATTACCTGCCGTGCCATATTACCTGCTGTGCCAGCTATAGGGTAAGCACTAGCGGGGAGCAGTTGTGTTCTGGGCAATGTTGGCTATGAAAGGTGGCAGGTGTCTGGGATATCTGCCCCTCGTGTGAGTAGTGAGTGGTGTGTGTCTGGAGCACCTGCTCCTCGTATGGGTGGCGAGTGAAGGAGTGGTGGGTGTCTGGAGCACCTGCTCCTTGTGTGGGTGGCGAGTGTGGTGTGTGTCTGAAGCACCTGCTCCTTGTATGGGTGGTGAGAGTGGTGTGTGTCTAGAGCACCTGCTCCTTGTATGGGTGGCCGAGTGAAGGAGTGGTGTGTGTCAGGCAGGGAGGGGGGGGAGGGGATCCCTGTTCTTTGTAAGGGTAACTTATTCATACTTAAAATGAACGACACATTTCATATGTGACTCGTCCATATTTAGGACAACACAGTATATAATCTAACATGATAAATATAAAGTAGAGATCAATCTGCTCGCCAGTAATGAGGGGGAGTGACTTCACTTTTTAGGTATCCCACCAAGCGTAGGCTACATGTAGCTAGAGATCTGGACAATAGAACACTCCACTATCAATGATAACATTTGGAGACTCCATTAATCAACAGAGCTGTGGAGAGGGGCATAGCTGTGATTAAGTTGTCTGTAATCGTGCCTATTCCAACTCTTGTGCATACAGGAAGCGTTTGGCCAACTAAACACACACGAGCTGAAACCAGGAGGCACGGACATTCCGGTCACGGAGGACAACAAGGAAGAGTACGTGGGTTTGATGCTGAGGTGGCGTCTGGAAAGGGGCGTGGTGCAACCAATGGAAGCCTTCAAGAAAGGGTTCTCAGAGGTTCTTCCCATCCACTTGTTGATCAACTTTGATGCGCAAGAGCTCGAGTTTCTCACGGCTGGGACGCTCGAGATTGATTTGGATGACTGGAAGTCCAACACGGAATACAGGAATGGTGTGTGGTGTAACACAGTGTGACGCTGAGTTATACAAGAGTGGTGTATAACAGTAGCACTGTGTGACAATGAGTAATACAGGAGTAGTGTATAACAGTAACATGTGTGACGATGAGTAATACACGAGTGGTGTATAACAGTAACACTGTGTGATGATGAGTTATACAAGAGTGGTGTATAACAGTAACACTGTGACGATGAGTAATACAGGAGTGGTGTATAACAGTAACACTGTGTGATGATGAGTAATACAGGAGTGGTGTATAACAGTAACACTGTGACGATGAGTAATACAACAATGCTATGACCCTGTGATAGTGAGGTGTATGTGTAGGATGTGATTTAATTGTTGCTTCTCTCTGTTGGCCCCACCTGCCACCTCTTTTCCATCTTTCTGCTCTCCCCTTCCTCCCTATCCTCCTCCCTTCCGACCTGCGTAGGTTACCACGCACTTCATCAGGTGGTCCAGTGGTTCTGGAAGATGGTAGAGTCGTTCGACAATGAAGAGAGACTGCGTCTCCTCCAGTTTGTGACGGGCACCTCCAGCGTACCCATAGCAGGATTCAAAGCCCTGAGGGGGAGCAATGGGCCCAAGAAATTCACTATCGACTACTACAATGATGTGCAGGCTTTCCCCAGGTGAGTGTTGCGAGTCTTGGCGAGTTATGCAGCCTAGGGCCCCCCCTCTAGTGGTTATGCAGCCTAGGGCCCCCCACTGGTGGTTACATATGTGTGAGGTGCTGGTACATGTGTAGATATATATTCAGCTCCTGACTTGAGGGACCCCCAGGATCTCGTGTGGCAGTGCTGGACATAGACGGGAGAAGTGGCCAAGTGGTCTGCATGAACAGCTACATAGCTGCATCTCTTCTCCTAGCTAGCAGCTATTAAAAAAAAAAATTAAATTAAAAAAAATTACAATTTTTTAAATTTTTTTTTTAAAACCTCCCAATAACTATAAATAACTATAGTCTGGTGTAGGTGTGCGAGTGCTCGCACATGACAGGTGGTTAATTTGTTCGTGTTACATCTGGTAAGTTCTCACATGGGATAACTGATGGTTTAATTTGTTCGTGTTACATCTAGTCAGGGCTCACGTTCTTGAGCTGGACTCTCCTGAGATGTGAAGAGTTATACAATGTATTACACACACACATACCAGCACCAAACTACTCGCACTTGCGACGTTTGTTTTGTGAAACAGAAGAAAAATGCACAAAGGCACCACCAGTTAGCAAGTGCAAAGGTGATGTTATTTGAAGTCTGTATATTCTTCTTCTTGTATCGTACAGGAGTCACACGTGCTTCAACAGGGTCGACCTTCCACCTTATCCTTCGTACGACATTCTCTACCAAAAGATGCACTATGCCATCATAGAAGGAGGAGGCTTTGGGATGGAGTAGTCACCTCAACATAGTCATCACACTACACAGTTACATATAGATACATCATACACGCACACACACACAGCCTCTCCCACGGCAAAGCTTGCTGTGTTTTTTCCCTTTCATCCTTTCCTTCTCTCTCTTTTCTTATCTGTCTTCTCTGTTAGTTTGTAATATTGTACAGTATGTAGCAATGCCTGTGGACAGCAGAATGATGGATGCAAGTTTTGGACTTTTTTTTCACAATTGTGCGTTTTTAGATGAACTTTTATTTAATTTATTTTATTATGTAATAATATTTTTTTCTGCCGTCAAATTTCTAGAGGTGATACTACTATGTTCTTGTGTGGGCTCCCTCGCATCACCATCCTAGCATTACATCATCATAATGACATCATTGATACTGTAGGGACCAGGGCTAGGGCTAGGGCCAATTAGCGGCGTCTCTGCTAGGGTTAGGTCAGGGCAAATGCTAGGGCTAGGGCTGAGGCAAATGCTAGGGTTGGGGCTAGGGTTGGGACTGGCAAATGCTAGGGCTAGGGCAAATGCTAGGGCTGCTGGGCAAAATGCTGGCATAACAGGTACTTTCATCAGGCATAATGCTGGCATAATAGGTACTTTCATTATCAGATATAATGCTGGCACAGGGTTTCTTTCATACAGGGGCGGGTGGGGAAGCCCTGGGATATCCCTCCTCCCCAAAATGATTTCTCCCCACCCCCACAAGAATTTTCACGATAAAAATTTATATAAATGAAATTTCTCGTGTAATACATTACAGTAACGGGGGCAGTACAGAGAAGGGTACAGAGAAGGGAACGTAGAAGAAATAGCAAATTCAAAGATGATCAACAGTAATAAAATTATAATTATTATGCATGAACAATTTATTAATATATAAGCGAAGATATACAATAATGTATGGTGAAAATTAAAATACAGCGAGTTCAGTAGAACTAAATTAAAGTAAAATGCGTCTATTTTTCTATTTAAAAATGTTGAGAGAATTGCATTAAAGTCCACATCGGTCATGAGGACCCTCTATACTAATTTTCATTAAATGTTCTATATAGGTTCGAGTCAGATGGATGACTGCGTAGGCAAGTTTTAATCAACTTCACTTGACTAAAGGATCTACTGTTGCTGTGCCAACAGGAAGTGCCATTGTAATGTTCAATAGCTTCCACGTCTCGGGGGAAATTCCTCTGTACGTATTTGACTTGTTCATCTCGTCCAGGATTTCTTGCATGCTAGGAGATACTGACTCTTCTTTACATTCTATTATTGCCTTTTTCTCCACTAGTAAAGCCCGTCTAAATATCTTCCACTCTGAAAGAAGCTCATCGCCATCAAGCAATGGAGGTGAGGTGTAAGTCGTCCCCGCATACTCAACCTCTGCTTCTTTTCCATAGAACTTGGCAAGAATCTTGATTTGCTCACTGCCGTATGATGGTAAGGATGCTTCAGCGGGTAGTAGGGAGGGACTGAATACGGACATGGCCGTAACAATCTTCACGGCTTTATCAGTAAATCGACTCTTATATTTAGAAGAAGGGAATCGAAGTATAGAATCGCAACTAGAGTTCGATACTCGGCTGTGGTTGTGATAGAAGACCAACGGCTTCGTGCAGATCCATCTGTGCCGAGTGTTATATCGTGTTTTTCCTTCAACAGAGATATTTCAGACTCAACTGAACCCAACCACTCACTTCTTTCGTCCTTTAGATGCTCGAGTTGATCCGTCGTGATTTTCAGAAGTACCGGTAACCTGCTCAAATCGAGTAGCTTTCTTTGCATCGAAACATTCATCCTTGCCAGGATATCCAGAACTTCTGACAGGAGCACGATACTAGCAACTCCAGTGTAAGTAGCAAAGAGAGCACCAAACCGTATGCTTCAGCATTACCTGATGTCTCATAGAGCTGTATATATATAGTAGGGTGACGATAAGGGCAGGAAGCTCTCGGTAAATAGCCCGTACACAGCATTCATGCGAGAGCCATCTGGTATCACTAGGCTTCACAATCTTAAGCTCAGGTATATAGCTTGAGACAGACTGGACTGATTTGAGAGATTCTGCTTTCTTGGGTGAGTAGAAGAAGAGCTTCCATATATTTCCCATCTCTGGAACACTGTTAGCAGGTTGCATGCTTGCTAGTTGAAGCCTGTGGCAGGCACAGTCGATTTAAAGGAATGTGCAACTAGAGTTCGCATCCTTTTTGAACTCCATTGCGTTCTCCGGCAAAGGTGGCTGCTCCATCATAACCTTGGCCTATTAGTTTACGATAGTCCAGGTTCTTCGATTCAAGGAAGGAGCTGATTGCATCTGAAATGGTAGCAGCATCTTGGGCACATATGTGGAGCACTGTAAGGAAGTGCTCCTCTGGTTTTCCATTTACAATCCACCGACAACATGGACAGCTCTTCTGTAGTACTAATATCTACACTCAACAGCTAACACAGAGAAGTATGGGCTTGATTTTAAGCTCTCAATTAGCTTCCTATCTAGCCAGCTATTGATGGCCTTTAAAAACATCACTGCAGAAAATTTGGATGTGTACTGAGCATTTTGTGGCCCCTCTTTGACATGTTGCTGGAGAAGTTCATCTCCATTTGCAATTTGCAACTGGATCAGGGGATCGAATGTGGTTGTAAGGGGCAGGTGATTTTTGGCAAATCTCAAAAGCTTAAGCACTATGTTTCTGTTCTTTGCTCTCCTTTCTTCAGCCTCCTTAGCAGCTGCTGAACATTGCAGTTTAGGACACTCTGCTCCTTTCCTTGTTCTGTCATTCGAGCATGGATTGCAGCATCTCTGTGCCATTTTGACAGGCTGTGTTCCTTGAGTTGTTCAGTAGCGTGATTTCAATCCTGAATTCCCCGAGTGGTCCATGCACCTCTGGCTGTAGAAGGTGCATTTCCTCGCTTCTGGCAGAGCTTGCAGAACATGCCCTGCTTAGAATCATCGCAGTACACCCATGGATATTTCTGCTCCCACTCCTTCTTGTAGCTGAGCCTGGCTTTGTAGAGTTTCCTCTTCTGCGCTTTGGAACACACTGATCTACCTACTGATGCTTCGGAATTGGTGGAGGTCAAGGCATCACTAGTCGACATAGTTGGGACTACATCTTCATCGTCCTCAGAATCTCTATAGACCCAGCACTCGCTTTCTGGTAAAAAAGTTCCTGAGGTCCATTTGTGTAGGTTTGTATTTCTTTGGGTCATATTTAGTTGTAGAATGCTACTAGCTGAAGCATTTGCTCTTAATATACAAAATTGGGAATATATCTAGAATATTCTGTGTCACAGTTCAATAATGTGTTAATCTAGAATGTTCTGTCCATGTGCTATTATTCTGTGGTTAGCTTTCCTAATTATTAAATCTACACTACAATTAGGAAAGCTAACCACAGAATAATAGCACATGGAAAGAACATTCTAGATTATGACACAATTGCATCTTGCCACAAAACTATTCTGTGGCAAGATGCAATTGTGTTATAATCTAGAATGTTCTGTCCATGTGCTAGTATTTTAACTATAGGAAAGTACCCTCAAAATGTCTCAGAATCAATCTGAGAGCATCGATTTTATTAAAAAAATCTTGGGGCGGGCATGTCCCAAGACACTTACGCACGCCCATCACGTAAACGCCAAACGTTTTGAGTTCCCCCCCCCCAAAGTGTAAATCCTGTATGAACCCCTGTGGCATAATAGGTACTTTCATTACGCAGACAATGCTGGCATAATAGGTACCTTCATTATCAGACAATGCTGGTATAATAGGTACTTTCAATTGCAGACAATGCTGGCATAATAGGTACTTTCATTATGTAGACAATGCTGGAATAATAGGTACTTTCATTATGCAGACAATGCTGGCATAATAGGTACTTTCATTATGCAGACAATGCTGGCATAATAGGTACTTTCATTATGCAGACAATGCTGGCATAATAGGTACTTTCATTGTGCAGGCATAATGCTGCTGTATAATAGGTACTTTCATTATGCAGACAATGCTGGCATAATAGGTACTTTCATTATGCAAGCATAATGCTGCTGTATAATAGGTACTTTCATTATGCAGATGGTACTTTCATTATGCAGACAATGCTGGCATAATAGGTACTTTCATTGTGCAGGCATAATGCTGCATAATAGGTACTTTCATTATGCAGACAATGCTGGCATAATAGGTACTTTCATTGTGCAAGCATAATGCTGCTGTATAATAGGTACTTTCATTATGCGGACAATGCTGGCATAATAGATACTTTCATTATGCAGGCATAATGCTGCATAATAGGTACTTTCATTATGCGGACAATGCTGGCATAACAGGTACTTTCATTATGCAGACATTATGCTGGCATAATAGGTACTTTCATTGTGCAGACATAAAGCTGTAATTTCATTATGCAGGCATAATGCTGACATATATACTAGATAAAACATTGAGCATATTACTGGGACAGAAATATAACACTTCGTAAAATAATAATTATCCTTTCAATATTTCATTCCAATTATTTATCGAAGACTTCTTCTGCGTGTGAAATGGGGGAAGCAAAATGCTCCAGATATTTCAAGTCCCACTAATTCTATATATCATTTTCGGCTGCCTCCAAGCGTGTATTTTCCTTACAAAATGGGGTCCTACAACATCACTTAGCCATCTCTTATACTGCAGTATAATAATTGTTAACTTGAATTTAAACTTTCATTACATGAACTTTGGACTTTCATTACTTTTCATCAAATTTGTGATCATAATTTTGGTGGAAAAACACAACAGATAAAATTTGGGGGAATTGTTAAAAATCATAATCAAGATGACCAGTGATGTTTTGCACTTCTGTGATGCAATGATAAGGGTGACGTGAAGAGTAATGGATGTTGGTGTGTGATGGTGAAGAGGTTAGGTTGGACCAACAGAGCATTAACAATGACAACAACAATATAGAGCTATATACAGAAAGAAGGGAAAAAAGGGGGAAAAGGGGGAAAAAGGGGGGGGAAAGAAGAAAAAAATGCATAATTGGTATATAGGTTTTTTTTAAAGCCTCAGCCCAGTAGTGGACATACGTGAAATGATGTTACCAGAGCTGATCAGATATTTAGATCAGTCCAGTAAAACATCTGATGAAGTCAGAGATGTTCAATACCCCCTCCCTCCGCATATTTAACCTTATGGAAACTGGCCATTGAACATGATTTTTGAAGCAACAGCTTCACCTCTACACCCCACTACTGTGAATAGTCTCTTCTCGAATAAACTTGAGGATGGTGCAATGCGTGGAGCGCAACACTACTGCATCATTCAAATTAGTCAGGTTGAGGTTGAGGTTCAGCAGGAACACGATACACGTTGGTGGTTCTACAAACATAATTGGAAGTGTCCTATACATCGAGACAACCACTAAATGGAGTCATACTCACCAGTGGTTTGAGCTGCATTTCTTTGATTCTGGTGCTATTGCTGATGAAGAGAAGGCAGAAAATTTTCAGAAGCACCTTAACTGCCTGCTCCATGACAAGAGCAAATACAGAGAACAGAAACACTTACGTGAGAGGCACCTGCATAGGTATTCCTGGGAAGACTTCCTGGAGGCCACATGCCTGGGTGTGAGAGCATTGAGAAAACAGCTGACAGTTGAGTTGGGAAAACAAACTCTCCTGGTACCTATCTGTAGAACCAGATACTCTCTAGCACTACCAGGCAACACAGAAAAGACTCAGCAACACAATGCACCGTTGAGAGATGTAATAGTTATGTTAAGTCTCCTGCGATCTGCGGAGGCCCAGATGCTGCAGAACAATATCAAGGCACTTATAACCATTTCAATGCTAGTGTGCATGTCTACAAAACACTAAAGAGCCTTTTGTAATGCAAAATATTCTATGTGTGCAATAAACTCCTAAATGAGCGTGGACTGCTCCTTTGAAAGATCACATGTGGCATGATCTCAGAGTGCTCGTACTGGTAGATGCATAATCACTCAAAATACAGCATTCATTGGCCCAGTTGTACCAGTCATGTAGTAACCACTGCTGTCCTTTCTAGTACATTTCATTGAAGCTTGAGCATGGCCTAATGGAACTACCAGAGCTGGCCTTAGTTTTTCGTTTCTATTTCCGGTCGTAGTTTTGGGCCTGGGGGTGGACTTCTCTGGTGGCTCTAGAGAGGTATCCAGGTGGGCAATTGCAATTGTTGGGTAGGCCTGCCACCACCCATTGGGGACACCATAGCACAGCCAAATTTTTTGGGAAAAAATATCCCCCCCCCCCCCATTCCTCTCAACAACAATGAGCTGATGTATACAGCATCTTATCTGGAGTCTGGAGTCCAAGCGACCCTGGGTATTATGTCATCATTTCCGGCTGCGATAAGAAGAATTGTACACATGGCTAGTTCTCTTTCTTTTTATCTCAAAAGATGGCGAAGGCGAGACATTATAAGTGAAGAAGTAAACCATTGCGAGTTTTTTTTGACAACAATTATCTTGAATGCCGTACAAAATCTAATCACAAAGAGTGTAAAATATGAACAAAAAAGCTTACTTCAATGGCAGGAGAAAAGAACCAGCTTTCCATTTCTTGGAAATTTCATCTGAGAATGTCAAAAATTATAAATTGCTTGTTAATTGGTATACTGTACCACCTTCTCCTCCTCCATCCATCTCCATGGCATGGAAAGAAGCAGATGAATTTTCAAGTGATAGTTTAGTAAGTCACTTAACCATAGAGCATATTGGAATAATGCCACACCCTAAATCCAATGTTGACTTCCCATTTTTAACAATCCCACCCATTTTACACCTGGACCATCCATCTAGGATTTGTGAACCATCCATCTGTCGGGGTAATCCTAGAGCTACCACTGTTAGGCCTGCATTCATTCCCGTTATTGGATACACCAGTCAATGCCTGGGACACTTGAAGAGCAGAAGGGTGGGTAAGGTGACATTCATTGTACTATGTATAGAAAAATGCAACTCAGGCAGGTCACACATGCAGCATGTCCCCTCCAGAACAGCCATGCTGGCAATGGGATTGGAGCTGAGCTCACTGGTGTGCATTGATACAGCCTGCTATTCATTTTAATGATATTCATTGGAATGTGTTTGTGTGTGTGTTTTCCCCTCCCTCAGATTTCATTTCAGGCACTGGCACACTTCATTAATATAGTTTCATAGGAAATCCCTCTCAAAATAACAAGCAGGCCTCTGTGCACACTTGCTGACCCAGTGAATGCTCAGTTTGGCTTGATTACACTGGAGACATTGATGACTGCATCCTGCACTGGTAGAAGAGAAGTGTGTGTGTGTGTGTGTGTGTGTGTGAGAGTGACATGTGTGTGACGTGTGTGTGTGTGTGTGATGTGTCTCTGTGTGAGTGTGACGTGTCTGTGTGTGAGTGTTTCTGTGCATGTGGCTTTGTGTGTGTAAGAGAGAAACATGTCACAATGAACTTCTCAATTATCAACCTGAGATTTACTCTCTCGACATTTCAACTGCATGCTCTAGCCCTTTGTCAGGAATAAGCACGTTACCTTGTGTTACCTATCTTTGTATCTTACCTATTACCGTGTGTTACCTACTTTATATCTTACCTAATAATAATGGTAACTTGTGTTACTTATCTTTATATCTTACCTAATAATAATGTTACCTTGTGTTACCTATCTTTATATCTTACCTAATAATAATGTTACCTTGTGTTACCTATCTTTATATCTTACCTAATAATAATGTTACCTTGTTTTACTTTCTTTATATCTTACCTAATAATAATGTTACCTTGTGTTACTTATCTTTATATCTTACCTAATAATAATGTTACCTTGTGTTACGTATCTTTATATCTTACCTAATAATAATGTTACCTTGTGTTACCTATCTTTATATCTTTATAAATGTAGTCCTAATGTACTTGAGAGAAGGGAGAGGAGGCACATGCATGAGGGCTTGGACACAAGAGAGAGAACTCGTGTTGTAGCTGGATATTAGTAGCTGGATAATAACTTGCCATGAATGCTGATAATGCTTATGTAATGGGTAATCTAGGACATATTTTTGTAATTAACTAGCTACAATTTTTTATTACCAACCAACCAACATACTTTTCCAGATTTGTTTGGTGAACTATCAACTTCACCAATCCCACAGATTTGAACTAGCATGCCTTAGCTCCATCTAGTGAGTTAAGTTAGCTAGCTATACATAAAAATATTACTGTTATATAGTCGTATTCACTGTTTGGACATGCAAAGTTTTGGTGGCGAAAGAACACCGAAGAAGTTAGGAGCTAGTCAAATAATTTGGCCTCTTATACCCCAGGGACCTGAAGAGGAAGCCCTGGAGTTTTTTTGAGATAAATGGGAGTAGGTATATAGAAGGGGTGGGTTGAAAGGAGTGAGGCCTGCACATTGAGATGAGAGGATAAGTGGGAGTAGGTAGCAGAGGAGGCTTGTGTGAACGGCAGCCAACAAGGTTTGGTGGCTTTGGGGTAGGATGGCGGCTGGATAAAAGAGTGTCTCATGCAGTGTCGGTTCCGTGAGTGGAACAGATGGAAGGGGTTGACTTAGGGGACTTTTGACCATGCATATTAGAAGAAACTGGAGGGACAGGAAGAGATTTAGGGGAAGAGGATTGTTCAACACTTAGCTACTGCCTTGGCAAGTTGGTGAGTTCTGATCTAAATTTTGATATCTCCTTCTTTAGAGTTGCAATTTCTTGATTATGTTTACTAAGTTGGCAGTGAGTGCATGAAAAGGGTTCAACGGAAATAGTTAGTTGAGTAAATACCAACACTGGGAGGCCAGCACATCTCCTGTGAATCCATGATTTGTATTTTGCATTACAATATTATTATTATTATTATAAATAAGACTTTACAGAACAGTAGATCAATAATTATGTGGTGATCATGGTTGTGAGACTATGATTGTATCTTGATAGGGCTGGTCTGATGGTCTGATGGCAATAGATTGAGTCTTGGCCTACTTTACCATCAGTGGCATCGATGCTGACATCCACACAGATAAGGCAGCAGGTGACAACCTCTAGTCCGGAAGAACTAGATTTTTTCTTCCCTATTCCTTGGCCTCTCTTTTTGGGAGGCATCTTCGTGAAAACTTTCCTTTGGGGAGGGGGGGGAGTGCAGTATATAACTAGATGGACACAAGCTAGAGAGCTAGCTAGATTACTAAATCAAGTCAAGAATTGAAATCTTAGAAACTCGCGATCAAATCAAAAGTAGTCCGCCATATTTTATTCCCCGTAAAGTCAATTATGCATGTTTACTTCTGCAAGTATGCCAGGGTGGCGACCCAGCCACAATGTAGCATTCTACAGCCAGGCGTTACAGTTATTGCTAACCGCAGAATCAACCATTCGCGATATGATGACGATGGCGCCGGTCCAGCATAATTATTTCCCTGGTACACTCTAGTACCGGTTGGCATCTCAGATTAGATACGAAGAAGCCAATGAAACTCGAATGAAATGGTGATGTCAAATAAAGTGAACGACTCTTTCTCTTGCCACCCTCATAAGCGGAAAGACATTTGGTGGATCTACATTGTAACCAGCATTACCATTTACTTGATCTGCCTTGGACTGAGCTCTGCGTGGTTTTGGCTGGAAATAAAAAAGAGAAAAGAAAAAAAACACCAAAGGAACAGCAGAAGAAGTTCCATGCTATATAATGGCCACAAGAGGCTTCAACATTTCTTCCGAAATCTGCTGCTGGGAGAGAGTGTTCACAGCAAGATCTTGATCACGGTCAATTTGGTTTGCAACATAATTTACATCTTGCTGGGGATATATCGTTCCCACACCCCGTTCGCTGGAAGAGAATGCTTTTTCTACACCAATGATCCGGAGAATATAGTGGAGATGGTATTGGTGGTGGAGCTATTTTGTTTTGCTCTGGTGAGATTTATCGCCACCACAAACATAGTCCTCTATTGGTTCACTCTGCACGCAATTGTGGATGTCCTCACACTTCCTCATATCTTTGTCTCGGCAGTCCTTGGTGTGGACTGGATCGGGTTACGTTGCCTGAGGTTCGTGTGGCTGACTCAGATCATCAGGGTCCTGCGTTTTACCCCCTTTGTGAACCATGATTCTTTAGACATCATAACTCTGCTGATATACTTCATTGTCTTTTGGCTGAGCTCTTCTAGCATCATCCATCTACTCGAGTTTCAGGGAGATCCCTGGAACCAATTTAATAATGCAAAGAATAATTCCATACTCTACTACGCCTACTTTATAATGGTCACAGTGTCTACTGTAGGCTATGGAGACATATACCCAGAGACCGACCTGGGAAGGACCTTCATCACATTCTTTATCATTGCAGGACTGGCCTTCTTTGCAGCCATTTTGCCCAAACTGACTGAGGTGACATCTAGTTGCTACAGACGTACCCAGTACTCATCCTTTCACACTTCTCGCGTCCCTCAACATGTGATTGTGTGTGGCCATATTACAGATGTGATAGCAGAGGACTTCTTGAAAGACTTTCTACACCCAGACAGAGGTAACAAAAAGACACACGTTCTCTTCTTGAATCCGGGAAAGCCAGATGTTGCTCTTAAAAATATTCTTCACTCCTATTATGCAAGAGTGCAATACCTGAATGGATCTGTGCTAAAGAGTTCTGACCTGAATAAGGCAAAGATAAACGTCTCCCAAGCTATTTTTATTTTGGCCAATAAGCACACCCATAATCCTATAGAAGAGGATTATGCAAACCTCCTTAGACTAGTCTCTATAAAAAATACCACAAAAAACATCCCAGTTGTTATCCAACTCCTCCACAGCTTCAGCAAGAAACAAGCTTACAACATCACGAGTTGGGATATGGAGAGGGACACTGCAGTGGGCCTGAATGAGATGAAGTTAGGATTGCTTTCCCAGAGTTGCCTATGCCCTGGCTTCTCCACACTAATTGCCAACCTCTTCTATACTTCAGACTTTTCTGCTCCTCGTGTGTCACTCAAAAGCGATAACAGTTCACTGGCATGGAAAGAACTCTATATCAAGGGTGCTTCCAATGAGATCTACTGTTCACCATTTTCAAATTTCTTTGAAGGTATGACATTCCACGAAGCAGCTAACCTGTGCTATAATGAACTCAACTTAGTATTGATGGCCGTGGAGTGTTCTGGCAGGTTGTATATCAACCCTTCCACCAGCTCCCACCCAAATCTCAGTATTTGTGATGGGTATTTTATAGCCCAAAACCAAGAACGGGTCAGCATTGTAAACAGCTACAGTCCTGGTCATGGCAAGCATGGTGCACCAACGCCCAAAATATTTTCCATATTTAGGAGCCAAGATTACAAAATGGAACAAAAATCAGATAGAATGCGGTCTGTCAGCCACCTACAGAAAAATGAGCAACATTTAGAAGATTCCAGAAAAAACAGTAGGTTCCACAAGTGTGCGAGTCAACTGAAGCCAGAGATAGCATTTCTTGAGATCCCAAAGGAGCAGCCACCTGCAGGCATCAAAGATCACATTGTTCTCTGTGTATTTGCTGATGGAAACTCACCTTTAATTGGGCTTCACAGTTTCCTCGAGCCACTCAGGAGCAAGCACCTACTCTCAGAGGCCATCAAGCCTGTGGTGATCGTGAGTGACAAGGCCTTCATAGTAAAGGAGTGGACCATGATCCAGAGCTTCCCTAAACTGTATGTGGTGGTCGGAAGTCCATTGTGCCAGTCAAATCTTGACGTAGCGAAGGTGTCTGAGTGTAGTGTGTGTGTGATACTCACCATTCCTTGCATCTCTGCTAGTCAGGAGCAAGGCATCAACGACAAGGAAGCCATCCTCTGTAACCTCAGCATCCAGAACTCTCAAAATCTAAAGAGGACAGTTCATATCATCACAGATCTCCAACAAGAATCTAATGTCCAATTTCTCGACCTAGGGGACGAGGATGAACAGGATGAGAAGATCTACAGAGCTCAGCCATTCGCTTGTGGACAGGCATTTACAGCCTCAGTGTTTGACTCGGTGACCAGCTCGGTATTCTACAATCCCGGGATATTAAGAGTCTCATTCATTTGTCTGGAACCCATTCCTCATGTCAAGTCATTATGGTTCCCGTGTCAGATCAGTTCTGGAGAGAGAAGTTTAAAGGATTTTACAACTATCAGCTTAAAAGCGGTAACATTTGCATGGGAATATCTCGCATAATGGAAGGGGGAAATTCCTCCCAGAGATTTGTCATTACATCTCCAGATCTAGACTTTGTGTTGGAGCAAACTGACATTGCCTTTGTACTAACAGAATAACCAATTATGCATACATTTATATATATATGTATAAAGCTAGCTGTGTATCAAAATGGCCAGTTGTATTAATATTGTGTTTGTTTAAAATCATTTGTCTGCAATAGAGTGCCATCTCACATTCTAGCTGAGGACAAACATAGATACGCTGAGATCAAGTGACAGAAAAAAGCATAATACAATCTCCATGAGCAGCACCATTAATAAGAAGGTTGGTAATACTTAGGTTGAATCACATAACAACAAGGCAGGCCCCACAATGTTGCAAGCTTCTTGTGTGCTGACATAAACATATTTGTCATCAATTGGTCTCTAAATTAATCTTCAAGGTTCTTATATCTGCTTTTCCAGGAATAACTTTTGTACCTTATGAATATAGGTCTACTCATAACTTTAGTCCCAAAAATTCGAATTTTACCTATATCTAACCTCTGATTATGAAAAACAGGAAATGGTTGCAGCAGCAAGTGGTTGTTTGGTTAACTGAAGAGCTTACGTTCATTTTTAATAAACGGAAGTAAGCAGCCTGGTTTCTGGATATTTTGTACTATCACAAGCAATCCATTTAATCCTCACATTGAGAAGAGCATACACGATGAAAATATTTACAATTGATAACAACAGAGAGTGTCACTTATAGCAGTTAAACTGCTTGGGGAGATGGTGTGTGTGTGTGTGTGTATGTGTGTGTGAGTGTATGTGTGTGTGTGTGGTGGAGTAATAAAGAGCATACTGTAGAATATATCTGCTATGTTAGTTTTGTTCTTGATTTACCCGGTGGAAAGTTTTACAGTCTTTGCAGGAGTCTGCAGTTGACCCTCTACCAGTGGTCTGGTCATGACTCTGATAATAAAATAGATATAAATCGAATGTATTTTTGGTGACATAAATCTGCACTTGTTGGTAATTAAACTGTAAATGGTGTTATCTAAATTGTTCACTGGCATTCTTCTATTTGTGCTGGTACTTGAAATACCCAGACATCCATAGTTAAAATTGATGACCATGCATGGTATGACTGGCATGTATATGCAAAGGCACTTCAGTTCTCAGCACATGTGTCATGTGCAGTGGAATTCTTATGATACCACACATGTTAGTTAGAAACTAGGAAGCATTATTCGGGTATGTAGGAAATCTTATTCAGGTAATAGTGATAGTTTATAGCCTTGACTAAGGCTTGTGTATTGGTACATGGTCATTACAATCAGGAAGAGAATTAAGTCAGAGAAATAAAGAGAGAGAATTAGATAGCAGGTTTTTGCCAAATGAAAGAGGAAGAAGAGATCTGTTGAAGTCGCCATTTATGGGTTGCCAATCAGAAACTAGTGGTCAGTGAATGAGGAATGCCAATCAGAGAGGGTGGCCAGTGGGATGTACAACCTTGGATGTCAAAAGTTCAAAGCTGAATCACCACCCGGTATACTGATGTGCCGTAGTTATCACACATGGTAAGGGTCATGTGCACCTCACATGACCTTCTTTTGTATTTAAGCATGCCTTAGGAGACAGATGTAGGTTTGTGGAAACATTACTTATATAAAAGAGAAGTGGGCTGTTCTGCTTCTGAGCTAACCCAGAAATACCCAGAAAGGAAGTATTCCTATTGTTGTTATATCATTTTCTCACTATATCTTACAGTTTTGATACTGATGACTAGAACATCTACTCCCTTGACTAGCATTTCCTCCCCCTTAAATTTTTTTAAATTAAGTATTTATATCCACATTTCAAAATTCAATATCTACTAGTGCATGCACTTACAACAAAAAATTAGTAAGCATACCTGAACGTAACAGTATGCAGACATGTATGTTGCAGGAAATCCCAAGATTACTAACATAGAGTGGTACAATTGGTGAGGTAACAGTCTCTTTATTTTTAGTAAGTTATTT
Source organism: Cladorhizidae sp. MBARI D1340-BT2 (assembly GCA_028752905.1). Classification (NCBI taxonomy): domain Eukaryota; kingdom Metazoa; phylum Porifera; class Demospongiae; order Poecilosclerida; family Cladorhizidae; species Cladorhizidae sp. MBARI D1340-BT2. The sequence goes on along the minus strand of JAQNBH010000004.1, from coordinate 11,390,922 downwards.
TCTAAGCTGTTAAAAAGTATATGGCTATAGCTCCTTAAACTATAGGAACTTGAGTATGGCTCAAAAGATAGCTCCTCTATTTGACTTGAATTATTCATAGGGAAGAAATAATAGTGATGTGCATGATTAAGTTTGTCCAAGCCACTAGTTCCAGCCTGACCAAATTCTCCCCTCCCTCTTCCCCTCCAAAATGCTCTCTAGTTCCTCTTAGATGAGCTATTCTCATTGCCTTTGTCTAGATATAATTCCTTTAATAATAGGAACTATGGCTCATAAGATAGCTCCTCTATTTGATTTGTAGGGAGACAATAGTAATATTCAACTTCAACTTCTTGTGACAAAGCCACTAGTTCCAGCCTGACCAAATTCTCCCCCCCCACCCATTTCCCCGCGAAAATTCTCTGTAATACTTCCTAGATTACATTTTGGAACTATTCTGTTTGCCTTCCTCCAGATATATATTGCATGGAGAGTTTGTTACAACTAGGTTGACTTTGCAAGTAGCAATACATATCTACATTGCAGGTCTTTGACTTATCACAATATATATAAACCACAAGGTTCTATTTCCATTTGCAGGCATTCTTGCTCATTCTGTGTTTCAAACATGGAAAGTCAAGGGAGGTGCTTCTGATCCAAGATGAGCAGTTACACTCAAGAACCCAAGATATGGTGGAAGAAACAGTCAAAAAATTATCAACTGCCACAGTCAGCGAAGCAACCCCTTCCCCCTTCCCCACCCCCCCCCACCCCCACGACCAGTGTTTATGTTACACCCATGGTGGAGGTCTGCAAAGTCACAGCAAAGAATTCATGTGAGCCCCCTCCAAGAATTAAGGGTGAAAACCTCGAGCGGTGATAACAGGGCCAATGAGTCAAGAGAGGAGGAAAGCCCTAGGCAGCATCAACAACATTGAGACAGGAGAGGATATGGCATGTGAGGGTAGGAAAGATGAGATGTTTAGACAGATTGTGGCAAAATAAGCTTCCCAGAAGAAAGAACAACAAGGAAACAAGGAAATGATATGCTAATACTGGCACAGAGGCACTGTATTAGCCTATCATTTCATCAGGAAATGTTGACGCTGTCAGGGCTTTCCTCCCCACCTGGCTCATCAGTGTGTCATCATGCTCACAATTTTCACCCCCACTTCTTGGAAAAGGCATGTAAAAAGTCATTTCTGCTACAACTTTACTGAGAAAAGCCACGGGTGGAATATAATCAATGGAGGAGAGTGCTTCACTGACTGACTGACGGGCTTGATAATTCTTGGCTACCTTTTCCACCTCATCTCGGTTTCTTTGATCATTATAGCTACCTCCCTTGGTGTCCCATAATACCCTTCGTTTTCTACCCAAGGGTGTATTTGGTCTCATTTGTAAGTCATCGATGTGATATCATTGCATCAATATCAAGGGAGAGGTATATGTCTACATATCTTCAGCCATTCTAACAAAGAAGGGTCGTAATCACTCTAGAAAATGAACTTAGCCCTTAGAGCTTAAAAATAATAAACAAATCTGCAAGTGTCCTTATGGAGTTGACTATATATGTAGGTGCGAAATTTATACAGGTTTGTGATGACCATTCCAAAGTCTAAATATGTCTGCAACTCTTGAAGCTATTGTCTATGTGATGACCACAGCTTGCTTGCTCTCTGTGGCATGCAAACCTTCTGCACCAACCTTATTGCCTCAATGCTCCACACTGCACTCCAGAAACCAGAAACTGAGATTTCTCCCTGCCAAGCTGGATGGTGTGATCTTGGAGAATTTGGGTGACTTCCTCCAAATTATAGATCATTACTGTTACTCCAGTTGTGAAAATGTCACTCAGGTGCTGGCTACCTATCAGGTTCTTGTAGGCTGAAACATAAGCCAAGTGGAAGGTCATTGGGGAAGAATCAAATGCCAAATGGAAGAAGGTATGATGGAAGATAGATATACTGGAAGATAGTGTCAGTATCAGTACAATCCTCTATGACCATTCAGTTCAAATATTTGCGAGAATCTGCACGCTTGGGGCAGCCTATTATACACCTGGTAAAGGTCCAAGGTTGTGAAACGTTTCCCTACTGCTAGGAATTCTTTTGGATGAGAAAGCACCTCCACTGGCTGGTTCACACTGTAATGTTATGATGGATCCTGCTCAACCTTGTCCCACCATACTGCCTTATATCTATGACAGACGGTGGCTACGGGTGCACCTACTAACTAAAAAAAAGCGGGGGGTTGGTGGTGGGGAAAGGACCTTTTTCACCTCTTCAATTTCATCCTGGTGGTTTAACTCCATTACTTATCTTGGCATCCTTCCAAGGCTCAAAAATTCTTTGCAAAACTCTGCCAGTATAGCCGAAAAATGTTCCAACCAATATCTGCCAACGAGACATAGTCCATTGACTCCAACATCGGGGAATATATTATACCAGTGATGGCCACGGCTTCACCAGTTTAACTGAAGCTGCAAGGCACTATTACAGTTCTAGTTTGATTCTCACAGGTCCTTGTAGGACATGTGGCATGATGCACAACCAGCTGCCGCACGTCATGCATGAGCACCTTCAATATGGGAGCTTGTGAGTTTGTTGCTGAGTTTATAGCAACCATGTGTTGTGAATTTGGAGGAGTTCTAGAAGAAGTCCCACAAAAAGAAACAAGCTGCTCTATGGAATGCAGAGTCAGACAAGCCAAAGAGAACTTTCTCGGAAATAATAAATAATCACATTTTGGGCAGAGTCCATGAGTTCGCTCTAGGGATAGAAGTTGCCGGTAAGAAAAACATCTTAATGAAAAGAGAATCCATTGTTGGTGTGAAGTTAACATAGAAAGGCAGTCAACTAGGCCCTGACAACTAGTAATACAAACACTGTAAGATTATATATCACATGTGACAAAACATATAACGTCATCTTAGCCCAGCACAAGCCACAAGTATGCATCCTGCCTACTGAAATTATAAAATTCTCACATGGACGCAAAATAAACGACCAAAAAATAACAAATTGGGACGTCAATATTTTTCAGAAGTGATTCAGTTTCAAGGTAAGTGTACATGTGATCAGTAGATATAGTCAGCTAGAACAATGGAAGAATTTTCTTAGATAGCTAGTAAGGTTGATATATAGCTCTAGCTATTATGATAACCAGCTAAATAACATCATTAATCAATATAATATCCCTCGGTGACCTGTGACAGGTTCTGCCTCAAGAGTTGGAACCTGTATGCCCAACTGGTTCAGTTTACCCTCCACCAGTTTCTCCTCCATTTTACTTTCCACCTCCTCTACTACCTTCTTCTCCATCTATTCAAAATTCAAAGCAACAAATGAAAGAATTATTACATATTCATGTTTCATGGTTTAATTGCTAAACAATCTTGAGTCTTGCACTGTAATAATAATAATATATAATAATATTTACAGAGAGAGCACAGTTATTTATTATTGTACTAATTTTTTAGCCCCTGGTTTTTTATTTTTTATTTTGTAGCTTTAGACCAGTGTGTATTGTGTTGCCATAGCACTGAGCATGCCCACTATTTTAGCTACACTAATAGCAGGTGAGGTGATTATAACAAGGACACGAGTGATGTCAGCTCTTTTTGGAAAATTTACCTGAAGAATCTTTTTGGGGGAACGAGAAGTCGGATTATAATATAAAGGGTGCCACCATTCTACTTAGCTAAGAACTATTTAAATATAAGTTAATTTTTTCTTTGTATAGTATATATATATATACTTTTAACAGTCCTTAATTGCATGAGGTGAAGCCAATGCAATTACGATTGTTACTCACACAATTATTACCAAATTGGACTTGAATTCATATATTACTACTACAAAAAATAATTTAAAAAAAAATTATTATTTTAATAGCATAGTGGATCCCTTCTGGCTGTCATTGACTGTGTACTTTATGGGGGGGGGGGGGGGGGGGGTCATTTTGTGACTCATGAATGAAAAACAAATATGCTAGTACCTCCATCCTGCTCGGCTCTATAAATTTGATTTTGGATGAACTGTTTGTTGAATACCCTTGTTACCTCTTGGAGAGGAATTCTGAAAGAGCCCATATTAGAGAAGCATGTGTGCTGTTCTGTATATAGCCCTAGTGGATACACTGTTATCTCACACAAAATATTACCATAACAAGTGGCTATCAGTGTAACATGCACGTTTAAATTCACACGCCAACAAAAAAAAATTATTTAAAAATTTTAAAACAAAAAATAGTGGACTGTTGTCAACAACACTTAAGGACCCTTTACCTATCAATCAGGTATTGGTCTTCAATTGGTAAATGTCCTTTAATGTTGGTCGTCTACATGTGGTACATTCTGTTTCATTTCTTCTTTGGTCATTTTCTTGTTTTTATTAACAATATTTCTAAAGCAGACATGTATCATGCATTATAAGTTGGTTTTGTTGAAGGTAACTTCCTCTGAAGTTCCTCTGAAGTTAATTGATCACTTCTAATAGTTAGCGTTGTGACTTGTTGGTGACTCAGCTCAGTTTGATTAATTGTCACAAGAATAAACTTATGATGAAACCAACTAATGCAAGTATATAATGACCTAGTTTTGTTGATGGTTTCCCCCTAAAGTTCTGAGGAAACCACTGATCACTTCATGGGAACAAAAAAGTGCATCTCTTGCTTGGCAACAAGCCTGTCCATCCACTATGGGGGCACGGAGAGGGAGGCGGCTTATCCACATCGTGGCATTTCCCTTCCACAAGCAGATGGCCAACCGTTGGAGAAGGTGGAATGCAGATTCCGCTGGTGGTATTCCCAGGTGATGTCCCTGAAGCCGGCCAATAGCCCTGATGGTCTCCAACCCTTCCTCGCCCCAACCCCCCAATGACTCCACAGCAACAGGTATGAAGCTGACTCCCACCGAGTGACAAGCGCTTGAATGCGCCGCCATCTTCCAGTCTCTGGCCACTGATAGGGCATAGCTGGCAGCTCCAGAGATTGTTGCCTGCTGCAGCGGAGAAATGACTGTTATGTCGAGGGTGGCTGGTTGTCCCCTTTTCCATGTGGGGAGGAAGATGTCAGCAGGGCAGATGGAGGATCGAGGGATTAGAGCGGCACTTCCTTTCTGGGTGCCAGAGCAGCAGACTGGGCTGCCAGAGAACAGTGCGTCCTGAGGGAGTTGTGTCGGAAAATACGATCCCCATTACTACCACAACCAATCTGGTGGTCACCGAGGGAGTCAGCTTCAGTCCGGCATATGGGGCATTGAGTCCCCTCTTCCATGATCCTGAGTCCCAGCCAGTATTGAAGACACAAACGAAACTCTGCATCGTAAAGGTGGAGGCCGAGGGTCTTGGAAGGGATGACATTGCCCACATGAGGTATGGCAGTAGAGAGAGCCAGTGCTTTAGATTGGGTGTCAGGGGCCTGTTCGAGAAGGCTATCACGCTCTGAATGGACATTTATATTTTACGCAGATATATATGTGTCAGAAGAAAAGAAGTTAGATACACAGGTACATAGATAAATAGTCTCTACATATATAGATGCAATATCTTCAAGGCTTACTACCTTCGCGAAGGATTCAATACCTCTAAGGGGGTCATAGTCGGCTGGACACCATTTATGATACTAAGAAGCTGCCAAAGTGAGTTTTAGACGAGATATAAGCTTTGTAGTGTTTTGGGCCGTGATTTTTAAAATGGGGTGAAAAGATAACCCAACAATGATAGTTGATAATAATACCCAATGAGATGATGATTTAAGGAGGTGAGAGGATGTAGAAGTATTAGTGGATTTGCTGAACATAGCGAGTGCTGTCTGGTGGATTGGATGAGGAGTTTGTTTACAAAGACAGTGATGCCGAAATGATTGGGAATTATAGAGGGACATCATTGGGGAGTTGCGTAGCAATGGTCTTTACTAGATTGATGGCAGAGAGGTTAGGGAAGTTTTGTGGGAACAAATTTTGACGGAGGCACAGGGAGGTTTCAGAAGGAAGAGGAAATGCGCAGACTTGGTTTGTTCTAATGGTATATGTGAGATCCGGAAAAGGGAAGGTATATAGCTTTTCTAGACAGTAGGGCTTACAACAGTGTGTGGAGGGGTGGTTTCCAAACAAGAGGGCTCTGTGGATTGTCATTAGGAGCAGTGTGGCGATGGTGTTGCCCCTTACTCGATCTAATAGCAGTTGCTTATTGTTGGGTAGGGGGAGGGGGTCTGCCATTTTTAAATGGGGTCAACCAATAGAGAGAGAGAGCAATCACACTCCTCACAAGAACTATGTTTTATTTAAAAACTAACAACATCGGTGCAACTTTATCGTTAGTCGACTAAATTTGCTCTTTCAAACGTTCAAGCTAGGCTCGAGTCCAGTCTTCACTGAACATGCTAGGATGCACGTGAGGTTGATATGGTATTCATCACGTGATGTCTAACTACATGTTTGGTGCAAGTGACAGGATGTAGCAACTATGAATTAATGAGCATTGTCAGAAAAAGTTTCATCAAAGACTTAGGGAGTTCTGATTTCCTCTGACCGATCATGGAGTCTCCATGTATCATACATAAATGGTAAATCCTACAAGTCACTGGTGCTTCTTCAACATACTTTCCGTCATTGCAACACAGTGAGTGCAAAGAAACAACTTTACCTCACTCTAGTGAAGTCTCTACTCATGTATGCCTCTCCAATCTGGCGCCCTCATCTCAAGAAAGACTTTGCCCAAGATCCAAAGAAGAGCAACAAAGATTATCCTCGGAGATTTTTCATCAGACGACAAGTATCGCCTTATTAGTCTAAAAATTCTTCCCCTAATGATGACTCAGGAACTATATGATATCTTATTTGTTGTAAAATCTCTTTAAAAATCCCATTTGAACATTTAAATCTCATATCTATGTCCACTATCACGAGCATCTAGTCGAAACGTCAATTATAAGTTGATTATTGAGAAGATTAATAATCGTTTCCCTTGTACAGGTTGAATCTTTCATGAATGTGTGTGAGAAATAAGTGGAGGTTCTTTACATTATGAGCATGATTTTTGGATGATCTGGAAGCACAGATATGTAAAGAATATTGAAATGCTCAGATGGTTTGTTTGTTATATATTTTACAGCAAATAAGTTACTACAGGCACTTGCGAGTGGCCACCCAGCAGTCGGGTAAGTACATTCCACAATCTATTCTGAGCCATCCCATACTCGGTGCTAGACTGATGTGCAGTGCCTCTTTCACTATATAGAAGTTTCTTCTGCATCCAACAGGGTGGCTTCCTCCCACATAGGATGTCCATTGTCCCATGCATGTTCATAAATTGCAGACTTTTCTTTAGCAGGCATCTTGATGTTCTTTCATTCTGGTCTCCAGTCTTCTGTTGATCTCCCCTATGTAGTATTTCCCACAGCTATAGGGATGTGGTACACAACACACGAGTCCATAGCATGGAAAGAAGCAGATCAATTTTCAAGTGATAGTTTAGTAAGTCACTTTATCCATAGAGCGTATTGTAATAATGCCACACCCCCAATCCAATGTTGACTTCCCATTTTTAACAATCCCACCCATTTTACACCTGGACCATCCATCTAGGATTTGTGAACCATCCATCTGTCGGTGTAATCCTAGAGCTACCCACTGTTAGGCCTGCATTCATTCCCGTCATTGGCTCCACCTGTCAATGCCTGGGACACTTGAAGAGCAGAAGGGTGGGTAAGGTGACTTCCAGTTTACTATGTATAGAAAAATGCAACTGAGGCAGGTCACACATGCAGCATGTCTCCTCCAGAACAGCCATGCTGGCAATGGGATTGGAGCTGAGCTCACTGGTGTGCATTGATACAGCCTGCTATTCATTTTAATTCATTGGAATGTGTTTGTGTGTGTGTTTTCCCCTTCCTCAGATTTCATTTCAGGCACTGGCACATTTCATTAATATAGTGAAGAACGAATACATTTCATTTCACAGAAAATCCTTCTCAAAATAACAAGCCGGCCTCTGTGCACACTTGCTGACCCAGTGAATGCTCAATTTGGCTTGATCACACTGGAGACATTGATGACTGCATCCTGCACTGGTAGAAGAGAAGTGTGTGTGTGTGGGTGTGTGTGATGTGTGTGTGTGTGTGATGTGTGTGTGTGACGTGTGTGTGTGTGAGTGACATGTGTGTGACGTGTGTGTGTGATGTGTCTCTGTGTGAGTGTGATGTGTCTGTGTGTGAGTGTTTCTGTGCATGTGGCTTTGTGTGTGTAAGAGAGAAACATGTCACAATGACCTTCTCAATTATCAAACCTGAGATTTTTACTCTCTCGACATTTCAACTGCATGCTCTAGCCCTTTGTCAGGAATAAGCACGTTACCTTGTGTTACCTATCTTTATATCTTGCCTAATAATAATGTTACCTTGTGTTACCTATCTTTGTATCTTACCTATTACCGTGTGTTACCTACTTTATATCTTACCTAATAATAATGTTACCCTGTGTTACTTATCTTTATATCTTACCTAATAATAATGTCACCTTGTGTTACCTATCTTTATATCTTACCTAATAATAATGTTACCTTGTGTTACCTATCTTTATATCTTACCTAATAATAATTTTACCTTGTGTTACCTATCTTTATAGTCCTAATGTACTTGAGAGAAGGGAGAGGAGGCACATGCATGAGGGCTTACACAAGAGAGAGAACTCGTGTTGTAGCTGGATATTAGTAGCTGGATAATAACTTGCCATACTGATAATGCTTATGTAATGGGTAATCTATAGGACATATTTTTGTAATTAACTAGCTACAATTTTTTATTACCAACTAACCAACATACTTTTCCAGATTTGTTTGATGAACTATCAACTTCACCAAACACATGGCCAAACCCACAGATTTGAACTAGCATCAACTCAAATCAGCAGACAAAACTTGGCTATTTCTTGCTAAGTCTTCGAAAGAATTTATGAATTCCCTTACTACCATGCCTTAGCTCCACCTAGCGAGTTAAGTTAGCTAGATACACAATGAAAATATTCCTGTTCAAAATCAATCGTAATATTATAGTCGTCTATAAGTATTTCTTGCCTTCATTGCTAGCGTTTGGAATCATCCCATGTTCGAGAAGATTCCTTAGGCTCAGGTAAAGCTTCTACACTGCATCTGTCCAAGGGTTAATAGCTGACAAGAATGGATGGTGAAGTTTGATTATGACATAACCACTCTGTCCATCAACACACATGGACATGTTAGCTAAAATGGAAATGATCATCACTGACGAGTTTGATTAACTGGAAATGATCGTCACCGTCATTGGAGCTGATACCACCAGTTTGGAAAACTGTAAGGAATATACCACTCTTAGCCCGCCTACTTCCCATATTACAATCCAATCGGGTGACATGAGATCAGTGTACAGTGTTTGACCTGCAGCTCTGCTTGGAGTGGACAATACTTGAGCAATGTGATCTAAATTTCAAATTGATTTTTTTATTGCATCTTTGCTCGCCACACAATATCTTGCATTCATTTCTAGTAAAGTTATAGGGATATAATAGCTGAAAAAAGTGGACTCAAGCTGCCAGAACTGATTAACGTTGGGAAAAGATTAGGAGTAGAATTGAACCTAGCTGTGACAGTTAATATAAGCATAGTAAAGCCACTAACTTCTATTGCATTGAAGTATGCTTGACAGGCAAACCAGACTCAATCATGCGTACTACCCATTTATTGACCATGTGATTGCAAATGAGGTTTCCAATAAGCTCAGGGAAATTATTGCAATTGAATTTCTAATTCCAACAAAATCGAATGTGAAGAAAGATTTCCTATAATGGGAAATTCATGTCCTTGGCTTTTTAACGATAAATGGAGACAATGAGCTTAATGAATGCAAGACACAATTAGAACTTATTGATCATGTTATTGAACAGTTCAAAATGAGTTTTTTATTTTAAATAAGCACAATGAAATTATCTCTATCAAAATCGAATGAGCAAAGAGTCAATTTGATAATATCCTATTATGGGGAATTTATGTCCTTGGTAGAAAGGGTTGGCCGTTGAAATTCCCAAGTGCAATTTAGTTTACCAAATCTAAAAAAAGGCCAGATGAAGCATATGAATACAGCCCTCAGATATTCATTAACATTTTCATAATATTTTTTACTTTACCTGCGAAGTGTATTATGTGAATGATCTTTCTCTGCCTTCAACATCTAAAGCCTTTCTTCAATGACAACTGAATGGATTAGGGAAGCTCTTGATTCATTGATTGATTATTCACCTGAGACAATTTATCAAAGTAATGCTAACTTGAAAAGTTGGCTGTTTTTGTGGTATAGAATCTTAGGTCCTGTTGCGCTCTTGCATTAAAAGCACATTTACTGCCGCAGCAAACATTTCCCTCTAGATACGTTTCTGGAAGGGCTGGCTCGCAAGATTTGTTTTCCAAGATCAGTGTTCTAGAGACAGCAAAGATAGGTGGATTGGACATGGCAGCCACTTAAAACTTGAATCATATCTTGGAGCATCCTGCCATCCTTGCTGCAAGCATTATTATATAAGTCTATCTTTTACAGTTGCCTATGTTACAATAATGATCTATTGGCTCTAGTCTCAGCCAGTGGATAGAGCAGTTAAAGATTTAATGACTTAAAATAGATGTACAATGAATATTATATCCAATACAGGCCAGATCAATTTTTCAAAATATATGATGTATAAAATCCTTAACCTTTTTTTAACCTATTCTTCTTCCCTTGCTTTATCATCTGGAATTCAATTATTTGCATATGCAAATACGTTGTTCAAAGACCGTGTCCAAGGGCACTCCTCTCAAATGCCCTCAGAACTGTCTCTTGCAAGCAGTACTCAATACGCTGCCACCAAGTAGTGCACTCACTACCAATATGCTCATCAATACAAGCTCATAATATTTATCATTACAGTCACACATTTCACAACTCCAGCAGAAGGACTCACTGATGGACCGACCCAGCCTGTAATAACTGCTGCCCTTAAGTAGGCTCGCAGCCCAGTCTGGATCCTACCATATATGGTCACAACACAGATGTAACACCATTAACCACAACTAATCGCAACTACAAGTACCCTAACTAACACATACAAATGATATCTGATTAAGGGAGGGAACTTGTTAATGCAGTGTCAAAGCTTCACACGTAAGTGTTACAGTTCAATTGAGTATGCTAACCTAGTTGAAACACTTTTTTTGCCATGTTCTTTACTCACGCAGCCAATGATATAAATAGGTTAAACAGGGTTTTACTAAATGTTTCGACTATTGTACTTTGGACTTTTTCAGGGTAAGTGAAAAATGCACAATAAAATCCAAGGTTGCTTGAAATGTGTTAAAAAAGATCACATGATATGCACGTGATGTGTCTGATTGTTACAGTACCAAAAAAATAACCTTTCATTTTTTTGGCATTTTTCATTTGCCCCTAAAGAAAACCAAAGTATGTTGGCAATGAGAAACCTACAACTATTTGCTATTTTAAGTTTGTTGTTAATTGCTTATACATTATACATGAAAGATATAGGACACCTGTGAGCTGAGAACATCTACTCAAGTGTCAAGCAGGTCTCTCTACAATCAAAAGATAATTCATTAAGACCTTGGTGGTATGGTGGCTCACTGTAAGTAGAAGGAAAGGGACGTGGCACATGTGAGGGGTGTGTTACCAACAATTGTGGCAAGTGTATCCACTGTTTGGACATGCAAAGTTTTGGTGGCGAAAGAACACTGAAGAAGTTTGGAGCTAGTCAAATAATTTGGCCTCTTATGCCAGGGACCTGAAAGGGAAGCCCTGGAGTTTGTTGGGGATAAATGGGAGTAGGTATATAGCAGGGGTGGGTTGAAAGGAGTGAGGCCTGCGCATTGAGATGAGAGGATAAGTGGGAGTAGGTAGCAGAGGGGGCATGTGTAAACGGCAGCCAGTTCGGCGAGCAAGGTTTGGCAGCTTTGGGTTGGGGTGGTGGCTGGATAAAAAAGTGTCTGATGCAGTGTCGGTTCCGTGAGTGGAACAGGTGGAAGGGGTTGACTTAGGGGACTTTTGACCATCATATTAGAAGAAACTGGAGGAACAGGAAAAGATTGGGGAAGAGGATTGTTCGACACTTTGCCTTGGCAAGTTGGTGAGTTCTGATCTCAATTTCGATATCTCATTCTTTAGAGTTGCAATTTCTTGATTATGTTTACTAAGTTGGCATGAAAAGGGTTCAATGGAAATAGTTAGTTGAGTAAATTCCAACACTGAGAGGCCAGCACATCTCCTGTGAATCCATGATTTGTATTTTGCATTACAATAGATTGAGTCTTGGCCTACTTTACCATCAGTGGCATCGATGATGACATCCACGCAGATAGGGCAGCAGGTGACAACTAGATTTATTCCTTGGCCTCTCTTTTTTGGAGGCATCTTCGTGAAAACTTTTCTTTGGGGGGGCAGTAGCTCACTAACTAGATGGACACAAGCTAGAGAGCTAGCTAGATTGTAAATAACAAGTCAAATCTTAGAAACTCACGCTCAAATCAAAAAGTAGTCCGCTTATTATTATTTCCTCACTGGACCGGCGCCATCGTCATCATAATCGCGGGATGGTTGATTCTGCGGTTAGCAATTACTGTGACGTGTAACGAACTCTTACCCTGGCTGTGCTACATTGTGGCTAGGTCGCCACCCTGGCATACTTGCAGAAAATAAACATGCATAATTGACTTTGTATTACGCTTGTACAGGGGGTAATTATTTCCCTGGTACACTAGTTCGGTTGACAAAGAGTTGCTCTCAGATTAGATACGATGAAGCCAATGAAACTCGAATGAAATGGTGATGTCAAATAAAGTGAACGACTCTTTCTCTTGCCACCCTCATAAGTGGAAAGACATTTGGTGGATCTACATTGTAACCAGCATTACCATTTACTTGATCTGCCTTGGACTGAGCTCTGCAGGTTTTTGGCGGGAAATAAAAAAGAGAAAAGAAAAAACACACCAAAGGAACAGCAGAAGAAGTTCCATGCTATATAATGGCCACAAGAGGCTTCAACATTTCTTCCGAAATCTGCTGCTGGGAGAGAGTGTTCACAGCAAGATCTTGATCATGGTCAATTTGGTTTGCAACATAATTTACATCTTGCTGGGGATATATCGTTCCCACACCCCGTTCGCTGGAAGAGAATGCTTTTTCAATACCAATGATCCGGTGAATATAGTGGAAATGGTATTGGTGATGGAGCTATTTTGTTTTGCTCTGGTGAGATTTATCGCCACCACAAACATAGTCCTCTATTGGTTCACTCTGCACGCAATTGTGGATGTCCTAACACTTCCTCATATCTTTATCTCGGCAGTCCTTGGTGTGGACTGGATCGGGTTGCGTTGCCTGAGATTCGTGTGGCTGACTCAGATCATCAGGGTCCTGCGTTTTACCCCCTTTGTGAACCACGATTCTTTAGACATCATAACTCTGCTGATATACTTCATTGTCTTTTGGCTGAGCTCTTCTAGCATCATCCATCTACTCGAGTTTCAGGGAGATCCCTGGAACCAATTTAATAATGCAAAGAATAATTCCATGCTCTACTATGCCTACTTTATAATGGTCACAGTGTCTACTGTAGGCTATGGAGACATATACCCAGAGAGTGACCTGGGACGGACCTTCATCACATTCTTTATCATTGCAGGACTGGCCTTCTTTGCAGCCATTTTGCCCAAACTGACTGAGGTGACATCTAGTTGCTACAGACGTAGCCAGTACTCATCCTTTCACACTTCTCGCGTCCCTCAACATGTGATTGTGTGTGGCCATATTACAGATGTGATAGCAGAGGACTTCTTGAAAGACTTTCTACACCCAGACAGAGGTGACAAAAAGACACACGTTCTCTTCTTGAATCCGGGAAAGCCAGATGTTGCTCTTAAAAATATTCTTCACTCCTATTATGCCAGAGTGCAGTACCTGAATGGATCTGTGCTAAAGAGTTCTGACCTGAATAAGGCTAAGATAAACATCTCCCAAGCTATTTTTATTTTGGCGAATAAGCACACCCATAATCCTATAGAAGAGGATTATGCAAACCTCCTTAGACTAGTCTCTATCAAAAATACCACAAAAACCATCCCAGTTGTTATCCAACTCCTCCACAGCTTCAGCAAGAAACAAGCTTACAACATCACGAGTTGGGATATGGAGAGGGACACTGCAGTGGGCCTGAATGAGATGAAGTTAGGATTGCTTTCCCAGAGTTGCCTATGCCCTGGCTTCTCCACACTAATTGCCAACCTCTTCTATACTTCAGACTTTTCTGCTCCTCGTGTGTCACTCAAAAGCGATAACAGTTCACTGGCATGGAAAGAACTCTATATCAAGGGTGCTTCCAATGAGATCTACTGTTCACCATTTTCAAATTTCTTTGAAGGTATGACATTCCACGAAGCAGCTAACCTGTGCTATAATGAACTCAACTTAGTATTGATGGCCGTGGAGTGTTCTGGCAGGTTATATATCAACCCTTCCACCAGCTCCCACCCAAATCTCAGTATTTGTGATGGGTATTTTATAGCCCAAAACCAAGAACGGGTCAGCATTGTAAACGACTACAGTCCTGGTCATGGCAAGCATGGTGCACCAACGCCCAAAATATTTTCCATATTTAGGAGCCAAGATTACAAAATGGAACAAAAATCAGATAGAATGCGGTCTGTCAGCCACCTACAGAAAAATGAGCAACATTTAGAAGATTCCAGAAAAAACAGTAGGTTCCACAAGTGTGCGAGTCAACTGAAGCCAGAGATAGCATTTCTTGAGATCCCAAAGGAGCAGCCACCTGCAGGCATCAAAGATCACATTGTTCTCTGTGTATTTGCTGATGGAAACTCACCTTTAATTGGGCTTCACAGTTTCCTCGAGCCACTCAGGAGCAAGCACCTACTCTCAGAGGCCATCAAGCCTGTGGTGATCGTGAGTGACAAGGCCTTCATAGTAAAGGAGTGGACCATGATCCAGAGCTTCCCTAAACTGTATGTGGTGGTTGGAAGTCCATTGTGCCAGTCAAATCTTGACGTAGCGAAGGTGTCTGAGTGTAGTGTGTGTGTGATACTCACCATTCCTTGCATCTCTGCTAGTCAGGAGCAAGGCATCAACGACAAGGAAGCCATCCTCTGTAACCTCAGCATCCAGAACTCTCAAAATCTAAAGAGGACAGTTCATATCATCACAGATCTCCAACAAGAATCCAATGTCCAATTTCTCGACCTAGGAGACGAGGATGAACCGGATGAGAAGATCTACAGAGCTCAGCCCTTCGCTTGTGGACAGGCATTTACAGCCTCAGTGTTTGACTCGGTGACCAGCTCGGTATTCTACAATCCCGGGATATTACACCTTGTAGAGAGTCTCATTCATTTGTCTGGAACCCATTCCTCATGTCAAGTCATTATGGTTCCCTTGCCAGATCAGTTCTGGAGAGAGAAGTTTAAAGGATTTTACAACTATCAGCTTAAAAGCGGTAACATTTGCATGGGAATATCTCGCATAATGGAAGGGGGAAATTCCTCCCAGAGATTTGTCATTACATCTCCAGATCTAGACTTTGTGTTGGAGCAAACTGACATTGCCTTTGTACTAACAGAATAATTGTACTAACAGAATAACCAATTATGCATACATTTATATATATATGTATAAAGCTAGCTGTGTATCAAAATGGCCAGATGTATTAATATTGTGTTTGTTTAAAATCATTTGTCTGCAATAGAGTGCCATCTCACATTCTAGCTGAGGACAAACATAGATACGCTGAGATCAAGTGACAGAAAAAAGCATAATACAATCTCCATGAGCAGCACCATTAATAAGAAGGTTGGTAATACTTAGGTTGAATCACATAACAACAAGGCAGGCCCCACAATGTTGCAAGCTTCTTGTGTGCTGACATAAACATATTTGTCATCAATTGGTCTCTAAATTAATCTTCAAGGTTCTTATATCTGCTTTTCCAGGAATAACTTTTGTACCTTATGAATATAGGTCTACTCATAACTTTAGTCCCAAAAATTCGAATTTTACCTAGCATTAACTATATCTAACCTCTGATTATGAAAAACAGGAAATGGTTGCAGCAGCAAGTGGTTGTTTGGTTAACTGAAGAGCTTACGTTCATTTTTAATAAACGGAAGTAAGCAGCCTGGTTTCTGGATATTTTGTACTATCACAAGCAATCCATTTAATCCTCACATTGAGAAGAGCATACACGATGAAAATATTTACAATTGATAACAACAGAGAGTGTCACTTATAGCAGTTAAACTGCTTGGGGAGATGGTGTGTGTGTGTGTGTGTGTGTATGTGTGTGTGAGTGTATGTGTGTGTGTGTGGTGGAGTAATAAAGAGCATACTGTAGAATATATCTGCTATGTTAGTTTTGTTCTTGATTTACCCGGTGGAAAGTTTTACAGTCTTTGCAGGAGTCTGCAGTTGACCCTCTACCAGTGGTCTGGTCATGACTCTGATAATAAAATAGATATAAATCAAATGTATTTTTGGTGACATAAATCTGCACTTGTTGGTAATTAAACTGTAAATGGTGTTATCTAAATTGTTCACTGGCATTCTTCTATTTGTGCTGGTACTTGAAATACCCAGACATCCATAGTTAAAATTGATGACCATGCATGGTATGACTGGCATGTATATGCGAAGGCACTTCAGTTCTCAGCACATGTGTCATGTGCAGTGGAATTCTTATGATCCCACACATGTTAGTTAGAAACTAGGAAGCATTATTCGGGTATGTAGGAAATCTTATTCAGGTAATAGTGATAGTTTATAGCCTTGACTAAGGCTTGTGTATTGGTACATGGTCATTACAATCAGGAAGAGAATTAAGTCAGAGAAATAAAGAGAGAGAATTAGATAGCAGGTTTTTGCCAAATGAAAGAGGAAGAAGAGATCTGTTGAAGTCGCCATTTATGGGTTGCCAATCAGAAACTAGTGGTCAGTGAATGAGGAATGCCAATCAGAGAGGGTGGCCAGTGGGATGTACAACCTTGGATGTCAAAAGTTCAAAGCTGAATCACCACCCGGTATGCTGATGTGCTGTAGTTATCACACATGGTAAGGGTCATGTGCACCTCACATGACCTTCTTTTGTATTTAAGCATCATGCTTCAGCCTTAGGAGACAGATGTAGGTTTGTGGAAACATTACTTATATAAAAGAGAAGTGGGCTGTTCTGCTTCTGAGCTAACCCAGAAATACCCAGAAAGGAAGTATTCCTATTGTTGTTATATCATTTTCTCACTATATCTTACAGTTTTGATACTGATGACTAGAACATCTACTCCCTTGACTAGCATTTCCTCCCCCTTAATTTTTTTAAAATTAAGTATTTATATCCACATTTCAAAATTCAATATCTACTAGTGTATGCACTTACAACAAAAAATTAGTAAGCATACCTGAACGTAACAGTATGCGGACATGTATGTTGCAGGAAACCCCAAGATTACTAACATAGAGTGGTACAATTGGTGAGGTAACAGTCTCTTTATTTTTAGTAAGTTATTTTCTAAGCTGTTAAAAAGTATATGGCTATAGCTCCTTAAACTATAGGAACTTGAGTATGGCTCAAAAGATAGCTCCTCTATTTGACTTGAATTATTCATAGGGAAGAAATA
Source organism: Cladorhizidae sp. MBARI D1340-BT2 (assembly GCA_028752905.1). Taxonomy (NCBI): domain Eukaryota; kingdom Metazoa; phylum Porifera; class Demospongiae; order Poecilosclerida; family Cladorhizidae; species Cladorhizidae sp. MBARI D1340-BT2. Next base: position 11,373,250 of record JAQNBH010000004.1, on the reverse strand, counting down.
ATATGATGTGCATGATTAAGTTTGTCCAAGCCACTAGTTCCAGCCTGACCAAATTCTCCCCTCCCTCTTCCCCCCAAAAATGCTCTCTAGTTCCTCTTAGATGAGCTATTCTCATTGCCTTTGTCTAGATATAATTCCTTTAATAACAGGAACTATGGCTCATAAGATAGCTCCTCTATTTGATTTGTAGGGAGACAATAGTAATATTCAACTTCAACTTCTTGTGACAAAGCCACTAGTTCCAGCCTGACCAAATTCTCCCCCCCACCCATTTCCCCGCGAAAATTCTCTGTAATACTTCCTAGATTACATTTTGGAACTATTCTGTTTGCCTTCCTCCAGATATATATTGCATGGAGAGTTTGTTACAACTAGGTTGACTTTGCAAGTAGCAATACATATCTACATTGCAGGTCTTTGACTTATCACAATATATATAAACCACAAGGTTCTATTTCCATTTGCAGGCATTCTTGCTCATTCTGTGTTTCGAACATGGAAAGTCAAGGGAGGTGCTTCTGATCCAAGATGAGCAGTTACACTCAAGAACCCAAGATATGGTGGAAGAAACAGTCAAAAAATTATCAACTGCCACAGTCAGCGAAGCAACCCCTTCCCCCTTCCCCACCCCCACCCCCCCACCCCCACGACCAGTGTTTATGTTACACCCATGGTGGAGGTCTGCAAAGTCACAGCAAAGAATTCATGTGAGCCCACTCCAAGAATTAAGGGTGAAAACCTCGAGCGGTGATAACAGGGCCAATGAGTCAAGAGAGGAGGAAAGCCCTAGGCAGCATCAACAACATTGAGACAGGAGAGAGGATATGGCATGTGAGGGTAGGAAAGATGAGATGTTTAGACAGATTGTGGCAAAATAAGCTTCCCAGAAGAAAGAACAACAAGGAAACAAGGAAATGATATGCTAATACTGGCACAGAGGCACTGTATTAGCCTATCATTTCATCAGGAAATGTTGACGCTGTCAGGGCTTTCCTCCCCACCTGGCTCATCAGTGTGTCATCATGCTCACAATTTTCACCCCCACTTCTTGGAAAAGGCATGTAAAAAGTCATTTCTGCTACAACTTTACTGAGAAAAGCCACGGGTGGAATATAATCAATGGAGGAGAGTGCTTCACTGACTGACTGACGGGCTTGATAATTCTTGGCTACCTTTTCCACCTCATCTCGGTTTCTTTGATCATTATAGCTACCTCCCTTGGTGTCCCATAATACCCTTCGTTTTCTACCCAAGGGTGTATTTGGTCTCATTTGTAAGTCATCGATGTGATATCATTGCATCAATATCAAGGGAGAGGTATATGTCTACATATCTTCAGCCATTCTAACAAAGAAGGGTCGTAATCACTCTAGAAAATGAACTTAGCCCCTGGAGCTTAAAAATAATAAACAAATCTGCAAGTGTCCTTATGGAGTTGACTAGGTAGGTGCGAAATTTATACAGGTTTGTGATGACCATTCCAAAGTCTAAATATGTCTGAAACTCTTGAAGCTATTGTCTATGTGATGACCACAGCTTGCTTGCTCTCTGTGGCATGCAAACCTTCTGCACCAACCTTATTGCCTCAATGCTCCACACTGCACTCCAGAAACTGAGATTTCTCCCTGCCTAGCTGGATGGTGTGATCTGGGCGACTTCCTCCAAATTATAGATCATTACTGTTACTCCAGTTGTGAAAATGTCACTCAGGTGCTGGCTACCTATCAGGTTCTTGTAGGCTGCTGTTCATGGCATTTGCCTTGGACAACATGAAACATAAGCTAAGTGGAAGGTCATTGGGGAAGATCAAATGCCAAATGGAAGAAGGTATGATGGAAGATAGATAAACTGGAAGATAGTGTCAGTATCAGTACAATCCTCTATGACCATTCAGTTCAAATATTTGCGAGAATCTGCACGCTTGGGGCAGCCTATTATACACCTGGTAAAGGTCCAAGGTTGTGAAACGTTTCCCTACTGCTAGGAATTCTTTTGGATGAGAAATCACTTCCACTGGCTGGTTCACTGTAATGTTATGATGGATCCTGCTCAACCTTGTCCCACCATACTGCCTTATATCTATGACAGACGGTGGCTACGGGTGCACCTACTAACTAAAAAAAGGGGGGGCGTTGGTGGGGGGAAAGGACCTTTTTCACCTCTTCAATTTCATCCTGGTGGTTTAACTCCATTACTTATCTTGGCATCCTTCCAAGGCTCAAAAATTCTTTGCAAAACTCTGCCAGTATAGCCGAAAAATGTTCCAACCAATATCTGCCAACGAGACATGGTCCATTGACCCCAACATCGGGGAATATATTATACCAGTGATGGCCGCGGCTTCACCAGTTTAACTGAAGCTGCAAGGCACTATTACAGTTCTAGTTTGATTCACAGGTCCTTGTAGGACATGTGGCATGATGCACAACCAGCTGCTGCACGTCATGCATGAGCACCTTCAATATGGGAGCTTGTGAGTTTGTTGCTGAGTTTATAGCAACCATGTGTTGTGAATTTGGAGGAGTTCTAGAAGAAGTCCCGCAAAAAGAAACAAGCTGCTCTATGGAATGCAGAGTCAGACAAGCCAAAGAGAACTTTCTCGGAAATAATCACATTTTGGGCGGAGTCCATGAGCTCGCTCTAGGGATAGAAGTTGCCGGTAAGAAAAACATCTTAATGAAAAGAGAATCCATTGTTGGTGTGAAGTTAACATAGAAGGGCAGTCAACTAGGCCCTGACAACTAGTAATGCAAACACTGTAAGAATACATATCACATGTGACAAAACATATAACGTCATCTTAGCCCAGCACAAGCCACAAGTATGCATCCTGCCTACTGAAATTATAAAATTCTCACATGGACGCAAAATAAACGACCAAAAAATAACAAATTGCGACGTCAATATTTTTCAGAAGTGATTCAGTTTCAAGGTAAGTGTACATGTGATGAGTAGATATAGTCAGCTAGAACAATGGAAGAATTTTCTTAGATAGCTAGCAAGGTTGATATTATATATTATATAGCTCTAGCTATTATGATAACCAGCTAAATAACATCATTAATTAATATGATATCCCTCGGTGACCTGTGACAGGTTCTGCCTCAAGAGTTGGAACCTGTATGCCAAACTGGTTAAGTTTACCCTCCACCAGTTTCTCCTCCATTTTACTTTCCACCTCCTCTACTACCTTCTTCTCCATCTATTCAAAATTCAAAGCAACAAATGAAAGAATTATTATAAACATATTCATGTTTCATGGTTTAATTGCTAAACAATCTTGAGTCTTGCACTGTAATAATAATAATAATATATAATAATATTTACAGAGAGAGCACAGTTATTTATTATTGTACTAATTTTTTAGCCCCTGGTTTTTTATTTTTTATTTTGTAGCTTTAGACCAGTGTGTATTGTGTTGCCATAGCACTGAGCATGCCCACTATTTTAGCTACACTGGGGTAGTTATTTACAAAAAATATACCATAGCAACAAAAATTTGAGCATGCTCAGTTTAGTAACCCGTACAGAAATGGTAGTATGGAAGTGTTTTGTGTTTTTTTTTGCTAGCCTTGTTGGAATGCCTAATAGCAGGTGAGTTTATTGCTAATATAAGTGATTATAACAAGGACAGTCAGCTCTTTTTGGAAAATTTACCTGAAGAATCTTTTGGGGGGAACGAGAAGTCGGATTATAATATAAAGGGTGCCACCATTCTACTTAGCTATAGAACTAAGAACTATTTAAATATAAGTTAATTTTTTCTCTGTATAGTATATATATACTTTTAACAGTCCTTAATTGCACGAGGTGAAGCCAATGCAATTACGATTGTTACTCACACAATTATTACCAAATTGGACTCGAATTCATATATTACTACTACAATAATTATTAAAAAAATTATTATGATTTTAACAGCATAGGGGATCCCTTCTGGCTGTCATTGACTGTGTACTTTATGGGGGGGGGGAGGGCATTTTGTGACTCATGAATGAAAAACAAATATGCTAGTACCTCCATCCTGCTCGGCTCTATAAATTTGATTTTGGATGAACTGTTTGTTGAATACCCTTGTACCTGTTGTACTTTACCTCTTGGAAAGGAATTCTTAAAGAGCAGAGAAGCATGTGTGCTGTTCTGTATATAGCCCTAGTGGATACACTGTTATCTCACACAAAATATTACCATAACAAGTGGCTATCAGTGTAACATGCACGTTTAAATTCACACGCCAAAAAAAAAAATTATTAAAAAAATTTAAAACAAAAAATAGTGGAATGTTGTCAACAACACTTAAGGACCCTTTACCTATCAATCAGGTATTGGTCTTCAATTGGTAAATGTCCTGTAAATGTTGGTCGTCTACATGTGGTACATTCTGTTTCATTTCTTCTTTGGTCATTTTCTCTTGTTTTTATTAACCATATTTCTAAAGCAGACATGTATCATGCATTATAAGTTGGCTTCCTCTGAAGTTAATTGATCACTTCTAATAGTTAGCGTTGTGACTTGTTGGTGACTCAGCTCAGTTTGATTAATTGTCACAAGAATAAACTTATGATGAAACCAACTACAGTAATGCAAGTATATAATGACCTAGTTTTGTTGATGGTTTCCCCCTAAATTTCTGAGGAAACCACTGATCACTTCATGGGAACAAAAAAGTGCATCTCTTGCCGACTCAGCTTGGCAACGACCCTTACCAACCCTCGGGGGAGATTTTTTTTGCAATTCTATCGTCTTCTATCTTTTGACAGGAAGTGCATGACCAATGGACATGTTAGATGGTTGGAGGAAAAATAGAATAATACACAGATTGGTGGTGCTAAATTAAGAAACTTAGTCGTGGCTATAAGGAGTCTTCGGTAAAATTATTATTAAAAACATTTTTTTTGAATTTTTAAACAATTAAATACATCAATCCAGAAGTCACACATATAAAGCAATTCAAGCCTGTCCATCCACTATGGGGGCACGGAGTGGGAGGCGGCTTATCCACATCGTGGCATTTCCCCTCCACAAGCAGATGGCCAACCGTTGGAGAAGGTGGCATGCAGATTCCGCTGGTGGTATTCCCAGGTGCTGTCCCTGAAGCCGGCCAATAGCCCTGATGGTCTCCAACCCTTCCTCGCCCCAACCCCCCCAATGACTCCACAGCAACAGGTATGAAGCTGACTCCCACCGAGTGACAAGCACTTGAATGCGCCGCCATCTTCCAGTCTCTGGCCACTGATAGGGCATAGCCTTGAGTGGTGGCAGCTCCAGAGATTGTTGCCTGCTGCAGCGGGCTGTTATGTCGAGGGTGGCTGGTTGTCCCCTTTTCCATATGGGGAGCAAGATGTCAGCAGGGCAGATGGAGAATCCAGGGATTAGAGCCGGCACTTCCTTTCTGGGTGCCAGAGCAGCTGCAGAGAACAGTGGTTCCTGAGGGAGTTGTGTCGGAAAATACGATCCCCATTACTACCACAACCAATCTGGTGGTCACCGAGGGAGTCAGCTTCAGTCCGGCATATGGGGCATTGAGTCCCCTCTTCCACGATCCTGAGTCCCAACCAGTATTGAAGACACAAACGAAACTCTGCATCGTAAAGGTGGAGGCCGAGGGTCTTGGAAGGGATGACATTGCCCACATGAGGTATGGCAGTAGAGAGAGCCAGTGCTTTAGATTGGGTGTCAGGGGCCTGTTCGAGAAGGCTATCACGCTCTGAATGGACATTTATATTTTACGCAGGTATATATGTGTCAGAAGAAAAGAAGATAGATACACAGGTACATAGATAAATAGTCTCTACATATATAGATGCAATATCTTCAAGGCTTACTACCTTCGCGAAGGATTCAATACCTCTAAGGGGATCATAGTCAGCTGGACACCATTTATGATACTAAGAAGCTGCCAAAGTGAGTTTTAGACGAGATATAAGCTTTGTAGTGTTTTGGGCCGTGATTTTTAAAATGGGGTGAAAAGATAACCCAACAATGATAGTTGATAATAATACCCAATGAGATGATGATTTAAGGGGGGACTATGCGTCAAAACCACAAAATAGTTGTACCTATTTCTAATTGTCATAACTTTTTTTCTCTTTCGTCTACACAAGTATTTATGATACAAAGTCTTTATTATTCTGTGTTTGTTTTTATAAAGTGTTAATATCTCTATATACATAATTTTCTCAGAAGATACATGCAGAAACATCGAGGTGACTCCAAGATATTTGTGGCAGACCTAGCTGCCTAACGATTTGAAGTTATTTACTCATAATTGGTGTGTGGCTTGCTAAGGAGTGTCTCAGTGATATCCATTGAGCAAAGTTACCATATGTTGTCATGTTGATTAGTTACACACTTACAGAGTCTGAAAAACTGATAAAAACTAGAGGCCACCTCTTCTAACTACCATCTCTTGGCAATCCTTGCAGTAAACAAAAATCTGATTCATGGATATCACAGAGTACTAAAAGAGCTCTAAAATGACATACATAGCCAAAAAATTGAGCAAACGTTTTTAAAGTTATTCTCGCAACAAGAAATATTTCCATTAATTGTGGGAATAAGCATTCCAAGTTTGGAAAACGAAATGTTTGAGTTAGCACTGAAATAACTTGACAAAATATGTTCTTTTACAAGTTTTAGCAATTCCTTGATCTGTTTTTTTTTACTTCCGTGACTCTTGGGTTTTTCTGTGCCTATATCTACATGTAAGAAAGAAAAATATGATGAAAATTGTTATGGAACTTTCCTTTACAGCTGAATGTTTTTGCATGTCAAAGAAATGTATGATGAAGTAGATCCACCATAACTTTGAAAGAAGCATCCTATGTCTCCAAAACTTTGGAAATAGCAAGTAGATAGATGCAACAACAGTTTGAACTGATTTCATGTGTAGTCGCCAGGGGTGTGTGTGGGGGAGGGGGGTGGGGGAAACGTAGTATATGCAGGTCATTTTATTCCCTATTTCCTTATGCTTTGTTCCTAATGATATGTTGAATGTCTCTGCAGACATATTTTCTGGGAAGATACATCAAGATCCCTAAATAAGTTGATCTATCCTGCCTAATGATATGTTGAATGTCTCTGCAGACATATTTTCTCGGAAGATACATCAAGATCCCTAAATAAGTTGATCTATCTTGCAGTACAATTCATAACTGCCCTAATTAACAAGACCAAAGTCCCAGATTTTGTCAACTGATAGAGAATGCCCTTATCTGCAACATGTGAACAGATTATCAATAAATGTAGTGGTTTTTCACTGGCAGGCCACCGCTTTGGCAACTGGAAAACACCAGGAAAAATCCCAAACCTTACCACTTCAAATCACCATAACTTGCTAATACTTAGAGTACTCAAAATTTTGGCAATAGAAAAGACAGATAATTAGAAGGGCTATCCGGTGATATAAAAATTATCTTTTTTAGATAAAGTGTAGAAAAGTTATGAGCTTTACGGCAAAAAAACAAAATTTTTGGGAAAAAATGAGAAACATATAGACCAAATTAGGGCAAATATCATGCAAGATGTGTCCTCTTTGTAGTTTCTTGATCTGTTACATGGGTGGAAATGTTTGCCAGAAGAAGGGGGGAAAAAGGGGAAAAAAGAAATCTCGAATTTTGGAGGCATAGCCCCCCCTTAAGGAGGTGAGAGGATGTAGAAGTATTAGTGGATTTGCTGAACATAGCGAGTGCTGTCTGGGGGATTGGATGAGGAGTTTGTTTACATAGACAGTGATGCCGAAATGATTGGGAATTATAGAGGGACATCATTGGGGAGTTGCGTAGCAATGGTCTTTACTAGATTGATGGCAGAGAGGTTAGGGAAGTTTTGTGGGAACAAATTTTGACGGAGGCACAGGGAGGTTTCAGAAGGAAGAGGAAATGCGCAGACTTGGTTTGTTCTAATGGTATATGTGAGATCCGGAAAAGGGAAGGTATATAGCTTTTCTAGACAGTAGGGCTTACAACAGTGTGGTTTCCAAAAAAGAGGGCTCTGTGGATTGTCATTAGGAGCAGTGTGGCGATGGTGTTGCCCTTCACTCGATCTAATAGCAGTTGCTTATTGTTGGGTAGGGGGAGGGGGTCTGCCATTTTTAAATGGGGTCAACCAATAGAGAGAGAGAGCAATCACACTCCTCACAAGAACTATGTTTTATTTAAAAACTAACAACATCGGTGCAACTTTATCGTTAGTCGACTAAATTTGCTCTTTCAAACATTCAAGCTAGGCTCGAGTCCAGTCACTGAACATGCTAGGATGCACGTGAGGTTGATGCGGTATTCATCACGTGATGTCTAACTACATGTTTGGTGCGAGTGACAGGATGTAGCAACTATGAATTAATGAGCATTGTCAGAAAAAGTTTCACCAAAGACTTACCCGAGATGTTCCCAGCACAGCAGCAGCGTTTCCACGCTTATTATTATTATTTTATTTTAACTTTCTACTGTGTCCTGGATGCATTTACTTCAAGTCTCTTGCTTATCCTAGAGTAGTCAAGACAGTTGTCGAAGTCAGCATAGTTATATAGGTCATGGAATGTTGTTGTATTTCTAACTGTGTGCACTGTGAAAAACTGACTTTTCTTGTATATAGTGCTAACATGTTTGGATGTATTGAAGCAGCCATTTTTTTTAAGCTGCTGATTTCTTGTTATCTTTGACTATATATTTGAGCAGCGACAGAGCAGCGAGTGCTTCTTGTTTATTATGGACGAGTCTGGCTCCAGAGAATTCAAACTTCAGTTCCTTCCTCTTTGAAAAAGCCTGAAGGCCATTTTTGCCCATTATTTTGATTTTTTTTTTACAATATAATTTTTTTGGGCTTGTATCTTTTCTAAGCTTATATCTTTTCTAAACATCTGTAAAAACTGTCTTTCAAATTTGAAAACATTTGGATGCACAAGTCTCTAGTTATGGTAGATTTTATCTGGGCTCTAGCTTACATTCACCTGGAAAATTGAAGAAGGAGGTTAGTTCAGCTTCAGTCAAGTTTGATCGCTCATATCTTTGCGACCACTTATCCTGGAGACTTTATTAATGCATTGCTGCACGCATCATGAATGACACGTCAGCAATTTTTGTGTGCGTTTGGAGAAGATGCCCAAGACGTTGAAGACTCGCTCTCACTACGTGGCCAAGCGGCCCAAGAAGTTCAGGGCCTGAATAAGGCTGCTTTCCCCCCTACTTCTTCCCCTACTGCTGCTTCTACCGCGGGTGGCCAAGCGGCCCAAGAAGTTCAGGGCCTGAATAAGGCTGCTTTCCCCCCTACTTCTTCCCCTACTGCTGCTTCTACCGCGGGTGGCCGCGTGGCTACTCCAACCGCCTCCACTCCTGCCTCTACCGCTCCAAATCCCTTGGATACGGCGCTTACTCCTGCTGCCTTGCTGTGCCGGTTCATGTGGATTCCACGAAAATAAGACTCTCTAGTAAGTATAGTAAATATAAAGATTTTTTCCCTTTTCTTTACAAGACTATTGAGAATTTATTATCATTATATATAGCCAACTCTTCCCAACCTGGTCCCAGCCAGGACCATCCCAACCAGGACCCTCCCAGCCTGAACCATCCCTGTCTGAGACTCAACCTTCAGACTTTCTCCTTATCAGGAGCAGCAGCCTCATGGACGCAGTCGGTTCCTTCTCATGCTGTGGTCTTCCCCTGACAGTGTGCGAAGATTTGTCGTGCCGGAGGGGTTTGGTATCGAAGATTTCTATCTGCTGTACTGTGTGTGGCAAGAACTGACCCCTACCGTGCAAAGGACATTGAGGTGAAGGGCCCTTTTGGCCATGAGGACCTTAGGCAAGGGAAGAGCTGGTATGGTCACTTTCTCTGGCATGATGGGCATGCATCCTCCCATCACTCCCAAGCACTATGGGAACCTCAACAAGCGACTGAAGATGGCTACCGAAGCAGAGAAGGAGGCCAACATGTCTGCTGCTGTTTCCTTCCTTCAGAAGGATGGTGCTCCTGAAGCTCTAGTGGAAGTGATGGTGACGTGTGATGGCACTTGGTCAAAGCGAGGCCACACAGCTCTATTTGGAGTGATCATCGTGGCTACCTGAGAGACTGCACAGGTGCTGGACGTGGAGGTGCTCAGCAAGTGGTGCAGCATGTGCCAGGAGAAGAGGAAGGAGTATCCTGACACCTCTTCCACTGCATTTCTGGATTGGTGGGAGGAGCATCAGTATTTTTTTTGAACAAAACCACTATGGTTCATCTTGTTCGATGGAGACGGAAGGGGTGATGAGGATTTGGCAGCGGTCGGTAGAGAAGCACAAGCTCCGCTACACGACCATGATCGCAGATGGTGACTCCTCTACCTTCCCATCGCTGGAGAAAGCCAAGCCCTATGGGGAAGATTATCCTGTCACCAAACAGGATTGTGTGGGCCACGTCCAGAAACGGATGATGAGCCAGTTGAAGGCTGTCGAGCTGAAGCCTCATTTTTCACCTGATGGCACAAAAGTGAGGATGGGAGGGAAGGGTTGCCTCACTAATAAACTAATGAAGTTACTGCAACGGTACTTTGGGAAGGCCATCCGCTCAAACCCCAATGACGCGGCAGCCATGAAGAAAGCAGTAATGGCAACCACTCGGTCTCCACAGATGCCCACCCTCAACACCACTTGTGCCCTTCTGGACCGACTTCCTGGTGTAAGTTTAACAGGGCCCAGGCCAACAGAGAGGCTCCTCCACCCCACAGACCCACCATCTGCGAAGAGATTGCCCCGTTCGTGGAGAAGGTGTTCCACGATCTCTCCAAAGATCAGCTGATGGAGCGTTATGTACTTGGGGCCACCACACAAAACCAGAACGAGTCGTTCAACAGCCTCATCTGGAATGATTGCCCCAAGGTAGAGTTCTATGCTGTGGAGGTGATGGAGACCTGCATACTTAGCAGTCATCACCTTCAACTCTGGGATGGGGGCATTGAGGCCACTGTTTGGACGGCTTGGGATGGAGTGTGGTCCCACCACTGTGACGTCCCTGGACTCCAAGGATGACGGCAGGATTTGGAGGGCAGAGTACGCAGGCCACGAGTTAGTAAGGAAGCGACGCCAGGCCATGAGGCTGGACAGGGTCCACACTGATGGCATGCAGCAGGCAGCTGAGGGGGTGACCTATGGGGAAGGACAGTTTTAATGTTTTATCAAACCGGCTCTTTTCATAGCCACCACCTTCCAAGAGATTCCACCTGATACTTGTATTCTAGTGTTAATTACTTACTCAGAAGAATAGATAAGTGCAAAAATGCCAAAAAATATATAGACTTATTGTGAAAGTAGTCTAGTGGTGGAGCCCAATAATATAATAGTAGCCCAACTTCAACACCGATTTCTCAGAAACATTTCGCAAGGAATTTTTTTGTATGTATACCTGCTTCATTATAAATTATATCATTTTGTAGCTCTCTCTTTGCTCTATGCTGTAAGTGCAGAGTTTTTCAATTTGGAAGTACTAGTCCAATTTTATAGTCATGTGTATAGACCCTCACATGTCCATATATTGGTTGACCTTGTCATGAAAACTCCTTTAGTGTTGAGGTTAAAAAAATTGCACTTAAAGCGAGCTTTAGTGGTTCCTCTACTACATCCATAAAAGGGATGTGTGTGTATGGGGCATATCTTAGGAGAGGAAATTTTTCTTGAGACTCTGTCAGCATTTTTCGAACCCTTGATACTTTACTGAAACTTATTATAAAGCACATCATTAGAAAGTTCTTGTAGAGAGCTGTATTCTGTTATCAAAATAAACTGTGGGGAATGAAGGACAGCAAAGTTATGTAAAATGTGTTTTTATGGGCAATACTGGCCTAAAGGAATCATCACTTTGAACCCAAATGGATCGAAAAATTCAAAGGAGAATGGTGACAACCTCTAAATATTCTGGCTATCCAATCCAATATATATTATATACATATATATATATATATAATATATATATATATATATTACTTAGAAGGTAGTTTGCTGATGAAGGCTACAAATAGTGCTCAATGTTAAGGCAGAGCTATTGAATATAGAAAAGTACTGGGATGGCTAGTCCTACTGCAGTTTCATGCTAATGCAATCATCAGGGACTGCAGTAGGGCTAGCCATCCCAGTACTTTTCTATATATATAATTATATTATATATATATATATTATATTACATATATTTAAATATATATTATATTACATATATTTAAATATATACTATATATATATATTTTATATATATTATATATTTTTTTTGTTTACTTTTTTGTCTTGTTTTTATTTGTTTATTTGTTTTTATAGTCAAGCAGTCGCCAAAAGAGCCATAACTGTTGCCATGTTTATTATTAAAGTAGACTCCCGTGCCTGCGTATGCTTCTGGTGCTTCAAGGAGCTGAAGCTATCCTATACAACTCTTGTTGTCCTTGAAAGAGGATGTAGCCTTAGCCAAACAATAAGCTATGGCATGTGTTGGCTTATGTAGTGTATGTGTAGTGTACAAGTGAAATAGACCATCTCTGATGGTGATTGGTCTTCCACAATGTGAACTGTTTAACAAGACAATGGCAGTAAACAAGAACAAAGAATGTTAACAATATAACTGAAAACAAGACAAAAACTATATCAGTTATCTAATTATCAAACAAGCCCAGTCCTGACAGCCCCCCCATCTCAGATACTGCATTCCCTCTTTGTACAGTTACAGAGAGATGCTGAAGAAGGTACGCTCTCGCCTTCACCTCTCCAGTACATTGCCTCACTCTGTGGTCCAGCTCTTTCAAAAAGGCCAGTGACCTCTTCCCAATGGCTCCCAGTCTCGATAGCCACAGGTGTGAAGGAATAGCCAGGCCCTAAGGTGGCATACTTTGGCTGACTTCCTTTCCTCAGCTAGGTCAGCCGCTGCTCAAGTACTACATAAAAAAGTAATACGCGTGCCCATGCAGACCACAACCAGAAAGATGACCTTTACACCATTTTAGCAAATGTATATGGTAAAGGGTAGCTAAACTGGTTGCGTCTACACATGTACACTCTTGCATCTCTTATTTTTTGACCACTCAATCCAGTTTGTCTTTAAATTGTTCTTGCTCTGCATTGGGTGCAGTGGGTTCCTTCCATGCCACAAAGATGCAACAAAATTCATAGATCATCATCTCATTGCTATAGCCCTCCATAGCTACTTCTCTAACCAGTCCCAACCTTAGTATTTGCCCCAGCCCTAGCATTTACCCCAGCCTTAGCATTTGCCCAGCCCCAGCCCTAGCATTTGCCCCAGCCCTAGCATTTGCCCCAGCCCTAGTATTTGCCCCAGCTCTACATTTGCCCCAGCCCATGATGACATCATCATCAACAGCCAAACGTGGGCAGAACACATGACACATCTCAAGGAAGTATTTGCCAGATTAAGGGAAGCAGGCCTTAATATCAAGGAGACGAAATGTAATTTCGCTTGCAATATGTGCACCTACCTAGGACATGTGGTAGGTGGAGGAAAGATTCGACCCATGCAGGCAAAGGTCAGAGCAATACGGGACTTCTTAACCCCAAAGTGAAGAAGGACGTTAGGGCATTTTTAGGGCTCTGTGGCTACTATAGGAGGTTCATACCCTCTTTCTCAACAGTAGCTACTCCTCTCTCTGACCTCACTCGAAAGGACTCTCCAAATCGAGTTATTTGGACGAGCAAGGAGGAAACAGCTTTTCACAGATTAAAAAGACTGTTGACCACATATTCCGGTTCTGAACACACCGATATGGGGGAGAAGTTTTACACTTCAGACGGACGCATCAAACACCGGAATTGGCTATGTTCTAAGTCAAAACGATGATGAAGGGGAAGAACATCCGATGTGTTCAATCATCGTGGTTCTTCCTGGCACGTCCTTTATCACATCTTGGAACTCCTGCTTGAGTTGATCGAGTTCCTTTCTCTGTTGTGATGTTAATTCTGTCTTATGCTGTTTCTTTTCCTCCTCATCCTCAGATGTGGATTCGGACGTTTCCTGATCCTCGGAAAAGAATACTGCTGGTACTGGAGAATTCCAAGCCTTTAGCCCATTGACGTGGAAGGTTCGGAATCGTTTGGGACCTTGACCAAAGTCCACCTCGTAAGTTACATTGGTTAATTTCCTCGTTATAACCATTGGACCTCTCCACTCACTGCTTAGCTTTTCCAGCCGCTTGGGTTGGAAGACCAGGACATAGTCTCCCACTTGGAAACTCCTCTCCTTCGCTTTCATGTCATGGAACTTCTTGTGGCCTCGTTTCGCTTCCGTTTCGTTGGAAGTGGCCAGTTCCTGGGTTATCTCCATCTTCTCTCCAAACACCCGAAGATATTCCACCACCTCGACGTCTTTCTCGCCCTGCTCTCCTCTCCAGTATCGAGAAAGTTCGTCCAGTGGCGTCCTCATCCTTTTCCCATAGACCAACTCGAATGGGGAATACCCTGTGGAACTGTGTATTGTTCCCCGGTAAGCCCACAATACAAATAGAATACACTTGTCCCATTCCTTCTCACACTTTTGGGTCAGTTTTCTCAATAATCTTTTGAGAGTAGAATTGAACCGTTCTACCATACCATCCGTTTGGGGATGGTATGGAGAGGTCTTAATCTGTCTTATCCCTGTGAGTTTGCAAAATTGCTTCATTGTGCGAGAGATAAAGTTACTCCTATTATCTGAGAGAATTTCTTCTGGGACGCCCAACCTTGCGGTTAACTCAATCAAACAGTCTATGATTGTCTCAGTAGAAGTGTTTTTGAGGGGAATTTTGAGGGGAAATGCTTCTGGCCATTTTGTGGCATAATCCATGACCACAAGAACAAACTTATTCCCCGCCTTCGTTCTTTTCAGGGGCCCAAAAATATCCATGGCTACCCTGGGTGCTAATAACCGGTAAGGCATGTAAGGGTGCCCTTTGTACAGTCACGGGGGTTGCATATTGACATGTAGGACATGACTTACACATTTCACTCACCTCCTGGGTTAAATTAGGCCAGTCCATGGATCTCAGGATAGTCTCTAATGTTCTCGTTAGACCAAAGTGTCCAGCTGTCAGTGAATTATGGGCCATCTTCAGCACTTCCGTACGACACTCTCGTGGAACAACGACCAAGTCTTCTCCCTGACTCTTGTACGATTTCTTCATCAGAATTCCTTCCTTCCAAAGGTAAGGACCGTCTTCCTCACCAGCTTGTCGCCTTTGTTTCTCTAATGAGCTGTCAGTCAATTGCAGAGCGCGGAGTTGGGTCGGGCTGATTCTGTCTGGCATCAGTGAAGGTTGTGATTCCTCCTGATCCTCGGTTTCTTTCTTGTCCTCCACGCTGGCTTTGAATACATCATCTTCGAACTCAAACGGCGTCTCGAAGTTTGATTCTAATTCATCTTCCTCACTGACCTCGGGGTCAGTGAGCATAACCCTCTCGTTCTCTTGTTGGGTTTTGGATTTCTCATCCTCCATGACTTTCTCATGCTCCTGGGCTCTGGTCATTACCATAGCTTGGTTCGGTTCCCCTTTCCCAGCACTATCTGATTCCTGCATTAGAAGCTCTTTCAGATCCGGAACATCTTGCCCCAACAGCATATCTACTGGTAAATGGGGTGACACACCCACAGTCAGCTGATATTCCTTCCCCCCCAAGTTCAAGGTCACCTCAGCTGCGGGGAACCATGTCTTGGTCGCACTGGCGGTGGTGTATGGAAGGCTCCACCCCAGTCTCCTGTCCTTTGGCATGCAATGGGCATGTACTAATGACTTGGTACATCCCGTGTCTAGCCACGCCTGAATCTTTCGTCCATTCAGCTGGGCCTCTCTGGTCCACTGATTATCCGACGTTCTTTGGTTCAGCTCACAACCAATTTGGGCATGCTCGAATTTTACTCGGCAGTCACGCTTCATGTGTCCCAATTGATTGCACCGAAAACATCTTACATCAGAGGGGTATTTGGCTGGTGAATACACGCTTGCCCCACCCCCTTGGTTCCATCTCTGTTTGTAATTGTTTTCCTCCCTCCTTCTCGTTGAAGGTTGTTCCGGGAATCCCCCCACCTGACGTGTTGGCTGCCCTCCTGTAGGTCGATATGCCCCCATCTGACGAGTCGGCTGCCCTCCTGTAGGTCGATCCGCCCCCACCTGACGAGTTGGCTGCCCTCCTGTAGGTCGATCCGCCCACACCTGACGAGTTGGCTGCCCTCCTATAGGTCGATCCGCCCCCACCTGACGAGTTGGCTGCCCTCCTGTATCTCTGCTTGTGTATGATCGGTTTGCTAGGTGTCTCACAATCGACTCACATAACTCCTCATGAGTATCATGATCCAAGTTTCTCATCTGGGATTCGAGCCACCTAGGGAGTTTACCCAGAGTCAACTAAATTAGCACAGCATTCCGTGTATTCCTGGGGTTTGACTGTAGCCATTGATCGAACCACTGACGGTATGATCTCAACCAAGTATCTGGGTTGTTGAGATCCAACGACTGATCGAACACCTTCCTCTGGTAGGTCACAGTGGAGATTTGATACTGGGCCAGCAACGTCTCTTTTATTTAGTAATTTTCTTGCTGGTCCGCTGTCAATCGTGAAACCGCCATCATTCCCACTCCTGTGAGTGCTCCTCTGAGATACAGAGCCCACTTTTCTCGTGGCCACTCCCCTGCTCTTGCCGTTATCTCAAAGGTATCCAGGAAAGCCCCCATGTCATCAGAGCCCTCTTGGAACTTTTGTAGAACGAGTTTAGGCGCTCTCCCTGTTTCTCTCAACAGTTCACATAAATGTGTGTGCTGTTCGGCCGCTCTCCTCTCTTCCCTCTCTGCCCTCTGTTGGTCCATCAGTATCATTTGGGTCAACACGTCTGAAATTACGGCTGAGGGGTCCACGTTTCTCTCTTGGTGGCGGGGACCAGTCAGACGTGGAAGCTCAGGGGTCTCATTTGAGTGGGTAGTACAGGTACGACGTCTCGACTCATCTGTCATCTTAGATGTCGGTCTTGAACCGTGTCTCCCAAACGATCGAACGACAAATTAATAGAACTAACAACCTAGCTCGAGTAGAGGTCTGGTTTTCAAACTCCAAGGTAGTGATCACCTGAGTTGTCCCTGTCTAGCTGTTACACAACTCTCTTAGAAGGAAAAAAATATATAGATACAACAGAACAAATTCACAATTCCTAGGATTCCCTTTCACCAAGAGAATCCCACCGCTGCCACCAGTTGTCAGTGAATCTCTTCTATCCAGACACCAGGTAACCTAGTCTCAGAATCACACTGATTGAAGCCCACAATCCAATTGTAGACCACTGCTAAATCCTAGCAGCCTCCCTTCCCAGAGTATAGATATGCTCATACACAAAGTGGTTCTTACAACAACGAATATATATCACACTTTCTGAATACACAGGCTACATGCACACAGTATAGCTTATAAATAAGTCTATCTGGCTTTTTTCTCCCTGTTCTAGTTTGTTCAGCTGTCTTTTATAATTCCGAGCTGTTTGTCCGGACACTCCCTTTCCCGCTGACCAATCAGAATGCTTGCACTTTCGAAGGTCTTCCAGGACTACGGGTGAGAAGGAGTGGCTTTGTCTTTTCTGTGTGGTTTGTGGTTGTGTATCCTGATGTACTTTCTGCTTGTGTGGTTGAACAGGTGGTTGTGTGTTTCCTGGTTGGTATTCATTAGTCAGAAAGGTTTCTGACACTAGTGCATGGCAGTGTGGTCTAGTGCATGGTAGTATAGGCTAGTGAATGGTAGTGAAGGCTAGTGAATGGTAGTGAAGGCTAGTGCATGATAGTGGAGGCTAGTGCATGGTAGTGTAGGCTAGTGGGCTAGTGCATGGCAGTGAAGGCTAGTGCATGGTAGTGTAGGCTGGTGCATAGTAATGTAGAGTAGAGTAGTGCATCAAGTCTCATGCAGCTATTATAGATTCTTTACTAATCCCATAATTGGTAAAGGGTCTGATTAAATGAGACTAACTTAAATGGAGCGAGCATTCTCAATTTACAGCGACACGTCAACCTCTCTCACCTCCAGTGCTGCACATGTATAAGCTAGATCAGGAGGAAAGGAGGTTTTGGAACCAATGGTAACGTAAAGATTCAATGGCAATGGCAATTTAAGTGAATAATCAAAAAGCTTAAAAAAATCTTAAAAAATCCACACCCATCAGAAACATATAAAAATAAATCGCATTACATATTATTAGGAAATACAATATCCCATTTTTTAAGAATCTCCTCTGGTGTGGGTCGCACTGCATAGTCAACTTCCAGGCCTTCCAGCACGATTCCTTTGAGTGGCTCCAACCTCATATTTCTACGAGCAGCACAGCATAAGGTCTTCCTCCTCCAACAAGCATATATGCACTCAGGCACGCCATCCTAAAACAAGAAAATGATGAATGCATCTTTAACATGTGAACTCTATATTTCACCTTGCTTGGGCTTGATGCACCCCTACCCTCCCCCCCCTCACAACTTCCCCCTTTGAATTTGGTTAGATCAGCCCCTGTGGATGGCATTGTTCTACCATTGCCCTAGCCCTAGCTACACACTGCCAGTCATTGCCCTAGCCCTAGCTACTGCCAGCCATTGCCCTAGCCCTAGCTAGACACTGCCAGTCATTGCCCTAGCCCTGCTACACACTGCCAGTCATTGCCCTAGCCCTAGCTACACACTGCCAGCCATTGCCCTAGCCCTAGCTACACACTGCCAGTCATTGCCCTAGCCCTAGCTACTGCCAGCCATTGCCCTAGCTACACACTGCCAGTCATTGCCCTAGCCCTAGCTACACACTGCCAGTCATTGCCCTAGCCCTAGCTACAAACTGCCAGCCATTGCCCTAGCCCTAGCTACATACTGCCAGTCATTGCCCTAGCCCTAACCTGGATCTGTACAGTATTGATAATGTTATCATGATGATGTAATTCTAGGATCGTGCATGAAAAAGTAGCCAGTTATTCACTTGCTAAGCTAATACAAAGGTCCTGGACAACACCACGAAGACGTTCTCTGAAATGGTGCTCTGGCCATGCATGCATGTCAACTTATTTTGTGGTTGCTATGGGTACCAGAATTTCACTTGGACATCTTCCTGGCTCCGCCGGGTACAAGACACCAAACAGCTCCAGAATACATGTAAGTCTTGAATAGGAACAAACGATATCACAAATGATTCTACGATTTATCAAACTTCTGTTTTAATAGACCAGTGGAGTAATCAAGTTATCTCTAGCGCTCACCATTCATAAGGAATCCTATATCTATAATTAGCAACAAGAGACTGATACTTGCCATGCCTTGAGTCACATGCTCTTTCAAGACCCAGATGACCTTTGAACTCTCCCTTCTTTACATTAACATTTTCCACCTTATCACATAGAGTCCATGTGCAAAATTTGACTATAAATGCGAACGAAGAGTTTTCAGATAATTTTTTTTGGCTTCACTCTTCAAATAAGTTCAGTATCTCGTTAATGGCACATAATATCGTTTTTGGGAAATGAATATTTGTGCAAAAAGTTTTTGGAAAGAATTGGATTTCAATTATTGAGCATTCCAGAGCTACATGACAGTATTTAACTCATTAGGGTCAAAAATTAAAATAACGCGATGCGTGTGTGTGCCTGATATTTATTTAAAGTCATGTGATGCAGATGCATGTGTGTGCCTGATATTCATGTGATGCACAGCAAGAGTCAAGGGTGCTCTCTTCATTGCTGAGGGTTCTATCAGGTCAGCACTGTTGCTAAGCTAGCTAGCCTAGCAACAATAAAAGTAAACAAAACAAGACTTGGAATGACCTCTAGTTTGCTAATGCTTAAAGCCAATTACCACAACAGTCATTTTAACTCTTGCCTAGCTGGTACCTCTATCTTCAAGCTCTAAAACAGCAGACAATGATTCTCTTATAGAGCACTTCCACTCTATATACAAAATCATTTGTCTTCAGCTAGAGTTTATATATATAGCCATATACTCACTTTTTAAAATATTTTTGCCGAAGACTAATTTCTTGCCACTGTAAATCACGCTATTTCAATGACAGAGCTGGTGGCTATAAATCTTACCACCTGCAGTGTTGGCTAGATGCAGCCTTGCTAGTCAACAGCCCGAGTTAGATATCATTGTGCGAGCTCTATAGAGCTAAGTTTTTATTAATGGCAATCTACTGTGACCTTTACGCAGATATATCCGCTACCGTCAGTAACTGAATCTCCCATGCATGCGGATATATCCGCTGGCCTTAAAGAGTTGAATGCTTTTTGCATGCGTCCATGGCCGAGCACCCTTATGAAGGCATAACAATCATTCCTGGTGACATGTCAATTGAAATACATTGCGATTGTCAATAAGAAGTTACCAGGTGTCCAATGCACATTCGGAGTAGCATTATTGATGCGCTCCATGTATCGTAAACTGGACGATTGTATTGTAACTGAGGATTGTCCATCTAAAAACAGAAAGTAATATTAGTATCAGATAAAAAAAAGATTCTCTCTATTTAACAAACAGTTGTAAATTCAAATTCAAGTTGATTATGATTATTAGGAAAGTCATTGTATTAAGTCATTGTATCTATCCACATTATGTCTATTGAGAGTTCATTAAGAAACTGTTGTAACCTCCACATGCTTAGCTATAGATTTACAATAGTTACAGTAGATGGTCAACATCAATGAACTGTGTGTAACAACACACCCTCTATACTTCTGCTTAGAGGTGGATGTGCATGCATGCTGTATTTATTACAGGGAATAAGGTAAAGAGCAGCCACAGATTTGATCTTCAACTAAGGGATGCAAATTATACGAAGATATTAGGTTGATCAAGGCCAGTATATGGTCTCAATAAGCTTGTGGGACTATTCTGAAGCTGCACTATTGAGTTCATGACTGAGTTGCTATGGCTACAACTGACAAGAAAGCTACCAGTTATATCACTAGCCTAGTTATTTCTTATGATGGAAATTGAAGTGTAGAGAATCGTTCTGTCACTCAGCAGTATAGTATCCTCTTTGGGCCCAGTGATCTAGCTGCAACTCAGCCTGCCAGTGTGTGTTGTACCAAAATTATTTTCATAGATTAGCAAAGACTATGGTATCAACAACAGATGCGACTTTATGCACAGGATAACCAACAATATAGTAGAGTACTACACATGGTGTCAACAACGGATGCAACTTTATACACAGGATAACCAACAATATAGTAGAGTGCTACACATGGTCAACAACGGATGTGACTTTATGCACAGGATAACCAACAATATAGTAGAGTGCTACACATGGTGTCAACAACGGATGCAACTTTATACACAGGATAACCAACAGTATAGTAGAGTGCTACACATGGTCAACAACGGATATGACTTTATACACAGGATAACCACAATGTAGTAGAGTGCTACACATGGTATCAACAACGGATACAACTTTATACACAGGATAACCAACAATATAGTAGAGTGCTACACATGGTCAACAATGGATACAACTTTATACACAGGATAACCAACAATATAGTAGAGTGCTACACATGGTGTCAACAAAGGATGCGACTTTATACACAGGATAACCAACAATATAGTAGAGTGCTACATAGAATTGGAACTTTTTACTTGTTATACTAATACCAATATCCTTTCCCGGGAAATGCCGGGAACCTCTGCTAGTATACCGGTACATTCGTTTGACTTGTCAATAATTAAAAATCGAACAATGTAAACCGCAAACATTTATACGCAAATTCACCAAAAAAAAAGTGAACACCAAATATAACATTAAAGGGATCATAAGTAGCTAGCAGGAAATCTGTGCTGTTAGCTATTGTCACGCACAAGCTTCTCGGTGAACCAACCAATCACTTCCATGCAGCAAAAACGTGCAGCAGACTCACTGTTACACATGCTTACTGTATTTGAAGAAGAGAGTTGTTGCCTTTTATTGATCGAACAATATTTTAGTGATTTTGGTGCTTACTGAATAGACAAAGAGATTAGCCACTGCAATAATTTGGAGTCTTCTGGTAGTAGAATGAACCTATTCTATGCAAGTTAAGTGTGGGGAGCAAAGTAGATAAGTAGATAGATAGATAGAGAGATAAATCTTTAAAGATGAATTTCACATTAACAAATTTAGCTGCTGATTTACAACGTTAGTGAAGGATTAAAGAAGGATTAAAGGAAGGTATGGTTAAAGTTTTTTTTGAGCTAAAACCAGCCGAAAAAGAAGCTGCCAAGATGAGTTGTGAGCTTGGTTCTCGTGTTCTTGGAGTCCACCATTTTGAAGTCAGGGTCAAATGACACCCTGATATCAGAAGCAGCAGTGAATTAGCACAGAGTGAGCATTTATTTAAGGGGTCCAATTAACATCCAGCGTCTGCAATAATGTGACGATTTGACTAGCTCTTGAACTCTTCAACTTTAATGACCTACAGAACTGGGCATGCACAAGCATGCTTACCGTATTTCCTCTATTAGCAGTAGCTCAGTCTCAATTGGTTATAGTTAACCACGCCTCTATTTGTAACCACGGAGACATATAGCAATCCAAATAATTAACCTTATAAACTGAGAACTGAAGACAAAAATTCAGGAAAAAATTCTGGGCACCAGCAGGGCTTGAACCCTTGATTTCTGCTTTCCATGCCAGGTATATACTCAACCATTAAGCCATGGGTACCCAAATAATTAGCATTCCTCCAAACAGGTACTTGAACTCCTTCACAATTACAATCAATTGTAACCCCCCCCCCCCTTCTAACTGTAACCATCCTTCAGATTGGTCGGAAGTAACTAGTAATTGCGGTTCCTATTAAAGAATATACAGTATATATATCAGAGTTGATGGACACTCTGTGAAAACTTATTAACTCGTTAGTTCCTCTAATCATAATCGCAGGCAGATTGGTTGGAAGTAAATGGTAACCGCGGTTCCTATTAGAGAATATACAGTATATATATCAGAGTTGATGGACACTCTGTGAAAAATTATTAGCTTGATTGTTATAGTATCTCACATGATGAATAGCTTCAGGAGGTCGATAATATTTTGTTCCGCCATTCCAGTCTGTAGGCTGACAGATCCAACTCAGAGTACCAAAATCCCCAAGTTTAATGACCCAGTCCAATGTGCAAACACATTGGAAAATATCAGGGCACTGACATTCCCTTGGACTCTCCACAAATACATTATGTTCTGCAAAGCAGAAGCACAAAATGTGTAAAAACAAAGCTAATGGACTTGAGGAAGAACAACTCGTCTTACCCTTAAGATCATAGTGCTGGTATCCATGACGGTTGAGGTGAATAACTCCTCCCAGAACACACCGGAAAATATGTCCAAAATTTCTACGTGTGTTCCTCCACATCTTATCACTTTGTTCATCGGCCAATTCTGCCAAAGTTTTGCAACATGTGGCCTTCCAAAGATCACCTATTAGAAAAGTAGCTTGAGGAACAATTAAGTAATGGGTACATTGTAAAATATGGTACACATTTAATAAACCTTCTCATTGGCCTAATCAACGAAGTCAAAAATATTTGACAACAATAAAATCACAGGGGTTTCCTATTATTTTTACAAAGTGTTAAAAAACCCCCTGTGGTTAGCACTTTGAAGCTCCATAAATTCATGTGTACATATATATATAGAAAAGTACTGGGTTGGCTAGTGCTACTGCAGTTTCATGCGAATGCAATCATCCCTCTACAAAGATAAGGGCCAGGACCTGCAGAAAGGCACACACAAGCAGGTCTCTCTACAAAGATAAGGGCCAGGACCTGCTAGGCACACACAAGCAGGTCTCTCTGATGATTGCATTCGCATGAAACTGCAGTAGGACTAGCCATCCCAGTACTTTTCTATATTCAATAGCTCTGCCTTAACACAGCATTGAGCACTATTTGTAGCCTTCATCAGCAAACTACCTTCTAAGTATATATATATATATATATATATATTATATAATATACTTAGAAGGTAGTTTGCTGATGAAGGCTACAAATAATGCTCAATGCTGTATTAAAACAGAGCTATTGATAGAAAAGTACTGGGATAGCTAGTCCTACTATAGTTTCATGCTAATGCAATCATCAGGGACAAGAAACTCATCGTCCCTGATGATTGCATTAGCATGAAACTATAGTAGGACTAGCCATCTCAGTACTTTTCTATTATTATTATATATTTAATATATATATATATATATATATTATATAGAAGTTACTATATATGTGTATATACAGAACTTACTATATATGTGCATATAAGTATATATGCGTATATATAGAACTCACTTTTCATCCGTTCAGTAACTTGGTTAATTAAACTCTCGCTTGGCTTAGACATGATCACTCCACGAAGAGACATAATGTTATCATGGATAGGGAGCCTCTTCCAGGCATCTAGTTCCTTCTTCAAGAATTGGCACTATATTTAAAACAACAACAACAACAACAAAACAAACTCGGAAACCCCAAGAAAAATAAACGTGATATTTTCATAACACAGATTCCTGCCATGGACCTGTCAAGGTGCAGTTCTAATAGCAACTTAAGCAGGTCTATCTATCCAGTAAGCAAGATTTTTTTGTTGAATATTTTGTTAGTTTCATTGTGCACTCAGGTCCACCAAAAATAAATTCTAGCTCATGATCACATACTAAATAGCCACACCTTAAATATCAGGCTAAATAAAAAAACACCCACCCACGAAATTATCTTGCCCAGACACTGACCTGCCTTTAAAGTTACCTAATGTAGGGTTAAACTAGCTAATGTAGAAGCGTGTTAAGACGTTATCTTGGTCCTTCATCATCAATAAAGGACAACAAGTGACCAAGCACCACGAATTTTTTTTAGGAAGGCAGCTTACAAATATTCCATCTTTCTTTATAGTGAATACATGACGACAGTCAGAGCAGTAGTCATCCTCCATCAGGTAAAGTTAATTTTCTTGGTGGTAACTATCGCCAACACACATTACAGATCCATGCTGAATCATCGCAGCCAAGTGACCTCAACTGAGCATTGGTTATTGATTGTAATCAAAGATTTCAATGTTCTTGAGGCAATCGTAAAGCTAATCTCCAACAAAATTTTTCCCCATCAAACATATGTACCCATCATACATATGTAGTACAGTGCCAATTATTTTATCACAAAATATATAAATTACTGTTATCAGTTAGTCCTGCCAGGTTTTATAATTACCCTACAGTAACATGCTCTGTATTGCCAAGTTCTGTTCCATTTTTTTTGGCCTCCTTTAAAAAAAATTTCTTACCTCTTTAAAAATATAGTTCTTGCAAGTGCTCACAAAGAGAGCGTGACTTAATTTTCTTGATGTAAGGGCGGCTCCAATATGGATGCCATATATCATTTCCTGAGAATAAAACAAACAAATAACACCACAAAATGCTTGAGCATTTAAAATAAAATTGTAATAATATATATATAATATTAATAAAGGCTAGAGCATCTATTAAAATAAAATAATATGATGATAAACGGTATATGTATATAACAAAAATAAATAATATTCCAGTAATGTAAAAAAATGAAACAAAAATTGCTTCTCGACATTTTGTCTAGATGCTCTGGCCTTCACAAGGAATAAATGATTATAGCAATAATAATAATAATAACAATAATAATAATAATAATAATAATAATAATAATAATAATAATAATAATAATAATAATACTACTAATAACTACTACTACTACTACTACTAATAATAATAATAGTAATAATAGTAGCAGTAGTAGTAGTGTAGTAGTAGTAATAGTAGTAGTAGTAGTAGAGTAGTAGTAATAATAGTAATAATAAATATAAATTCTTACTGAAGCAGCAAACATTGTCGTCAAGGGATCAAGCTGTTGATAAAACTCGAAAGGCTTGAATCGACCCTCAGCATCAATATACGGTCCCTCATTGAAGTAGACCTGGTATATATATAGAAGAAAACTAAACTTATGTACAATAGAAGTGGACCTGGAGTAAGAAAACTAGACTTATGTACATTACTATACGGCTCCTCATAGAAGTGAAAGAAAACTAGAATAATGTACAATAGTATACAGTCCCTCATAGAAGTGGAAGAAAACTAGATATATGTACAATACTTGGCTGCAGTAGTATCCTAGACAAAACCATTGGTTGTTTATGCCCTTGTATAAATCAGCAAGAAAACCAGCAGTAAATGGGTTACTATTATGCATCAGCTCCACACAGTGATATCGGAACATATCAAAACTTTTACTGACAGAGAGACAAGCTCTTAAACCTTTGAACCCCAGACTTTATATCTGTTTGTTTTGTTTTTATAAACATTACAATAACACTTCCATCATGGTATTATAAACATTACAATAACCCTTTCTCACGACTATTATAAGAGCTTACTCTACATCGCCTGCTTTTCCTGCACACCCACACTTTCTATTGCCTACTTAGTTCAGTGCAGCTTCTGCAAGAGTATTATCTTTCCTTTTTAGGGCCTTTTCAATTGTTGAATGACAGCATCGAGCTTCTGAGGAAGTTCATCCTGAGATACCTTCTCTGAATGACCTTGATAATGTCCAGCTTTTAGGCAAAGGATTGATCTGTAGGCTTGCCTTTAGCCTGATTCAAGGCATGCAAGCTCTATATAGGTATACGCAAAAAAAATGCTGGATGGGAATACTGCAGCTAGATTTTATCACATATCTTGTGTGGTTTAGCCAGCAGGTAATTGTATATGTAGCTTATTACTTCCTTATAAGGAAACCTGAATTATGTGCTTGGCACTGACATTATTAAGAATGTCAGAAGTGCATTAGTAGTTTGGCCCCTATTTTAAAATGGTGGTACAGCTAAAATCCACTTTGACAGCTTCAAAATGTACCCATGTAGACCACATTGTCTACTACAGAAATATCTTGTTGCTATTGTTGACCATACCCATGTGGACCAGGTTTCCATTACACAATATCGTTGACTGTGCCCACAACAGCCTCTTCTAAGACAAATAGCAACTGTTTTTGTAGAGGATCAGCTACAGTCTCTTTTGGACTTGGTAACACTTCGCTGGAGAGAGAGAACTCCACAAAGCAAACAGCAGAACTGAGCATGGAGTCATTCATTCAGCTTAACACAGCACATGCAGTCTTTAGAACAGCATGCCAGCTGGCTTGATTACACATCGACAACCACCGCTACGCACACCTTTTTACCGCTCTTGAGAAACAGAGTAGTCGTGGACAAGCATTGGAACATTCGGAGTCTTCTGGCACTCGTGTTTACGAATGTACCTGTTGCACACAAGTTACGCGAGTGGAAAACCAACAGAGATGGAGACAAACAAACAAACAACAAACAAATTTAAAAGATGAACTTCAAAGTCATTGCACACTTTCAGCAGTTCCTTGTGCTGCCAGTTCATACGATTTCAGAGAAGGATTCAGGGCATGTGCTAGGAGTCCTTTGGAGCTAATATCAGCTGAAACCCATCACCATTTAGGGTGCTATATAACTAGCTACCAGTGTGAGTTTCAGTTGATATATAAGCTTTGGTGGGTGTTTTTTTGGTAGGGGTGGGGGGGGGGGGGGGGGGGGGGGGGGGTGGGGAGGGAGGCTTGCCTACTGTCATTTTAAAAAGTGGGTCAAACCAAAAATTATAGTAACACTCCCCTAGACATTAATAATGTCTGTTTGACATGTATGCTGATTGGTGGTCAACTAGAGTGCCGACCACCGAGCTTCTCGGTGCTCATAGAACATCACGTACCTGTGAAACTATTCCGGATGGTAGTTCTGTTTCATAATGCACATTAGGAGCTTTGAAATTCCTGATCATTACAACTTGACTGCTATAGGACACCTATTAATAAGAAATATAGATTTGGTATAATATCTGGTTACAATGTCCTGGACCGGTTCAATATTGCTACATGACTTACCTGAGGATTGACTGCCAGTTCTTCAGCAGCATCATCTTTGTCTTGAATTGGAGAAGAAGGTGGCATCCTTCCATCTCCTATAATTATAAATAACTGATTAATGTAGATTCGTCTATTCTGGTTCAAAATAATATTGGTTAGTCTTCAACTTAAAAAAAGTTAACTAGTGTCTCTCACTAAAGGACTCATTAAATGAGGCTCCAGTGAAATTCAAAACATTTGTGCAACTTGCTCTCTCTATTCCATGTAGTTCAAAACTGGGAGCAACAGAGAATTGAATATCTGCTAGTGTATGTACAGCAGGATAGCATATAGAGTAGCAGCTAATAAGAGCCTCACTCACCGACTCCTTGAATACTTGTTCCAAAAACTAGTTCACCAGTATCTCTGTTTTTTTCCTGCTCACATACCAACTTCTCTGAGCGACTTCTGCTGTTCTTCAAGCTCTCAACTATCGGCAGGGTCATGTCATCCACGCTGAGTGCAGACAAGTCACGTCCATTATTCAAGCTCTCATCTATCGGCAGGGTCATGTCTCCCATGGTGAGTGCAGACGAGCCACATCCATTCTTACTCTGGCCGTTCTTCAAGCTCTCAACTATCGGTGGGGTCATGTCTTCCACGGTGAGTGCAGAAGAGCCACATCCTTTATTCAAGCTCTCAACTATCGGCGTGGTCATGTCTTCCACAGTGGGTACAGATGAACCACATCCATTATTCAAGCTCTCAACTATCGGCGGGGTCATGTCTTCCACGGTGAGTGCAGACGAGCCACATCCATTATTCAAGCTCTCGACTATCGGCAGGGTCATGTCATCCACGCTAAGTGCAGACAAGTCACGTCCATTATTCAAGCTCTCAACTATCGGTGGGGTCACGTCATCCACGCTGAGTGCAGACAAGTCACGTCCATTATTCAAGCTCTCAACTATCGGTGAGGTTATGTCTTCCACAGTGAGTGCAGACAAGTCACGTCCATTATTCAAGCTCTCAACTATCGGCGGGGTCATGTCTTCCACGGTGAGTGCAGACGAGCCACATCCATTCTTACTCTGGCCGTTCTTCAAGCTCTCAACTATCGGTGGGGTCATGTCTTCCACAGTGAGTGCAGACGAGTCATATCCATTCGTAATTTGGCCGTTCTTCAAGCTCTCAACTATCGGTGAGGTCATGTCTCCCACGGTGAGTGCAGACGAGTCGCATCCATTCTTACTTTGGCCGTTCTTCAAGCTCTCAACTATTGGCGGGGTCATGTCTTCCACGGTGAGTGATGAGGAGCCATATCCATTCTTCAAGCTCTCAACTATCGGTGGGGTCATGTCTCCCATGGTGAGTGCAGATGAGCCACATCCATTCTTACTCTGGCCGTTCTTCAAGCTCTCAACTATCGGCGGGGTCATGTCTTCCACAGTGAGTGCAGACGAGCCACATCCATTCTTAAAGGTCTCAACTATCAGTGGGGTCATGTCACCCATGGTGAGTGCAGACGAGCCACATCCATTCTTAAAGGTCTCAACTATCGGTGGGGTTATGTCTGCCATGGTGAGTGCAGACGAGCCACATCCATTCTTCAAGGTCTCAACTATCGGTGGGGTCATGTCTCCCATAGTGAGTGCAGAGGAGCCATATCCATTCATAATTTGGCCGTTCTTCAAGCTCTCAACTATCGGTGGGGTCAAGTCTTCCACGGTGAGTGCAGATGAGCCACATCCATTCTTCAAGCTCTCAACTATCGGTGAGGTCATGTCTCCCATGGTGAGTGCAGACGAGTCGCATCCATTCTTACTTTGGCCGTTCTTCAAGCTCTCAACTATTGGCGGGGTCATGTCTTCCACGGTGAGTGCTGAGGAGCCATATCCATTCTTCAAGCTCTCAACTATCGGTGGGGTCATGTCTCCCATGGTGAGTGCAGATGAGCCACATCCATTCTTACTCTGGCCGTTCTTCAAGCTCTCAACTATCGGCGGGGTCATGTCTTCCACAGTGAGTGCAGACGAGCCATATCCATTCTTACTCTGGCAATTCTTCAAGCTCTCAACTATCGGTGCAGTCGTATCTCCCACGGTGAGTGCAGATAAATTCTGTTTATTTTCATAAACACTCTCCCCAACAAATGGTGGCCGATTGTTGTCAGAATTGACAGCAGAATGATGAGGATGAGGGAAAGTAACGCTGTCATCCTTCAGATTTCTCTGGTGTAATATGGCATTATCTTCTTGTGAAGAGGCAGTTGGATTTGACAATGTGATGCCCACTGTAGGAACTTGACCACCAACTGCAGTTCAGAAATAACAGGTTTAAAACTAAAAAAATAAAATAAACATGGAATGTAGCTCAATTTACAGTCGAGTAATATAGACACTCAGAGTATATCTAAGCATATGCCACGTAGCAAGCACCCACTACACTCTTTCAGTGAACCGTGATTAGGCTGGGCACATGCAGCAAGTACCTAGTACATAAATCTTGTCAAAATCGGATGGAAAGCCAATGAAAAGGAGAGTGATGACATTTCATTTGCTGACTTGTAAGCTGAAGTCAACAAACTTTTGAAGTCCTAGAAAACCCGAAGGTCAAAACACCAAATGTTAAAACAGAGCCCCCAACAGGGAACCAGCAAATCATCTCTTAGAACTAGGCTCTGACTTGCTAACGTCAGCGAGAATAAAATTCCTGTGAATCGCTGATGCTGCTTGTTGCATCCCGTTTTATAATGCAGGCCTCCACCCATGTGGTTATCAAGGTGAAAGGTTAAGTGCCCATGGGTGCTATACGTATATTTTAGAGATTCAGACACTCATCAGGTATTGCGGAGCTAGTAGATAGCTGACACTGTATAATACATATTTATTAAAGTGGCGAAATTGGATGACCAGTGCAGAGTCGATGCCACCTGAGCTTGGGAACAAGGGTGATGGAAAGATACAGTAGACCTGATCAAACAATGTGTTGAGCCAGGCAGTGAGTCAGACTGCAAGTCAGAGAGAAAGTCAGATTGTGAGTCAGACAACGAGTAAGACGGTGAGCAAGAGTGCATGTCAGACTATAAGTTAGATTGCATGTCAGACTGTGAGTCAGACTATGTGTCAGACTGCAAGTTAGACTGTGAATAAGACTGTACGTACAGTACATGTTTGTCAGAATCTGAGTCAGAGTGTGAGTCAGAGTGTGAGTCAGAGTGTGAGTCAGAGTGTGAGTCAGAGTGTGAGTCAGAGTGTGAGTCAGAGTGTGAGTCAGAGTGTGAGTCAGAGTGTGAGTCAGAGTGTGAGTCAGAGTGTGTGTCAGAGTGTGAGTCAGAGTGTGTGTCAGAGTGTGAGTCAGAGTGTGTGTCAGAGTGTGAGTCAGAGTGTGTGTCAGAGTGTGAGTCAGAGTGTGAGTCAGAGTGTGAGTCAGAGTGTGAGTCAGAGTGTGAGTCAGAGTGTGTGTCAGAGTGTGAGTCAGAGTGTGAGTCAGAGTGTGAGTCAGAGTGTGAGTCAGAGTGTGAGTCAGAGTGTGAGTCAGAGTGTGTGTCAGAGTGTGAGTCAGAGTGTGAGTCAGAGTGTGAGTCAGAGTGTGAGTCAGAGTGTGAGTCAGAGTGTGAGTCAGAGTGTGAGTCAGAGTGTGAGTCAGAGTGTGGGTCAGAGTGTGAGTCAGAGTGTGAGTCAGAGTGTGAGTCAGAGTGTGAGTCAGAGTGTGAGTCAGAGTGTGAGTCAGAGTGTGAGTCAGAGTGTGAGTCAGAGTGTGAGTCAGAGTGTGAGTCAGAGTGTGAGTCAGAGTGTGAGTCAGAGTGTGAGTCAGAGTGTGAGTCAGAGTGTGAGTCAGAGTGTGAGTCAGAGTGTGAGTCAGAGTGTGTGTCAGAGTGTGAGTCAGAGTGTGAGTCAGAGTGTGAGTCAGAGTGTGTGTCAGAGTGTGAGTCAGAGTGTGAGTCAGAGTGTGAGTCAGAGTGTGAGTCAGAGTGTGTGTCAGAGTGTGAGTCAGAGTGTGAGTAAGAGTGTGAGTCAGAGTGTGAGTCAGAGTGTGTGTCAGAGTGTGAGTCAGAGTGTGAGTCAGAGTGTGAGTCAGAGTGTGAGTCAGAGTGTGAGTCAGAGTGTGTGTCAGAGTGTGAGTCAGAGTGTGAGTCAGAGTGTGAGTCAGAGTGTGAGTCAGAGTGTGAGTCAGAGTGTGAGTCAGAGTGTGAGTCAGAGTGTGAGTCAGAGTGTGAGTCAGAGTGTGAGTCAGAGTGTGAGTCAGAGTGTGTGTCAGTGAGTCAGAGTGTGAGTCAGAGTGTGAGTCAGAGTGTGAGTCAGAGTGTGTGTCAGTGAGTCAGAGTGTGAGTCAGAGTGTGAGTCAGAGTGTGTGTCAGAGTGTGTGTCAGTGAGTCAGAGTGTGAGTCAGAGTGTGAGTCAGAGTGTGAGTCAGAGTGTGAGTCAGAGTGTGAGTCAGAGTGTGTGTCAGAGTGTGAGTCAGAGTGTGAGTCATAGTGTGAGTCAGAGTGTGTGTCAGAGTGTGAGTCAGAGTGTGAGTCAGAGTGTGAGTCAGAGTGTGAGTCAGAGTGTGTGTCAGAGTGTGAGTCAGAGTGTGAGTCATAGTGTGAGTCAGAGTGTGAGTCAGAGTGTGAGTCAGAGTGTGAGTCAGAGTGTGTGTCAGAGTGTGAGTCAGAGTGTGTGTCAGAGTGTGAGTCAGAGTGTGAGTCAGAGTGTGAGTCAGAGTGTGAGTCAGAGTGTGAGTCAGAGTGTGAGTCAGAGTGTGAGTCAGAGTGTGTGTCAGAGTGTGAGTCAGAGTGTGAGTCAGAGTGTGAGTCAGAGTGTGAGTCAGAGTGTGAGTCAGAGTGTGAGTCAGAGTGTGTGTCAGTGAGTCAGAGTGTGAGTCAGAGTGTGAGTCAGAGTGTGTGTCAGTGAGTCAGAGTGTGAGTCAGAGTGTGAGTCAGAGTGTGAGTCAGAGTGTGAGTCAGAGTGTGAGTCAGAGTGTGTGTCAGAGTGTGAGTCAGAGTGTGAGTCAGAGTGTGAGTCAGAGTGTGAGTCAGAGTGTGAGTCAGAGTGTGTGTCAGAGTGTGAGTCAGAGTGTGAGTCATAGTGTGAGTCAGAGTGTGTGTCAGAGTGTGAGTCAGAGTGTGAGTCAGAGTGTGAGTCAGAGTGTGAGTCAGAGTGTGTGTCAGAGTGTGAGTCAGAGTGTGAGTCATAGTGTGAGTCAGAGTGTGAGTCAGAGTGTGAGTCAGAGTGTGAGTCAGAG
This sequence comes from Cladorhizidae sp. MBARI D1340-BT2, assembly GCA_028752905.1. Lineage (NCBI taxonomy): Eukaryota > Metazoa > Porifera > Demospongiae > Poecilosclerida > Cladorhizidae > Cladorhizidae sp. MBARI D1340-BT2. The sequence continues at coordinate 11,340,157 of JAQNBH010000004.1, read as the reverse complement.
TGTGAGTCAGAGTGTGTGTCAGAGTGTGAGTCAGAGTGTGTGTCAGAGTGTGAGTCAGAGTGTGAGTCAGAGTGTGAGTCAGAGTGTGAGTCAGAGTGTGAGTCAGAGTGTGAGTCAGAGTGTGAGTCAGAGTGTGAGTCAGAGTGTGTGTCAGAGTGTGAGTCAGAGTGTGAGTCAGAGTGTGAGTCAGAGTGTGAGTCAGAGTGTGAGTCAGAGTGTGAGTCAGAGTGTGTGTCAGAGTGTGAGTCAGAGTGTGAGTCAGAGTGTGAGTCAGAGTGTGAGTCAGAGTGTGAGTCAGAGTGTGAGTCAGAGTGTGAGTCAGAGTGTGTGTCAGAGTGTGAGTCAGAGTGTGAGTCAGAGTGTGAGTCAGAGTGTGAGTCAGAGTGTGAGTCAGAGTGTGAGTCAGAGTGTGAGTCAGAGTGTGAGTCAGAGTGTGAGTCAGAGTGTGAGTCAGAGTGTGAGTCAGAGTGTGAGTCAGAGTGTGAGTCAGAGTGTGAGTCAGAGTGTGTGTCAGAGTGTGAGTCAGAGTGTGAGTCAGAGTGTGAGTCAGAGTGTGAGTCAGAGTGTGAGTCAGAGTGTGAGTCAGAGTGTGAGTCAGAGTGTGAGTCAGAGTGTGAGTCAGAGTGTGTGTCAGAGTGTGAGTCAGAGTGTGAGTCAGAGTGTGAGTCAGAGTGTGAGTCAGAGTGTGTGTCAGAGTGTGGGTCAGAGTGTGGGTCAGAGTGTGAGTCAGAGTGTGAGTCAGAGTGTGAGTCAGAGTGTGAGTCAGAGTGTGTGTCAGAGTGTGAGTCAGAGTGTGAGTCAGAGTGTGAGTCAGAGTGTGAGTCAGAGTGTGAGTCAGAGTGTGAGTCAGAGTGTGTGTCAGAGTGTGAGTCAGAGTGTGAGTCAGAGTGTGAGTCAGAGTGTGAGTCAGAGTGTGAGTCAGAGTGTGAGTCAGAGTGTGAGTCAGAGTGTGTGTCAGAGTGTGAGTCAGAGTGTGTGTCAGAGTGTGAGTCAGAGTGTGAGTCAGAGTGTGAGTCAGAGTGTGAGTCAGAGTGTGAGTCAGAGTGTGAGTCAGAGTGTGAGTCAGAGTGTGAGTCAGAGTGTGAGTCAGAGTGTGAGTCAGAGTGTGTGTCAGAGTGTGTGTCAGAGTGTGAGTCAGAGTGTGAGTCAGAGTGTGTGTCAGAGTGTGAGTCAGAGTGTGAGTCAGAGTGTGAGTCAGAGTGTGAGTCAGAGTGTGAGTCAGAGTGTGAGTCAGAGTGTGAGTCAGAGTGTGAGTCAGAGTGTGAGTCAGAGTGTGAGTCAGAGTGTGTGTCAGAGTGTGAGTCAGAGTGTGAGTCAGAGTGTGTGTCAGAGTGTGAGTCAGAGTGTGAGTCAGAGGTGTGTGTCAGAGTGTGAGTCAGAGTGTGTGTCAGTGAGTCAGAGTGTGAGTCAGAGTGTGTGTCAGAGTGTGAGTCAGAGTGTGTGTCAGAGTGTGAGTCAGAGTGTGAGTCAGAGTGTGAGTCAGAGTGTGTGTCAGAGTGTGAGTCAGAGTGTGTGTCAGAGTGTGAGTCAGAGTGTGAGTCAGAGTGTGAGTCAGAGTGTGTGTCAGTGTGAGTCAGAGTGTGAGTCAGAGTGTGAGTCAGAGTGTGAGTCAGAGTGTGAGTCAGAGTGTGTGTCAGAGTGTGAGTCAGAGTGTGAGTCAGAGTGTGAGTCAGAGTGTGAGTCAGAGTGTGTGTCAGAGTGTGAGTCAGAGTGTGAGTCAGAGTGTGAGTCAGAGTGTGAGTCAGAGTGTGAGTCAGAGTGTGAGTCAGAGTGTGAGTCAGAGTGTGAGTCAGAGTGTGAGTCAGAGTGTGAGTCAGAGTGTGAGTCAGAGTGATGAGTGTGAGTCAGAGTGTGAGTCAGACACAAGTTGCATCTACAATCACGGAAATGAAGAGCATGGATGTTGATAGCTACCTGCTTGCCAAGCACAATCCCTTGTTGCACTACCTACACTACCAGCTCCTCATAACTGGATTTACAAATTTCAAGGTAAGGTTCTGCACAACTACTTTGCTCAAGTGGTTGCCAAGACATGACAAAAAAGGAGGAAATCCCCGCTTGGGCTAGTCAGAAACACCTTACAGAAAGCTGGTCTGGTGCATTCCAAAAACATCCAAAATAATTATAATACCCAGAAATGGAAAGACAACTGGCTATAATTGGAGACTGGTAGGTTCTGGTTAGATAAGTCATGGGGGGCTGGTAGGTGCTGGTGGATAAGATACTTAGAATCATGGGGGCTGGGCTGATGGATGAACGAGGTAAAGTTGGTTTAGATGACAAGGTGGCATTGTTATTGGGAAAAGATGTGGAGGAAGTAAGTAACCGAGTGTTGGAGGTGGTTTTGGTAGGAGAAGTGGTGAGAAGAGAGTGGTGGCAGAGAAGGAAGTGAAGTGAAGTGGGTTGTGGATGGATTTTGGTCTCCTCCTTTACCACCTGAAAATAATTAACCCCCGAACATTCAGCTCTTGTGTGGTCTATAATACAGTTGATATTACATCAACATGGTGTTAGACTCAGACAGAACAAGCATTAACACGATTTAATTGTAAGTTCCCAACTCACCTCTGCCTACGCTTGTATTGCTATCCATTCACAGTCCCTTCCCCCAAATAGATAACAGAGAATAACCGAAACACTATAACAATAATAGTATATTAAGATAGGGACAAAAAGTCGTATTGCGCAATATTAACCACACACGCGCACCCCCCCCCCCCCCCCCCCCCCCCCCAATGTTGACCGTTTATTTTCTTTTTTAGTATACGTCTTAATTAAAACGTGTGAGATGTGGAAGAAGTACAGCCATACTCCATGACTCAGTACCCGCGAGCCACACTGGGTCAGTGATGCAGGTACTGTACAACTTTTTTGAGATTTTACACACGGCCTGTGTGAGGGTGCGGTAACTACACCCACACCATTCCCACGAACATCTCGCGCGTGCTTAACTCAAAGCAATGGGCTACGATAATCTCCGCCCAAATCAAGAAGTAGTATAATAAAAGGCTCATCAGTCTCCCGGTGTTATTTAGTTCGGCCACAGATTCAACGATTTGACAAGCTACTGAATAATTAGCCCCTTATAGCACAGCTGTCTATGTTGGAAACTGCCAGGCAGATACGTAGCCATGGTGGTGTCCATAATTGAGAATAGCGCTATTTGGTGAAGCTCATTGCCTTGCAAATAGTTCATAATTATCTACAATTTTTTAAATGCATGCATCTTACAATTACTGGTTGATGAGTAAAGCATGCATAACAGTCTAGTATCAAAATTTCATCTACAGTATTATTATATAATGATTTTTATACTACTACAATAATCTTCTCAATATGCAACTTGAAATTGAGCATCTAGTCGAAATGCTGAGAAAATACAATTTCAAGTTGATTATTGAGAAGGTTATTGATGTCAACTGAGAGTTCTATTATTATACTATTTTAGACAACAATGAGGTCTAGATTACCATCAGTTAATCCTTCAATGAAAAACATACATAAAATTATGAAGTGTGTCTTTTCCAAGTCGGCTTCCTAATCTGGTCTTCGCAAGCTTCGTATCGCTGTGATGGATTGTTGCCGAGGTTTCAAAGGTAGCGCAATGAATCTTCAATAATGTAGTCAAATTGTTCAATAGCAATGAAGATATAGAATTGTTGAACAGACTCAGCTAGACTTAGAGCACTAAGAGCTAACTTAAGAGTAGATATGCAAAGAACAGAACAGGCAGTAGCTGGTAGATACAGCCTCACAGCAACACACAGCTATGTTCTTACAGAATCCTGCACAACAACAAACACACGTCAAAGTTGCAGGATTAATCTTCGTATCTAGTAGGTTTGTGCAAGTTTTGTGCAAGATCCTGCAGACTGCTGAGAATCCTGAACCACAAACTACAGCTATACTAACCACAAGCTACACACATTACAATCACACATAAACCACTACAGTGAACCTCTGATGGGCGAAGAGCGAATGACCTCTCTACAGTGAACAGACCAATGCCGCCAAACGATTCCCATACAAAATGAATAGAAAGCTATCACCTCTCAACTCCGAACAGTGAATGCTTAGCTCACCGACCACTGCTTAAAATTAACCTCCAAATGCGAACGAGAAACCCCCTCCCCTGCATAATGATTGTCACAGAGTAAATCAAACTATTCCTTCTGAATTAAGTTGTTCTGCAATGCAAGTGAATATTTGAATGGTGAAGAGGAAGCTCCAGTGTGTGTTGATATGGATGGGGATGACTGGGAGGGTGCTAGGAGTGGATGAAGATGGCAATGAACTCACTGATGATGAGGTGGGTGAAGAAGAGCCCATGCCAAAGATGAAGACCTTTAGTGAGGCACACTCAATGCACTGGATGAGGTCAAGTTTTTTGGGGAAGGTCGTGGGTACTTTCATGAAGCTGGTTCTGTCAGCTATGCAGGGGATGTGATTGCATTTGCCCACATACTGGCAATGAAGCAGACTACACTGCATGATTTCTTGATTGCTAACCCAACAATATAATTATTAATATTATTATGGTATAATTCCAGTAACTGGATTAATTATTCCTCCAGTATTGATTTTAATGCACTTACAGATGATGATTACAATAGCGAGTGTGAAATAATGGTTGACCTCCAACCCCTCAACAGTGAACAAAGTGCCCAGTCACAAATCATTCTCTCTTTGGAGGTTCCACTGTACACATGTTCGACACAATTGCTAAACCTTTTCTCTACTGTTGCTGAGCAAGTGGCACCATGTGGGGAGAAGCCTTGGTTGGGAAAGATGCCTATATACTGCAAACCCAGTAGTATTAGCTTCATATAGTCACCTTAATAATTTGTTATTTGCTATTGCTTAATTAATTAATAAATAACTTGGACTCTAATTTGAGTGAAAAGTATGAGATTCTGTCACTTTCTGGAAATACATCTTGCCTGGATATTCCAGTCTTGCTCAACCATCACTTGCTGCAATATAACTACCAAAATAGCTGGTTAAAGTGAGAAGCAGTCAAAGCTATATTATATAACAATGCTCTAGTTGTAAGGGGAGTATTAAAGTGGTCACACCCGCATATTTACCACTGATTTTGTAAGACAAGTTTTTAATTTGGATGCACAAACTACAGCCACTGGACTGCAGGCAAAAGGTCGTGGGTAAAATGGGAAGTGAGCAGAAGATATAAACACATAATTATTGTAGGAGAATTTTCTGCATTTGCTTTGACATGCACTCTTTATGTTCAGTAAGATCAAGACATTCTGCATTTGCTTTTCAAAGTATTTGTGGCTTCTCGACTGATGCAAAAAGATTGCATTTTTATTGAGCTGTTCAATAATTCTTTTTTCACGAATGATCTCCTGAGGGTGAACATGATCATTCATGTCAAAAATCTTCTCAATTTCCCAACTGTTTTATCTGTGATATATGGCTAAGCTGCTGAGGGATTACTTACACTAGCAAATGAGGTATTCCATTTGCATGTCACATGAAACATTTCTGCCAGCCTGGCCATGAATATTTGCAGTTCTGGACAACCTTAGTTGTTCGATGTGGAGATGTATCTGAAGTGTGTAGCATCTCTTCTATTGGTTTGTATATGCATAGATTATATCTGACTGTCATAATAACCTGAATCAAGCATTGTCTAACAAGCCAGTCCTCCACTACAACAGTCAAACCTTCAAGATATTTCAATCCTGTTTCATGTGTCTCTTTTTATATGTTGACTGCTATGAATTTTAGTCACTGTTAGTTGATCCTTTCCAAGCAATATCTTGTGAAGGGAATAGTAACACTTTTTCAGATGTGAGAGTTGGTACATACTTCTGTGCTTCAATATCTGGATCATCAGATCCAAATGCATTTCATTTTACAGCAATATACCAAGTGGAACCTAAATAAATATAGCTCAATTATGACATATTATTGTAAAATCTCTTACAATGTAAGACTTTCTGGTAATCTATTGATATATGTTATTCTGAACCATTTCCAGATAAAAAAAATGGAGTGTGCTTCTTCAATGCATGGATAATATGCAAGGAAAAGTTGTTCTTGATAAGGAATAGTTATGGCATAATTTCTTTACAAGGGGGGACGATACCATTAACTAGTAGGTGTTTAAAAACTTGTCGTTACCAATTTATAGCTCCATAGATTATGCACACTTCATGTATGGACTTGATACAGTGTATATATAGCTCAAAAGATAGGTCTCTCTGTGTGCTCTCTTTTGATACTAAATTATTTTTTTAAATATATAAACTATACCGAAGTTACTGGAGTTAAAGTGGGGAGTACCTCAAAATCTGAGTGCCTGATTTTACAACACATTTTTCTGCAGATTGCCTAGTACTAGAGAACTGAAATTAGCACCAGTGGCTAGAGGAAGGCCTACTTTATACAACAACTTTTTTCGTTAGGCGCTAAAACTTAAGTACGTGGTTAAGCACATGGCTGGAAAATAATTTTGCTAGGATCTAGTAGGCAAAAATCTTGTTCAGGACAGTACAGCGTAAATGGAAAATAGTATAAATCCTTCTATTCTCATATACCTATATAGGACGAACATACTTATCAATATTTTCACCAACTATTATGCAAGATTACTATATGATCTATCAGGTAATAAGGGAGCCCACTGATGACAATGATGATGGCAATGTAGTGGGTTTATTTCTCTGGAAGAGGCTGTGGAACTGTATCATCACAGCTAGCAGGTGACTGATGATGAGAGGAAATGGATGACACAGAGAAGGGGTTTAGAAGTAGAATGTAACACCTCAGTATCTGACATTGGTATTTGTGATGTAGGTGCTGGTTCATCTAAGCGAGGGTGATGAAATGCTTGCTAACACACGGAGAACATAAAGTATACAATTACCATACTGAAATGCTACAACTTGTTTTGTGATACCTAGTAATCACCTCTTGAATATTCATTGCTTCACTCCAAAACTTTTAAGCATCATGACTTTGTTCTAGATTTTCTTAAATGATGACATGGTAGCTCTATGTTACAAACACAGAATGTAAATTTCTGGTGTCTAGTCGCTAGTATCTATAATTCAGCTCACTTCGCTCGCTGACTTCAATACCAAATACAGTTAGAAACAAAAAAAATCCATCCCTGATGCCTCCCACTGACCCCAACTCTGACACCGCATTCCCCTTCTGAACAGTTACCAGATGATGTATATAGGAGGCACCACTTCCTACCTATATTATTAATATAAAGTATTGTCGTTCTTTATTTAGACCGTTTTGTGTCACACTGTGTTGTGTATGTAGTAGTGGCCTTAATGAAAGTCTGTGTGTATGTCTGTCAGTGTGTATGTCATTTATTCATGGATAGAGTTTTGAATAGGAATCTCAAATTTACACTGGGACGGACATGGGCTTTCATGTTGCATTAGCAATGGAAGCCATCGTAAAAACGGTTGCGAACAACGGCCATAACTGCGCATGTGTTTTTCATGTTTATTACAATATATAGCTACGTGGCAACATAATTATCAACAAAGTTACTAAGAGTTTGCTAGTGAGACTGCTTCTAGCCTTACTTTATTAGAAAATATAACACATTTTGCTGAAATGGTGAGGGCAGTATTGTGTTGTCTTTATAGCTGTTGTAATAGTAAAGCTGATTCATCCATTTCCTTCAGCTGTCAGTAATTATTCATTTGTGAGTGCTTGTGTGTGTGTGTGGGGGGGGGGGGGGGGGAGGGGGGGGGGGGTGGGGGAGGGTGGATCACATTCCTCATTCTCATTTTATGCTCCTCTGCTAGCTATTTTATTCTTTCTCCTGGGCAATGCAGGGATCCTCTGCTAGAAATAAATATATTTTTCTTCGCTAAATAATGATAAGCAATGAAAAACGGAATAACTTCATTTGAAAAGATCATGCCCAATAGCCAACAGCTAATATGAAGAGTAAAAATAAGTAAACAAATACATGGAGGAATATATTAAGTTGAGTAGTTTAAAAGTCAGATTTCTGATAAGGGGTGTTGAATACAGTGCTTAAATTGATTAGTCTCTATAAGAGCGAGTTCCAGAGCCTAATAGTAGCAGGGGGAAATTAAAAGTAAGCACACTGAGTTCTGTAGGGGATTAGCTGATGATTACCAGGGTGGAAGGCACCGGAGGTTGTAACAGGGAGTAGGTTGGCATGTTGGGAGGACAGAAGGAAAATTGTGAATTAGTTTGAAGAAAAAGGTAAGTTCGGTGTTACAGCAGTGAGATTATAGAGATGGAAGATGAAGCTTAATGAGAAGAGAAGGATGATCTGAGGACCATTGTCTACTACATAATTTACAGGCAAAGTCTCTCAATATGAGATGAAAGATGGGATGATTGAGGGTACCAGAGGAAAGAACAATACTCCAATGAGGACAGATAGGAGTGTAAAGGTAAAGAAGAGTAGAAGTGTCTGAATAGCAGTAGAAATGACAGTAAAGAAGACCAAGTTATTTATGGGTCTTGGAAGAGATGTAGAAAATGTTATTGGTCCAGGATAGATATGAAGAAAAGAGGATTCCCAGGTACTTGAAGTCGGTCACTAACTGAATTGGAGAACCAGTGATAGAGAGAGGTGGCAGAGGCTTAGTAAGAAGAGATTTTCTATAAGAGACAAGCATGTATTTTGACTTCATTAAATTAAGTGTGACAGATTGAAATCAGAATGAGAATTGATGGGACGAAAAAGAACATCCGCGTAAACAATAATTTTAGATGAAACAGACAAGGGTATGTTACACACACCATTGACATAAATTATAAAGAGGATAGGACCTATTATAGATCCCCGAAGATGTATTATAGACCCCCAAGGGACACCAGAAGATACAGGGACAGGTGAGGACTCTGGAGGTAGTAGTGCCTGTGACGATCACTTGTTGCGAACATGCTGAAAGAGAGGTAAGGATAGAAGTGCAGGAAGGAAGGAAGATCAATTAATGGTTTCTGAGGAACAGAAAATCTGGAAAACAACCACCAAAAAGTTTGCAGAAGAGAGTGAAAGGACTGATTGGCCAAGAGAAGGGCTGAAGAAGTGGAACCAATGGGGGAAGAAAACCAAATTGAGAAGAAGAGATAATATTGTGAATTTGTAAAGGAGAGAGAGCGAACACACTTTTCAAGCAGCTAAGGAAATGAGCCGGGAGTTAGATGAACATTTCGGGAAGGGAACAATGAAGGAGTGTTTCCAATAAACTGGAAGACGTCCTTAAGACAAGGATAAGTGAAGGATATACGTAAGGGAGCAAACTATGGATAGGCAAGTAGATTTAAGCATTCTAGAGGAGATCATATAAGCGCCAGAGGCTGTGGAAGAAGGTAAATGAGAAATCAGGTCAATAACATCAGAATCAGTACAGAGGAGGACAGGATGGTTGGGAAGTCTGGAAAGGAAGAGGATACAAAAATCGGTACAGAAAATGGTGTGGAATGAACAAAAGCCAAAACGTTTTAGAAGGAGAGGATGAGAGAGACTGGAAGAAGATGCATTTATTTCTTTTAATAGTAGATGAAATGATGTTTCTAAGAGAGCAATAAGCCAGATAAAGAGCAGATGAATCTAGTTTTCTAGCACGTAAGAAAAGATTGTGACGTTTTTTAATTTGTTGTCCAATGCTATTAGGTGTCAAAAAATGGGCAAGATAAATTTAGAGGGGACACACAAGCTGATGACTTCTGAAAATCTATCTTTAAATGCTTTCCAGGAGAAATCAAGGTTTGAAGAAAGTAGTGATTATAGGGAAAGGAGGAAAGAAGGTAGGCAGCTCTGTCAAAGTCAGCAAGATGATACAACCAGATTTTACGCTTTGTACACTTTCTAATAGGGAGGGGAGAAGGAAGAGTGACTTCTGTTAAGATACTATTATGATCAGAGGAGGATACGGGTTGCAGAACCGAAGAAGAAGCATGAACATGGGATGGAACAAAGACAAGGTCGATGATAGGAGTCAAACCATAATGAGAGGTAAGTGTAGGAGAGGATACAAGCTGCTTGAGGGAGAATAAATCAGGGCATGCAGAAAGTTGAAGATATAGAGGCAGAGATGAGCAGGACACGTCAATATTGACATTAGTCTCCAGTAAGGATCAGGCCACCGAGCACATTGTGTGAAAGAGCGCTAAGAGTGTACATCATTTAAGGAAGAAAGAGGTCCATAAAAGCTCCAAATGTAAAATTAATTCCTACCTTGACTGAGAGAAGTGTTCAAGGCTATTATGGAGGTTGGAACAGCATGTAAAGAAGAGTGTACATAAATAGCAACACCGCCCCCCCTCCCCTGCCACAATAATGATTGCTATCTAGTTGAAAATTTGGTAAAGAAATCTCACTGTCTGGTGAGAGCCAAATGTCATTCACACAAACAAGATACATTACAGAGTAGAGATGGCTCAATCTAATTTATATAAGAGACTGCAGGCATTGAAAAAAAACAGCTTACGATATTGGCTGGTGAAGTGAGAGGCGGAATTAGGAAGAAGAGGCAAGGTTTTAGAGAGATTTTGGGTGTTGAAGTTAAGTTTTAGGTTCTTCATTTTTTTAGATGGAGGTGATAGATGGGGGGAAATAGCAGGAGATATGGACCCAGAAGAGGAAGGCAGGAGTGAGGACAGTCTGATGGGAGGATGATTGGGATAGAGGGGAAGAGAGAGTGGGAAGGTGTTCCTGGAGGCGAATGGTTTTGTTGGGGACATCCATTGTTGATGCCAGATGGAGGATGCCAATCTCTTATATGAGGGTAAAACCCTCCGGTAGGTAAGGGATAAATGGGAGTAGGCAGTAGAGGAGGGTTGAGTGGAGAGTGGGATTGATTCCTTAGACAAAGGAAAAGCCCTTGAGGTGGAAAGGGATAATGGGAGTAGGTAGTAGATGAGGTTTGTGAGGAGACAGTAAGCACGGTGATCTATGTTTGGAGCCTTGGAGGATGGTGAAGGGATAAAAAAATCATTTGATGGAGAATGGGTATTGGAAGTGGAACAGTTAAGGAGTTAGAAGTGACAAGGGGTAGTTGACTATTGCAGGAAGAGGGGAAACTGGAGAGGATACTGGAGAATCAGAGAATTTTGGAGGATGGATTATATCAACACTTACAGTTGAGGAAGTTGAGTTAGGAGAATAGAGCGGAGGACAATTGGGTATAGAATTAGAAGCTGGGATAGCTGATGAAAACGACTCTTGCAAGGTATTAATTCAGTCTGAACCAGGGTGGGTGATGCGTCTACCACTGAGGTGTTTTGGAGTGACAGCCTAAGGGCATGGAAGCCATCTAGCATCCTAAATTGAGTGACCAGGATGAGAGAGAGAGAATCCTTTACACAGTGAGGGCAGACAAATGGATAAAATTGTGCAAGAGAGATTGGGAATACCAACACAGTTGCAGTGAGACCAACTGGAGCAGATTTCACATTGGTTCATATCACCTTCATCAGAACTAACACTCCACACACACTTAACATCAGCACTAGGACCTCGGTTAATTTCCAGGTCAACCAGGCACACGTTACTGGCAACCTTAATAAGTTAACCAGTGTCAAACTAAAGGAAAGGTCAGCCGACTCCGTGCCCACATACTCTCATTTGTCATTTCTCATTGCTTGCTTTTGTTAGCACTGCAGCGCTACCCTTTATCGAACTACGCGAGATGACTAAAGAACTGCAGTCACCGCACAGATTGATTAAAGACCGCTGCTATGGCCAGGAGGAAGAGTACGGGGTCCTCCAGCGGAACGTGTCGTACGCAGGGTGTGTGTTTCGTTATGGTTTTTCCTTTGTTTGATTGTTTTTAAAATTCACTTCGATCCGAGGTACGGAGGTGTAGTTTACACGAAAAGGTGTGGTTCCAGTCATGTGATATTTCCGCCAAGGTACAGGGGTGTGGTTTTCACAGGGGGGGGGAAACTTCTAAGTTCTGGTCAGGCGTAGGGTTGTTATTGGTGGTAAACTGCTGCTTGGAATGGATACTGCTTGCTAAAAAGCTGTGATGGACTGTAGCTATGCTGCTCTATCGTGTGCAGTGATAGTATAAACATTGCTGCTTGGACACAATAGCTTGCTAATGCTGAAGACTGTATCACCTCCAAAAGCCATCAGGCTCTCACTGACAATCCAGCAACTCCAGCTTGATATCATGGAAACACAGGACTAGATGATGGCAGAGGGTGTTTTATGAATCTCATGTGACTGGCATTTGCCCCCACTCAACTATTTTATGTCAAAACGTAACTCAATCCTTGTTTGCTTCCCTGGATGCCCACAAGTCTGTCGGTGCAGTCTTTCTAGCGAGCTACTTTAGTGCAATTTGTTGCTCAAAATATGGAATTGTTCAAATCATGGGTCACTTCCACTCCCAGGGACATTTTGCAGAAGACACCAGAAGCGAGACTGAACGAACAGACAGCGATCAGATTGGGATCATGGGGGACACAACTCGAGCTTGTTGCTGCCTGCTTCAAGTGGACACCTATGTGGCTACTGATTCTTTAGTCAAAGCCGAGTGCAGATGGACCAGATTCACACCTCTAAAAGGCTCCATACAGATTCCCACAGACACAAAGTGGTTTTGAGTGTAAGAGCTGGATAGAGATTGCATATGAAAATAATTATCACTACAGTAGTTTTCTGCCTCTTTTCAAGGAAAGAAAGTTGCTCGCCCTTCCACATCTCGTACAGAATACTTCTCAGACAGTAGATCTAACTCTTCTCAAAGAGTAACCTTTTGATATTTTTATGTAATTGAGAAAAATAAGAATGTACAGGGTTGGTGGGGAGAATTTTGGAATCCACTGCAATATCCTATAGGCTTTTACATCAGTTTGCTATTTCAGCTGGCTTCTTCACCTCAGAGACCTCTGCCCAAAATTGTCTGGAGGGCTATAATGTCACTGTGCAGGAATATATACAAAGGAAAAAGGTCAGGGATAAAACCACTTATACAAATTTTGAAAAAGTTGGAGGCTATATATGAGATATATGTAGTTACTTTGTTGGAGCATAATCTGACAACATTTAAAAAATGAGAAAAATGAGCTCAGTAGCAAAAGCTATTTAGAGTCTTACATACATGATAACAATATAGGTAGAAAAATGATTTAAGTTACGCGAAGAATTGTTTAATAAATCGTTTGAAGGAAGAGAGTGAGGACAAGGATCTAATGGAGGTTGGGAGTGAGTTCCAAAGAGCTGTGGCAGAGGGAACGAAGACTGCATGGATGCAGTGCGGGAGAATGGGATTATGATGTTCGATGGGTGGTATTGGTGAGAAGACATGAGTGGAGTAGGAGCTAATAGGATTGAGTCTGTAGGAAAATGGATGTAATTGTTTATTAATTTGTAAATTAGAAGGAGCTTGGCCCGAGCACGTCTATTTGAGATTGTAGGAAGTTTAAAGGTGGAGAGGTTGGATACATACTTAGTCAGGAGTCCATTGGCGGGTACAGAGTCTGAGTGCAAAGTGCTGAATTTGTTCTAAGAATTTTGAATTACAAGAAGAGGGAGGTGACCACACAGAGGAACAGTAACTTTAGATGAGGGAGAACTAATGTTGTGTAAAGTTTAATTAGCATATGTGATGGTAAAAGTTGAGATAAATTAATCCTAATATTTTCCTTGATTTAATGTGTACTTTGGGGGCAGGTTCCAGGAGAGGTTACAGGTGAAAGTTACTCCTAAGTATGTAAATGAAGTGACGAGTTCAAGGGGAGTACTATTGAGGACTAATACAGTGGAGTATGAAGATGTGAGGGGTCTGCGAGAGATCATGTACTTGGTTAATTTTTAGGAGACGGGAAGATAGCCATGATGATATAATGTCAATGTCTGATTGCACTGAATCTAAGGAAGAGGTTGAAGAAGATGGATGGAACAGGAGGATGTCATCTGCATAGAGAGTAAGTGCAAGAGAGTAAGTATAGATGTCGAGAGTGGGAGCTTTGAAATGTCGTTAATGTAAAGAACTAATGTAAAGAACAAAGAGAAGAGGACCAAGAGAATAGATGCTTGAGGTACTCCAGAGGATGCATGACACGAAGAAGAGAGAGCACCAGAGATAGTGACACTCTGTGACCTGGCCGTAAGATAGGAAGTGAGCCAACAGAGGAGGCGAGAAGGAATATTAAATGAGGACAGAGTGCTTAAGAGTGGTCTATGCGGCACAGAGTCAAAAGCTTTCTTGATGTTGTCTAGAAAGACTGCACAGACAGACTTGGGGGCATTCAGGGAAGCAAACCAGGATTGAGTGGTTTTGACATAAAATAGTTGAGTGGGGGCAAGTGCCAGTCCCATGAGATTCATAAAAACCCTCTGCCATCATCTAGTCTTGTGTTCCCATGATATCAAGCTGGAGTTGCTGGATTGTCAGTGAGAGCCTGAGGGCTTTTGGAGGTGATACAGTCTTCAGCATTTAACTATTGTGTCCAAGCAGCAATGTTTATAGAGCAGCATAGCTACAGTCCATCACAGCTTTTAAGCAAGCAGTATGACTATCCACAGAGGTGTATCAGGGCTGGAAATATTGGGGGGGCTGGCTGAGATTTTTATCAGCTGGTGTTTAATGTCATTTAATACAATACAAATAATGTCATTTAATTTGGAATATATCATTGATGTAATTATGTTCATGAAGGTGCAGTGTTTCTAAATGTGCCGAAATAATTTCTTCTTTCATTGTTAGCAGCAATAAATTCCTTTGCAATTTGTACTAGATCACAAGAGTCAGTTAAGTGTTTGTGAATGTGAAGTGTCATGCAGCTGTTCAGTCGTTGTTCAGACATAGATGACCGTATATAAGTAAGTACTCTTCGCAAAGCTGAAAATGTTCGCTCGGATGTGGCTGATACTGTAAGGTATAACCGTAGAAGTTTGTGTACCTCGAACAGCATAGATTTGTACACTGTGTGTGTGTTCATTGCTTCACATATGGTACGCACTGATGTAACCTGTTTCACACTAGGAAGAGCTTGTCGAACTCAATCAGCAGACATTGGAAGCTGATTTTGCTGGTGATCAAAATCAAGATCATTTTTGTAACAGGAGGTTTTTACTACCTGAAGATCCTCTTCATAATTCACTCCATTTGCAGCTTTTATCAGAAGATTTTCAACAGAGAGGACAGGTGGTAATAATCCACTTTGATCAAACCGGTTATCCAATTCTTGAATAAGTAAATCACAAACTTCAAAATACTGATAGCGGAAGTAATCTTTTGGCATATCATACCTATGTGACTTGCTTCCATCATCCAGTCTCCTTGGTACTCCCCTATAACGAGGTAATTGGGGTCCAGTTATATTCAACTTCTGTGCAGTATCAACCACATCATCATAGAAGTGATGAAAAGCTTTACCCTGCAATGATTTAGACAATGTTTCTGAAGCTCCAAAGATAAGATATCCTAATTTCAGTCCAAACAATGTTGAAAACTTCTCTAAAGCAGTTAAAAGTCCAGCAGCTTTTAGTCCGTACTCATCTCTTGTGGTCTGGTGCACTTCATCTAAGGTGTTCATTAAAACAGTGTAGTCAGTTAAAATGGCACCTATTGCTCCTGTTCTAGCTGTCCATCTGGTAGGACAGAGCAATTTGATGGTTACACCAGGGTCTTCGGATTGAGTCAATTTCTCTGAAAATAAATGTGCTCTTTAGGGGGAAAACTGAAGGGAGGAATTATCCATTTTGGGGGAAATTTTTAAAATTTTTTTTATTGTCTCATTCTACACTACAGTACATATAGAAGTAGTGTTCCAAATTTCAGGGCATTTGGAAGCTCCATTACAAAGTTATGCACCAGTTTATTCATGCAATTACACAACATTTATTGAAATAAACAAATTTGAATGAGAGGACACACCATCATAACCAAGAGTACCAGTTGCAACTCAACTTTGACAGCTATTTTCTCAAATTGGGTATTTTTACATTCCGGAACACATAACTTGGTCATTTTTGGTCCAATACTAACAAATAATATGTCATCTGAAAGCTCTTTTCCTGCTCTTTCATATTCATGTAAAAAATTCCTAAATATCAATTTTATAAGGGGGTGGGGGTGAGTGAAGTGAGTCAAGAGAGCCACATTTTATTACCATTTTATTACCGACCTTTCTTAAAGCTCTGACTTTTTCCTTACATCAATAATGTGTACCTGTGGTTCATCTAAGAGCTGTTAAATTTGTAAGTGGTGTAGACTAATTTGTGTTGAGTTATGTGTACCCTAGTGTGAAGTGCTTGATTTCCACAACTTTGCCTAGGTCAAAACTTAATATACCATTGGAAAGCTCATTAAATAAGCAGCATTTTGGTATCACAAACAACCTTTTGGGGTGAAGCACAAACTTGTTATGGGCGTTTTAAAATTGTACCCAAAAATGGATAATTCCTCCCTTAATTAACTTGGCTATTTCCCTGACTGTATCCAGTGCATCTCGTAAGAATGGGAGTTTACACCCTGCATCTTGCAAGCATAAATTTAGACAGTGAGCCAAACAATGCACTGGAAGGGCAGCAGGAACTTCATTCCTTATTTTGGTGGCAAGACCATTTCGTTTTCCCTGCATGTTAGCGGCCCCATCATATGCCTGTCCTCTACATAGTGCAAGTGGAATATTGCACCGAGTAAGTATGTCCATTATCACAGCATAGAGGGTGTCAGATTTAGTATTAGGGAGACAATAAAGCCCAACAGAGTCTTCACTAATTTCATAATCATTGTTTACCCATCTAATGGACAAATTAAATTGCTCCTTGTTTGCAACATCTGTTGCTTCATCAGCAATTATTGCATACCAAGCAGGAGAGCACTGCTTAATATTAATCAATAATCAACACAACACACTTAACCCCAAGGTAGTAATCTGCTCATTAACTGTCACAGGAGATAAGTACTTGTTTTCCTTCAGCCAAATTTTTAAGCCAGAATCATAATTGGACCACATTATTAGCATCTGTTGCAGATTTCTCTCAATATTGTGTCCACGAATTGCCAATCCCTGGCGAAGGAGAAATCGAAGACAATGGAGCCGTTTAAGCAAAGCTTGACTTCTTTCATTTTGATCGTTGTTAGCTTGAGTGCTTAATAGCTCACTTACTGGCGCTGTCTGAAACATTTGCCATTTTAGAACAGCTTCTCCATGAGCACAGCAATGAGTGTGATTTTTAAACTTTTCTAAAGCCTTTTTCCAATTGTTTTTGTAAGGTTGACTCAGCTTTAGTACTGAATGAGAGCATTCCTTGGCATTGTGCATTCCTGCAATAGAAGCAAAACACCTTCTTTCTGGTTGTACATAGCAGGGGTAAGTTGTGTACCACTTTTCCATAAAATTTCTCCCACCACTAGCCATGCTAGAAAGTATTGCTTTATTGGTTGGTTGATAGGCATTTGTCATATCTGTACAGCATGAAGAAATGCACTCATTTTCCTGTGTTTGTGGCTGTTGATCATCATCCTGATCACCAGTGAATTCAACTTCTGGCTCTGACAAGGTGCCTGCTGCACTTCCCTCTGAGTCTTGTACATCTTCACCAGCTGCATGTCTCTTCAAAAAAGTATAAAAAATACTCGGGTCTCTTGGCTTGGAGCTACTGAGTTCAGAGTGCATTCACACATTGATTATGATCAGTGGGTCCCATGGTTGTTACCTATGCTAATGAGTGATCCAAAATCAAGCACAAATATTGAGGTGGCTCTGTCCCCTCTTGAGGATTATTGGGGGTAGCCCTAGGCTCCAGCCCCCCCAGCCCCCCCCCCCCCCCCCTTCCTACCCCTATGATACATTCCAACAGCAGTTTCTAACCACTGATAACAACCCTACGTAAGAACTTAGAAGTTTCCCCCCCGTGAAAACCACACCCCTGTACTGGCGGAAATATCACATGACTGGAACCGCACCTTTTCGTGTAAACCACACCTCCGTACCTTGGCCGCAATAAACCTCTGGACGCGCGAGCGCCTACAAGGCATGCTTTTGACCTGGTACACAGGGAACTGCAACCTCCTCCGCGATATTTTAGTAAGGATGCACATAATTGACCTTGCGAGCAGTTAGAGGACTGGAGGGATCTATTGATAGCTTCTGTGAACCTGAGACTTGAATTCCCCTCCGTTCCTAACTAAAGTAAGCTGCTTATAACTGTACGCAATGTAAACACGCAACCCTTTCGCTTATAGCTGTACTCTCAGTCTCTGTGTGATTGTGGAAGCAAGGGAGGGTTTCTTTAGTTCTGTGTCACACTCAACTGAGTGTCAACGCTTCTTCATATTATGTCTTTCATGTAGAAACACTTGTGTTATGTCCTCCCTGTCATGTAAAACACTTGTGTTATGTCTTTCCCACCATAGGACACGCTTCCAAAGAGAAACTGCCTAGGAAAACATTAGCCTTCAAGCATTGCATCTGTTATTGCACTGAACTTCATCAACACATTGCAGCAAGAACCCGACTGCTAGGGTGGAGTATCCTAATGTCTATTACAATAAGTCTCCATACACCTCTCCAAACCACCCTCCTCCATCTATCTTCTCCATCATGCAACAATGACCTGAGTATGATGATAGCTTCCTTTGAGCAAGAGCTGCAACAGCGAGACAGTCCGTATCAGACAGGAGTGAGCAAAGGGAGACATATTTTTGTAGCTATGGAGCGAAGAAGCAAAGATGTAGCGGATTTCGATGTGTATGCAATCGAAGCTCCAAGGGATGTTTACAGGCTGCGTGCAGTAATCAAGCTGGCAAGACACACATATCCTGATGTCTTTAATGACTTGTCACGGACGATTCTGAAAGGGTTTCCACCGATGGTCATGAATTGCCCTGAGGAAAGTAAGTGTTTGCCTTTGGCCAGTTCATAATATGTTTCAAGGCCATTGCATTACATCGCATCACATTGCATGAGTATGACTAGATTCTACTCGAGATATGTTCACGGTATCATAAAAGATGTGCGTATGGCATATTGTTAACCAGCCCTGACAGTGACCATGCGTTTGTTTACTATAATTATTCTGATGTTATTCATGTTGACTTAAATGGAGTTAGTGACAACTTTCTGTGAATTGCACAACTTTGTTTTTAGTTCAGTTGATGTATTCATGTGCACACGTGTGTGTGCGCGTGCTGGGCATGCGTGTTGGCATGCTGGGCATGTGTTTGTGTATGTGCTGGGCATGTGTGTGTATATGTGTGCTGGGCATGTGTTTGTATATGTCCTGGGCATGTGTTTGTGTACGTACTGGGCATGTGTGTGTATATGTGTGCTGGGCATGTGTTTGTGTACATGCTAGGCATGTGTGTGTATATGTGTGCTGGGCATGTGTTTATATACGTGCTGGGCATGTTTGTGTATGTGCTGGGCATGTGTGTATATATATGTGTGCTGGGCATGTGTTTGTGTACATGCTAGGCATGTGTGTGTATATGTGTGCTGGGCATGTGTTTATATACGTGCTGGGCATGTTTGTGTATGTGCTGGGCATGTGTGTATGTATATGTTTGCTGGGCATGTGTTTGTGTACATGCTAGGCATGTGTGTGTATATGTGTGCTGGGCATGCGTTTATATACGTGCTGGGCATGTTTGTGTATGTGCTGGGCATGTGTGTATATATATGTGTGCTGGGCATGTGTTTGTGTACATGCTAGGCATGTGTGTGTATATGTGTGCTGGGCATATGTTTGTATACGTGCTGGGCATGTGTTTGTGTATGTGTTGGACATGTGTGTGTGTGCATGCATGTGTGCATGCATGTGTGCATGCATGCTGGGCATATGGGCTTGTAGTATGTGTGTGTATGTCAGTACCTCTACGTACTTGTGTGTAACCATGCGTGTACTGCATGGATGTTTGTGTGTGTGTGTGTGTGTGTATGCATGTCAGTGCATACTATAATTAGAATTTCCATGGAAAAACCTTTCATGTTCTTCTAGCCCCAAGGGCCCTCTCTCTCATCAACCTCAGTCCTACAGACGACTCCTTATTACAATAAGTCCTGCAATAGCAGACAGATCCTTATTACAATAAGTCCTGCAATAGCGGACAGACTCCTTATTACAATAAGTCCTGCAATAGCGGACAGACTCATAAGTCCTACAATAACAGTCCTACAATAACAGACAGATCCTTATTAAGTCCTATAATAGCGGACAGACACCTTATTACAATAAGTCATACTATAGCAGAAAGACTCCTTATTACAATAACTCCTACAATAGCATACAGACTCCTTATTACAATAAGTCATACAATCGCAGAAAGACTCCTTATTACAATAAGTGCTGCAGTAGCAGAGAGACTCCTTATTACAATAAGTCCTATAGTGGCAGAAAGACTCCTTATTACAATAAGTCCTATAGTGGCAGAAAGACTCCTTATTACAATAAGTCCTATAGTGGCAGAAAGACTCCTTATTACAATAAGTCCTATAGTGGCAGAAAGACTCCTTATTACAATAAGTCCTATAGTAGCAGACAGACTCCTTATCACAATAAGTCCTATAGTAGCAGACAGACTCCTTATCACAATAAGTCATGTAGTATCATTAAAAAAAATCACCAAAAAACCATCATGGAGGTCTGTGTCAGTCTTTTCCTGCTTTTTTAGCTGAGGAAAGCTACACACTTTTAACCCTTTCCCGCTGGATTTACACAGCACTTACTAATAATAGTGACACTATTTTACAATATGTTTTTTAAATCAATCAGGAGTACACAAATGTCCTTAGCAACCATGGTTGGTGTTATGGCACAGGTCTTGACCAACATTGCGGTCAATAGTATGTTGCCTAGCAACTGAACACAAATACCATTATGTAATTAGCTTCTTATATTTTTAGGCGAGCTAAATATTTTATTGATGTTAAGCACAACTCACTTAGCTGCTCACTCACCATTATTCAAAATAACATATAACATGTAGCTATATATACTTTCTTTTGATGCAGATGCTAAAATATTTTATTAAGATTTCCAGCATTTAGCCTGGGAACACAAAATGTAAGCGCACAAATTACAATGCAACAGCTAACAATACAACACACAAACAACAACAAAAACAAGCGGAGTTGACTGTGGCAGCAGATTATGGTCGTAGTAGCTTGTGAAAGTTCAAAAGACTAACAGGTCCACCATAAAAGGGGTTGATCAGCGGCGGTAATCTCTGACCTTCCTGGTCATTTGCAACACAAAGATGGACGTTACAACTGGAGCATTTGATCAGACTCCGTGCCTATAGCCAGCATCAGGGAGATTATTTCTCTTGTTAGACGTTCAATTCACTTGTTCTTCTTCTCTACATGTACTGGCCAATGATGATCATAGCCATTAGATAGACAGATAGTTAGCTAGTACCCGCGAAGTGCCAGTAAATTGGGTCGCCAGGGAAAGAAAGTGTACTTAGCTAGCTTGCTATTTACCACCTGGGAGCTCTTGGTCCTGTTCTTCACAATCATAAGAGTCCATATTTTCACTGCTAGGCACATCAGCGGAACTACCACTGGCCTGGCCAAAAACGGGTTGAGAATCCATCATTTCACTCAGAGATGCTGGCTCTTCCACATCTTTAGTGTGTAGTCATGGTAGGCAAACATCCCTTCTCCTTCCTCGCCACTGCTTTCCAATTCAGAGAGCCAAAAATGTTGTTATCCAGCATTGCTAAAACATAGTCCACATTTAGTCTCGAAGCCATTTTTTCCGATCGCACGGGTAATTTTGACCTCAGGATTTCCATGTAGTTACCTAGGTGTTACACGTTAGATATTTTTAATTTATATCAAGCAGGGCACTGAGCATGCCCAGATATCTTTAATGTGAGCATAACTCAAACAAACGATTTGATAATATTTTTTACTGTAGCCGTTACAAGAAACATCATATATGGTATCTACAGCAGTGAATCGGTTAAATGGAACCTCTCTGAATCCCTTCACTTTTGAAAAAGATGGTACTCTATCAAGGGGACTATAGGGGGGCTATAGGCCTCTGTGGGGGTCCAAAGGACTGAATGGGGGGAGAGTCTTGAGAGGGGCGGGACTTGAGATGGGGGGAGTCCCCACTCACAGTTCCCGGGGGGCTGCTCCGGCAGTATTTGTAGCCATATTAGACATGGTCTGGGAGCAAGTTTGAATCATCGGCAATGCTACAAAAATTGAATTCTCTCACTTTTACTCGACGATGATTGGTCCCCGATGGGGCTCCAGGCCTCCATAATTCCCCCCCTCCCGAACCCCTTCCTGTGTCCATCACTGCTTCAGGATGGATTACTTTGCTATAAGCATGAAGTAGTGATAGGCAGCTTTTGTTTGCTTATCTTAATGGAACCCATTCTTACACCAACTTCAGTTTATTGTATTGAGTTTGAAGCGATTATCTCTGAAGAAAGTTTAAAACAATAACTCAAGGGTCACAGTCATTATGTTACAGGCATGTGGGTGGTTCTCAAGCTAAATCTCTATACACTGGGTGCTTGGTCCGAATAGCTTGCACCCATGTCAATGCTGAAACTTGCCCAGTGGTGGGAGCTTAGCATGTGGAGTTCAGTGTACGAAGATGATGTGAGAAATAACAAGTGAGATCTTCCACTTGAGCCTCTAATGAGGTGGATAACGTTTTAGGTATTTTCACAACACTTAGCTAATACTTACTCACCACTTGGCTAATACCTTCTCACCACTTAGCTAATACAATTTTCACAACACTTAGCTAATACTTACTCACCACTTGGCTAATACCTTCTCACCACTTAGCTAATACAATTTTCACCACTTAGCTAATACAATTTTCACCACTTAGCCCTTAGAGGACAAAGACAATGCCTTCCTTAAGACGACAGCCATTACATTACTAAACTTACGCTGAGAACGGACTATTTTACCCACCTGCATTTTTCAAGATTAAAGTTAGCTGTACTTCAGGCTCCTACTCAAAGGATGGGTTTGTTTAAGTTCCATTGTTACTGACTGGAACTCAACTTGACTTCTCTGAACAAGTAGTTTCTCAATCCTTTATCTCTAGCACTTCTTGTTTAATTACCTATTCTAGCATTTCATTCGAGCCGAGTGATTTTGTCACCCCCTACTTGGTTGAGGTGTTGGACTATGCTAGCTTTCAAGACTACAAACTTTGTTCAGGTCACTGCCTAGTATGAGCTAACACTGTCAACATTTTAGTTTGTAACTAAGGATGCTTCTATAGTAGCACTTATGTTGAACTTTTTCTCATCTTTTCAGATCGCGGTGTGCCTGGCATGGAATATGTTGGACTTTATGGCTTAGATTCTGAGAGTCTATAAGTAGGTCTGTAAGTGTTTAGCTAAAAGCTAGCTATCAACTTAGTAACTGGGCTATTTTTAAAATATAGTTAGCTAGTGCCTAAGGCAGTTTCTTGTGCCTGGCATGGAATATGTTGGACTTTATGGACATCCGATTAGATCTGAAGCTTAGTTTTGTAAGTGTTGCTATTAACTTAGTAACTAGGCAATATTTAGCTAGTGCCTAAGGCTGTTTCTTGTGCCTGGCATGGAATATGTTGGACTTTATGGACATCTGAGCTTAGATCTGAAGCATAGTTTTGTAAGTGTTTAGCTAAAAGCTAGCCATTAACTTAGTAGCTGTCTATTTTTTTAGCTAAGTGCCTAAGGCTGTTTCTTGAGCTAGCTAGCTATATTGTTTGCCTCCTGAGGGACTATAATTCTATAGTAACTCTACAAAGAAGTTGCTCACTTTCTCCAAGTCTAAGATGTGCCTGCCTATCCTAGGAGCTAGTAGAAAAAGGATCCTAAACTTCATGGGCAATAGAGAAACTGGCAGTTCTGATCAATAATAATGTTTTGGATGTTACATTATTGATGATAATTTATAATAGCCATGAGCGCTTTTCACTTTCCACTGCTGCCAGGTGCTAGCTTGTCCTATAAGTCAGGTGGTATAAGCTTGTCCTGTAGGTCAGGTGGACCCATATCATATTGTGTAATCGAGGAAATATGGTGATTTATTTTCCTTGCTAGAGACTTTGTAGGGTGAACAATCTCTTCTGCAGTACTAAAATATTATGTCGGTAGTTGCACTACAGTGTTAATGTAAAGCCACACCCAGGACACACCCACTTTCTGACCTGACAACCTTATAATTTCCTGAGGTACCTCTGTGCCGTTTACTTGCTAGAGATGGTAGGAGAACATTTTTGGGGCGCTTCCCACAACAAAGAATGGGGTATATTTTGCTCAGCAGTTATGCTACATGGTAAAGGGTCAGTCATAAAGAAGAAGCATGTCATGAATCCATGACCGTCATCTCCACGTAACGTTTAATTATGTCATGGGTTCGTGACAGTCGTCCTGCGAGCGTTAGCTAACACAACGTTCGAGTTTACATAAGAAGTTTGAAATTTTTGTTCCTCTGGGGGAAAAACACACAAATTAGTGTCCATTTATGAAGGACCTCCATTATTATACATGCACCACTGCCCCAGTACCTACCTAAACTACGTATATAATATCCGAATGACTTTTTAAACACACACAGAGAGCTTCCTTGGCACTAAAATCACTTCCTCGGGGAGAGGGTTTGGGGGTCTGGTGGGGGAGAAGTTACTCACGTATTTTTTCCCTTCATATCTGGGAAAATTTTCCCCGGTACTTGTAATACTCACTCTGTGAGGGGAGAGAGGTGGGGGGAGGGAGAATTAAATAACCATAAGTTGGAATTTTCCCGACAAGTCTTCCTAACAACTCTGAGGAGATGTGTGCTGCAACCAGAGCTCTGGTACGGGGAGGTAGAGTGACAGCATGATCTAATTACATCATGTGACCAATAGTACGCCTTGATAAGTAGGCGTGTCAGTTACCAATGGCTAGCCAGTGAAAATGCCGTTACTTATATGGTGTGTAATTTATCCTCACCTTACACGCCACATCCTCGCACCACACTCACTCTTGCACCACACTCACTCTTGCACCACACTCACTCTCACACCACACTCACTCTTGCACCACACTCACTCTTGCACCACACTCACTCTCACACCACACTCACTCTTGCACCACACTCACTCTCACACCACACTCACTCTTGCACCACACTCACTCTCGCACCACACTCACTCTTGCACCACACTCACTCTTGCACCACACTCACTCTTGCACCACACCCACTCTTGCACCACACTCACTCTCACACCACACTCACTCTCACCACACTCACTCTTGCACCACACTCACTCTTGCACCACACTCACTCTCACACCACACTCACTCTTGCACCACACTCACTCTTGCACCACACTCACTCTCACACCACACTCACTCTTGCACCACACTCACTCTCACACCACACTCACTCTTGCACCACACTCACTCTCACACCACACTCACTCTTGCACCACACTCACTCTCGCACAACACTCACTCTCGCACCACACTCACTCTTGCACCACACTCACTCTCACACCACACTCACTCTTGCACCACACTCACTCTCACACCACACTCACTCTCGCACCACACTCACTCTTGCACCACACTCACTCTCACACCACACTCACTCTTGCACCACACTCACTCTCACACCACACTCACTCTTGCACCACACACACTCTTGCACCACACTCACTCTCACACCACACTCACTCTTGCACCACACTCACTCTCACACCACACTCACTCTCACACCACACTCACTCTTGCACCACACTCACTCTCACACCACACTCACTCTTGCACCACACTCACTCTTGCACCACACTCACTCTTGCACCACACTCACTCTTGCACCACACTCACTCACACCACACTCACTCTTGCACCACACTCACTCATGCACCACACTCACTCTTACCACACTCACTCTTGCACCACACTCACTCTCACACCACACTCACTCTCACACCACACTCACTCTTGCACCACACTCACTCTCACACCACACTCACTCTCACACCACACTCACTCTTGCACCACACTCACTCTCACACCACACTCACTCTTGCACCACACTCATTCTTGCACCACACTCACTCTTGCACCACACTCACTCTTACACCACACTCACTCACACCACACTCACTCTTGCACCACACTCACTCTTGCACCACACTCACTCTTGCACCACACTCACTCTTGCACCACACTCACTCTTGCACCACACTCACTCTTGCACCACACTCACTCTCACACCACACTCACTCTTGCACCACACTCACTCTTGCACCACACTCACTCTTGCACCACACTCACTCTTGCACCACACTCACTCTTGCACCACACTCACTCTTACACCACACTCACTCTCACACCACACTCACTCTTGCACCACACTCACTCTTACACCACACTCACTCTCACACCACACTCACTCTTGCACCACACTCACTCTTACACCACACTCACTCTTGCACCACACTCACTCTTGCACCACACTCACTCTTGCACCACACTCACTCTTGCACCACACTCACTCTTGCACCACACTCACTCTCACACCACACTCACTCTCACACCACACTCACTCTTGCACCACACTCACTCTCACACCACACTCACTCTTGCACCACACTCACTCTTGAACCACACTCACTCTCACACCACACTCACTCTTGCACCACACTCACTCTCACACCACACTCACTCTCACACCACACTCACTCTTGCACCACACTCACTCTTGCACCACACTCACTCTTGCACCACACTCACTCTTACCACACTCACTCTTGCACCACACTCACTCTCACACCACACTCACTCTCGCACCACACTCACTCTTGCACCACACTCACTCTTGCACCACACTCTTACACCACACTCACTCTCACACCACACTCACTCTCACACCACACTTACTCTCACACCACACTCACTCTTGCACCACACTCACTCTCACACCACACTCACTCTTGCACCACACTCACTCTTGCACCACACTCACTCTTGCACCACACTCACTCTCACACCACACTCACTCTCACACCACACTCACTCATGCACCACACTCACTCTTGCACCACACTCACTCTCACACCACACTCACTCTCGCACCACACTCACTCTCACACCACACTCACTCTTGCACCACACTCACTCTTGCACCACACTCACTCTTGCACCACACTCACTCTTGCACCACACTCACTCTTGCACCACACTCACTCTCCCACCACACTCACTCTCACACCACACTCACTCTCACACCACACTCACTCTCACACCACACTCACTCTCACACCACACCATATTCACACACATCACTCACAAACCTCACACACTAACACTACATACCTCACTCACACACCATACTCACAGACCTCATTCACAAACCTTCCACTCCCACTCCGCACCACACTCACTCTCACACCACACTCACTCTCACACCACACTCACTCTCACACCACACTCACTCTCACACCACACTCACTCTCACACCACACCATATTCACACACATCACTCACAAACCTCACACACTAACACTACATACCTCACTCACACACCATACTCACAGACCTCATTCACAAACCTCCCACTCCCACTCACACACTCATACAGCCTACTACCCACATGGCTTCATCTTTACGCTGGAGCCATCTCAATCCGGGTCTTCTGACCAGCATCCTTCCACTCGGCCAGCCAACCACAAGGGAGTCTGCACTCACCAAGGTGAACGAGGCTTCCACCCCATGCCCGAGAGTCTCGACCCTAACGCTGGCGAGCACCACATTTATCGAAACAGCGATCTCATGATGCCTGACCAGCATTGCACTCAACATCCTCAATGCTTTAAGTCAAATCATAACGACATGGAACTGATTCCTGGCCCAGCACACGATGCAGATGAGGGGAGGGGTGTGTCTAGTTCAGCATGTGACACTGGTGAGCTCATCATTGCATCCGAAGAGATGTCGTCTTCAAGAAGGGGAATCAGTAATGGAGGTGTTGCATTGACTCATGGACCATTATGCATGGAAGACCCACCTAAGTTTGGTTCCAAATTTCCTTCTATTGTCACCCGGGAAGGAATGCAGACTGAAAACCCAACAAAAGGGAACAACTTTCCCCCGACAGGGACCGAGGTAATGAACGACATAGCTGGGCCTCTAGATGACACTGAGACAATCCCTGCTCTGGGTAACTCTCCTTCATTCTCAGCACACGCCTCAAATTTTATGGCAATAGTTATTCCCAAGAAGCAAGACTCAGATGGTAAAGATGAACCGCTCTCAAATCCAAAGAGATGCAAACTACCTAGTAGCGAGTGGAAGAGCCAAAAGGAGGAGGAGATAGAATGCTTGGAGTTGACTGAGGATGGTCATGGCGTGGGGGGTCCGGTCTCCTTGTGGGAAGCACAGCTTCTTGAGCACGCATGCAATAGAACTTGCACTGATGAGGTAAGCGTAGAGTAGCATGTGCTGAAGGGGTGACAGCACCATTTTTTGGGGAGCATGTATTTCTCCCCTTTCCATCCCTTGTGGTTACCACTTTATAGCTCCGTAGATTCTGTAAACTTCATGGTATGGACTTGATATAATAGCTCAAAAGATAGGTCTCTCTGTGTGCTTTCTGTTGATACTAAAATAGTTGTCATAAGTATAACTATAGCCAAGTTACTGGAGCTACAAGTGGAGGGAACCTCAAAAACCTGAATGACTGATTTTGCCGCATAAATATCTCCAGATTGCCAAATGCTAGCAAGTTCAAATTAGCACCAGTGTCTAGAGGAAGCTCTACTCTACACAATGAGTGTTTTCATTAGGCACTAAAATGTAAGTACGTGGTCAAGCGTGCGGGTGGAAAATGAATTTCGGTAATAATGATTAAAACTCATTTTCCACCCGCGCACTTGACCGCGTACTTACGTTTTAGTGCCTAATGAAAACACTCATTGTGTAGAGTAGTGGCCACTGGTGCTAATTTGAACTCGCTAGCATTTGGCAATCTGGAGATATTTATGCGGCAAAATCAGTCATTCAGGTTTTGAAGTTCCCTCCACTTTAGGTCCAGTTACTTGGCTATAGTTATACATATGAAAAATATTTTAGTATCAAAAGAGAGCACACAGAGAGACCTATCTTTTGAGCTATAAATCAAGTCCGTACCATGAAGTTTACAGAATCTACGGAGCTATAAAGTGGTAACCACAAGTTTTAATGATGCTGTCCCCCCTTCAGTCGAGCATGTTTGTGTTGTGCCCGGAGTATGTGGGCATTTCTGTGTACACAGAGAGGGTTCAAGCATTCCTGGTGGCTCATGTGAGACTGTCTTGGTTGTAAAAAATGTTATTTAACATCTTGTGGTTTTGGGAAGGAGAATGACCAGGGGAATACCCCAAACCTGACAACAGCTAAGAGGAAACCCAAATATATATGATAATATTATGTGATATATGTTAGGTATTAGTATGCATATAATTATGTACATGCTGGTCTAATTAGCATTCCTCCTAGCCCATGAATATAATTACAATTTATTTGTACAGCCGGCATTTTTCCTCTCCTCTTGCTCCCTTGACTGGTTCCTCAAAAACCCTGGGGCTATATACATCACCATAAAACCCTGGTGCTATATACATCACCATAAAACCCTGGTGCTATATACATCACCATAAAGGCTTGAGAATATTTATATATATTTTGTGTCTAACCATTACCTTAGCCCTAAGCTTAACAATAGTCCTGGTCCTTAACCGTAGCCACTGCTATTTAATCAATTAATCCTAACCCATTTCCCTGGCCTCAATAGTAGCCCATTGTCCTGGCCTCAATCATAGCCCATTGTCCTGGCCTCAGTACTAGCCCATTGCCCTGGCCTCAATCCTAGCCCATTGCCCTGGCCTCAATCCTAGCCCATTGCCCTGGCCTCAATGCTAGCCCATTGCCCTGGCCTCAATCCTAGCCCATTGCCCTGGCCTCAATAGTAGCCCATTGCCCTGGCCTCAATCCAGCCCATTGTCCTGGCCTCAATACTAGCCCATTGCCCTGGCCTCAATCCAGCCCATTGTCCTGGCCTCAATACTAGCCCATTGCCCTGGCCTCAATCCTAGCCCATTGTCCTGGCCTCAATACTAGCCCATTGCCCTGGCCTCAATACTAGCCCATTGCCCTGGCCTCAATCCTAGCCCATTGCCCTGGCCTCAATAGTAGCCCATTGCCCTGGCCTCAATCCAGCCCATTGTCCTGGCCTCAATACTAGCCCATTGCCCTGGCCTCAATCCAGCCCATTGTCCTGGCCTCAATACTAGCCCATTGCCCTGGCCTCAATCCTAGCCCATTGTCCTGGCCTCAATACTAGCCCATTGCCCTGGCCTCAATACTAGCCCACTGGCCTCAATCCTAGCCCATTGCCCTGGCCTCAATAGTAGCCCATTGCCCTGGCCTCAATCCAGCCCATTGTCCTGGCCTCAATACTAGCCCATTGCCCTGGCCTCAATCCAGCCCATTGTCCTGGCCTCAATACTAGCCCATTGCCCTGGCCTCAATCCTAGCCCATTGTCCTGGCCTCAATACTAGCCCATTGCCCTGGCCTCAATAGTAGCCCATTGCCCTGGCCTCAATAGTAGCCCATTGCCCTGGCCTCAATAGTAGCCCATTGCCCTGGCCTCAATACTAGCCCATTGCCCTGGCCTCAATAGTAGCCCATTGCCCTGGCCTCAATCCAGCCCATTGCCCTGGCCTCAATAGTAGCCCATTGTCCTGGCCTCAATACTAGCCCATTGCCCTGGCCTCAATACTAGCCCATTGTCCTGGCCTCAATACTAGCCCATTGCCCTGGCCTCAATACTAGCCCATTGCCCTGGCCTCAATAGTAGCCCATTGCCCTGGCCTCAATAGTAGCCCATTGCCCTGGCCTCAATAGTAGCCCATTGCCCTGGCCTCAATACTAGCCCATTGCCCTGGCCTCAATAGTAGCCCATTGCCCTGGCCTCAATCCAGCCCATTGCCCTGGCCTCAATAGTAGCCCATTGTCCTGGCCTCAATACTAGCCCATTGCCCTGGCCTCAATACTAGCCCATTGTCCTGGCCTCAATACTAGCCCATTGCCCTGGCCTCAATACTAGCCCATTGCCCTGGCCTCAATAGTAGCCCATTGCCCTGGCCTCAATAGTAGCCCATTGCCCTGGCCTCAATAGTAGCCCATTGCCCTGGCCTCAATACTAGCCCATTGCCCTGGCCTCAATAGTAGCCCATTGCCCTGGCCTCAATCCAGCCCATTGCCCTGGCCTCAATAGTAGCCCATTGCCCTGGCCTCAATCCTAGCCCATTGTCCTGGCCTCAATACTAGCCCATTGCCCTGGCCTCAATAGTAGCCCATTGCCCTGGCCTCAATACTAGCCCATTGCCCTGGCCTCAATAGTAGCCCATTGCCCTGGCCTCAATACTAGCCCATTGCCCTGGCCTCAATAGTAGCCCATTGCCCTGGCCTCAATCCTAGCCCATTGTCCTGGCCTCAATACTAGCCCATTGCCCTGGCCTCAATAGTAGCCCATTGCCCTGGCCTCAATACTAGCCCATTGCCCTGGCCTCAATACTAGCCCATTGCCCTGGCCTCAATACTAGCCCATTGCCCTGGCCTCAATAGTAGCATATTACCCTGGCCCCAACCGCAAACGTGTTGCTTAAAAGGGTGTGACATGGCATTAATAATGCGATTTAGTGAGCAATCGCGGAGTGTCCCTCACTAAAACAGCATGTGCTTGCCGGCATACTCGGGCTGCAACTATACACCTCCAGAAACTGGCCAAAGCTGTGCCACGAAAAAAGTAAGAAAAAAGATGCCCCATTATTTATATCCTTCCAAAGCGGCTATCTTGTTTAATGCTGGTGCCATCTAAATTAGTGTGGTTGATTAGTTTATCTCCATAATGATGTTTGGAGGAGATAATAGGTCTAGAGTACACACACTTGGCCTATAGTGTGGCCCAGCCAAAATGAGCACTGGTTGAATAGTTGAATCTTGGCGCTCTGGGGTCAAAGTGCTTGCATGTCATCTCTTTTTAAGTGCGGCAGACTGGAAGTACCTCCCCCACCCACGTACATCTGGGATCTCGTCAAACTGCCAATACGAATGTTTCTTTTATAATGAGGGGAGGGGACAATTCAGAATTTGTGAAATAATTGGAAGATGGTATACAAAAATATATAGAGGATGCTGGCATGAAAAAAATGAAGACGGCAGGAGAATTGTGTAATTCCCAGGGGTGGAAAATCACATCCAAGCCACCATCCTTGCTTTATACACCATTATGCTAGAGGTCCTTGATGTATACACCATTGATACCATTATGCTAGAGGTCCTTGATGTATACACCATTGATACCATTATGCTAGAGGTCCTTGATGGCTGCAGCATTGATACCATCATGGCACCGCTAATGCTCTGACGTGAGGAAGCCCTTGATGATTGGATACAGTTTTGCTATTTGTGTCAAAAATGATATTCCTTAACTAACAAAGCATATCTTGCAATTCAAACCAAACATTTTTTTAATCTAGATTTTAAAATTTAAACATTTCTAGGAAGTATACAATATTGGCTTAGAGGGCTTAGAGTAACTGAAAACAATTGTAATCTTACTAAATGTTTTTGATTTAATTTGTGCAGTATATATGCGAGCTTGAACACCCAGATCTATCTTCTTGTGAAGATGTGGATCAGATGACCAATGTCGGCCATCAACTGGAAAGTGAGTGGGGTCATCTAGCGATCGACTTGAAGCAGCCAATTCGTCGCCACTGTAGTGGTTGTCAATGCCCCGGGGCAGGTTGCAAGGTCACTCACCTGGCTGCGGGATGGTACGTAAGTAGTGATACGAAAAGCCACTGGCGGAGATGCTATTGTTGAGCTAGTGCGTGGCCTGCATGCACTTGTGTACTAGTATTGAATGCCAGGCATTGACTGGAGAGCTTAGAACTAGAACATGTTGATGAACCGAGTAACTATGTCCATCATCCATTCCTGTCAGCTACTAGTATTGAATGCTAGGCATTGACTGGAGAGCTTAGAAAAGAGAAAGAACTAAAACATGTTGATGAACCGAGTAACTATGTCCATCATCCATTCCTGTCAGCTACTAGTATTGAATGCTAGGCATTGACTGGAGAGCTTAGAAAAGAGAAAGAACTAAAACATGTTGATGAACCGAGTAACTATGTCCATCATCCATTCCTGTCAGCCACTAGTATTGAATGCCAGGCATTGACTGGAGAGCTTAGAAAAGAGAAAGAACTAAAACATGTTGATGAACCGAGTAACTATGTCCATCATCCATTCCTGTCAGCCACTAGTAATTGAATGCTAAGCATTGACTGGAGAGCTTAGAAAAGAGAAAGAACTAAAACATGTTGATGAACCGAGTAACTATGTCCATCATCCATTCCTGTCAGCCACTGCCTGGAGAGCTTAGAACTAGAACATGTTGATGAACCAAGTAACTATGTCCATCATCCATTCCTGTCAGCCACTAGTATTGAATGCCAGGCATTGACTGGAGAGCTTAGAAAAGAGAAAGAACTAAAACATGTTGATGAACCGAGTAACTATGTCCATCATCCATTCCTGTCAGCCACTAGTAATTGAATGTTAGGCATTGACTGGAGAGCTTAGAAAAGAGAAAGAACTAAAACATGTTGATGAACCGAGTAACTATGTCCATCATCCATTCCTGTCAGCCACTGCCTGGAGAGCTTAGAACTAGAACATGTTGATGAACCAAGTAACTATGTCCATCATCCATTCCTGTCAGCCACTAGTATTGAATGCCAGGCATTGACTGGAGAGCTTAGAAAAGAGAAAGAACTAGAGCATGTTGATCAATTGAGTAACTACATGTATGTCCGTCATTCTTTCCTGTCAGCCATGCAGCCCATTCTCACCTGCCTGTGCAGCAAGTTATTATTTTTTGTGTGTGAGGGTTTATGGAGGAGGTGGTTTTGGAGGGTGTGGCGTTTAGTAGGATCTTCGTTTTATGTTTATCTTATTTCTTATCGAGCTATCTGGTAAGGGGTTAAATCAGTTATTAAACCGTGCAGTCCATTCTTACTTGCACAGTGCATCATCAAGAATTTGCTTATTGCTGACTTCTCCTCCTGTGAGACGAGACACCATGGTGAACTTTAAACATATCACCATCTCAAAACTCACGCGTCACTAGCCTCAACAAGATATTCGATTCCTCTCATGGATACAAATTCATGAAAGCTTGAAGCAACTTCTCCCCATTGTAATCCTTTGAAGTACATATAAAGGGACACCTTCGACTGGCCGAAGAGTAACACACCAGTCCTTCTTAGTGAAGGTTACTGTTGGATTTCTTCTGGAGGCAGGCCTGACAGAAGCTCATTGATGAAGTGTCCAATCCTTCACAATCACCCACTGGCTGAACCAGCCAGACTTACAGGAAGGCACTTCATAGAGCACCTTCCCCCAAATAGCAATGGCAAAAGGTCCCTGTGTGCTTGCTACCTGTGCAGCTACAAAAAAGGAAGATGTAAAGTCAGAACTTCAGTTATATAGATGTAAGATTTGTAAAGTAGCTTTATATATTACACCTTGCTTTGAACTATACCACACAAAAGAACAATACCACACAAAAGTTAGTCCTATGCGTCACGTACCATCCATATTATAACTTTTTTTATTTATTGTCATCATTTTCTTTCTTTTTCTTTCTTCACTTTTTCTTGATTGTTTTTTCTTCCAGTAGCACAACTTTTACCAGTCCTATGTATGCAAACAACTATGACTATGAATAATATTTATAGTGGATATGTAATATAAATGCATAGTTGCTAGATCATCCAAAGCTAGCTGAGCTGAAATATATACTAGCACTGGCTATAGAATACCTTGGTTTTCTTGGCAGTCTACTAGCTACCTCCAGCGCTAGCTATTGCTGGCTATATCAGCTACAACTGCCTTCTTCAAGCGCTAGCTAATTTGCTAGCTATAATGATCATCTAAAACTGCCTATACACTTGAAGCGCTAGCTACTTTGCTAGCCAAAGATGACCTACAATTATTTACTTTACTAATAATAATTATTAGCTAACATATATAAATATGATCTACAACTGCCTACTTCGAACGCTAGCTATAAGATGACCTACAGCTAGCTACCTCGAGCGCTACCTGATGACCTATATACAACTAGCTAGCTAGCTATAAAAATGACCGAGCTAAAACTATCAACTTCGAGCACACTATGGAACAAACTGGCTAGCTCATCCACATAATAATACTTACTTGGAGTCTAGCTTCACTTGTCTTGCCATCTCAAAAGATTCTTCTA
Organism: Cladorhizidae sp. MBARI D1340-BT2; assembly: GCA_028752905.1. Classification (NCBI taxonomy): domain Eukaryota; kingdom Metazoa; phylum Porifera; class Demospongiae; order Poecilosclerida; family Cladorhizidae; species Cladorhizidae sp. MBARI D1340-BT2. The sequence continues at coordinate 11,304,882 of JAQNBH010000004.1, read as the reverse complement.
GCCTCGTGTTGGGTAGAAGGTTAGGAGATAGTCTGAATATCACTGATAAGCTCACCTCAACAAGCCAGAAAAAAGAAAGAAAACCCCCCCAAAACATCAGATGATTTAAAAAACGGGTGATTCCAATAAACAGCGGCCACTGCAGGGGAAATTACCTGGGTAACTCCCTTCGCGTTCTAAGAGTTAACTTGGGAATGTGTCTGCACACTGCATTTTTCTCATTCGTGACGATTCACATGTACATGGCAGCAATACCAATGAACTGCGCTGGCTATGTTAGACCTCACCTAATGCAGTTTGCTAGCGAGGCTCTTGCTAGCCTACTCGGTTAGAAAAACACTACATTTGCTGAAATAGGCAGCGGCATCTTCGACTGATTCTTACAACCTTTTATTATTATTATTATTATTATTATTATTATTATTATTATTATTATTATTATTATTATTATTATTATTATTATTATTATTATTATTATTATTATTATTATTATTATTATTATTATTATTATTATTATTATTATTATTATTATTATTATTATTATTATTATTATTATTATTATTATTATTATTATTATTATTATTATTATTATTATTATTATTATTATTATTATTATTATTATTATTATTATTATTATTATTATTATTATTATTATTATTATTATTATTATTATTATTATTATTATTATTATTATTATTATTATTTTTATTATTTTATTATTATTTTATTATTATTATTATTATTATTATTATTATTGTTAATTATTATTAGCTTTAACCATAAAATTAATTCGGGAAAATAATGTTGGTGATCATGTAGGGGGAGGGGGATGTCCCTCATTCTCATTTTTGTGCTCCTTTGCTATTGTCCTTTCCCGGGCAATGCCGGGAAAGGACAAAATATTTTTACAACTTTATCCTTTATCGAAGGATTAAGGCCTGCCGGGAGTTAGTTTTTTCTAATGCTAATAGTGATTGAAGCTGCTGTGTAGGCTGCTAAAAATGTGCCAGTGTGAGTTTTAGCGCTATGAACTTTGTTTGGGGGGGGGGGGGAGGGGGAAGGGGGTTTGCCATCACTATTATACAAATGGGTCAGACCAATATAGGGAACACTACACACTCCCTGATAGAGTGGATGATGTGCTTGTGGTCCATGTTGTTAATGTCTTCGCTCTTTCTCCTTCTCTAACAGACGTGTGATGGTGTGCTCTATATAGCTGGATAGTTTTCTACACAGATCTGTTCTCCTGCCACCACTTAAGAATTACTCGCCTCCCACTCCATCCCTCCCACTCCATCCCTCCCACTCCATCCCTCCCACTCCATCCCTCCCACTCCATCCCTCCCACTCCATCCCTCCCACTCCATCCCTCCCACTCCATCCCTCCCACTCCATCCCTCCCACTCCATCCCTCCCACTCCATCCCTCCCACTCCATCCCTCCCACTCCATCCCTCCCACTCCATCCCTCCCACTCCATCCCTCCCACTCCATCCCTGTTTTCCACATGCTTTCAAAAACCCATCAAATGAACTAAATTGTTATAAAATGTGGGGACCATGTGGGGACCTGCTGTAGTGACTTACTTTCCCTTGCCTTTTTCGTACCCCTCGCCACCCCCACCTCCCCCAACTGCTCCCGCCCCACTTTCCCCCCCTCTCTCTCTCTTTTGATTTGTTAACAGCATTCAATCTATTTCCCCATCCAGTGGGCAACACACCCCTTCCAACTCCCCATCCAGCGGGGGACATGCCCCTTCCTACTACACATCCAGTGGGCAACACACCCCTTCCAACTCCCCATCCAGCGGGGGACATGTCCCAACCAACTACACGTCCAGTGAGAGATACACTCCTTCCAACTCTCCATCAAGTGGAAGTCGCATCCCTTCCAACTCCCTGCCATTATCTTTGAAGGGCCTTTTGGATATCTCAGTCGACTCACAACCTGCTAACTGTTCCATCACTCCCAAGAATGAAGGTCTCTGGAAAGTTGAGAACGCTCCCAATGTTGCCTTACAACACTCTACCGAGGAGGAAAGTATAGGTGTGGCCAAACAAGTATGTCACATGATGTCACAACAAGAAGTGGGTTTGTCTGGGAAGACCGGTAGTGATCAGTACGTGCCGAGTGTGCAAGTTAATGTATTTCCCGATATTTCCATGTACAAGGATTTTCCACCAGGAACTCGTTGTATCTACACCACTGAGGTAAATGTGCGATTTTGACCTGTTGTTATAATGGTGGTCATGTTATGTTAAAGTCGGCATGGCAATAAGTAATAATTTTTTCCTTCTTTACTTAATTAGAAATCTCTGCACCTTGGTCACCAGTATCCTCGTCCTGATGTGGGGATAAATCCACCATTGGGCAAAGGAGGGTTCGGTGTAGTTTATGCTTGTACCATAAACAATTGTCACTATGCTGTGAAGAAGGTGAGTGCCACATTAACAAGAGTAGTCTAGTATTTACATGTCATTTTGTATGGAACAGCTGCCATGAACACTTGCAGCCACACACTCGGACATTGTTCACTAAGAGTATAATAACCGATGACACACTGCAAGCAGGTAGACAAACTTGACAATGGTCATAAAAGCTTTACTAAAAGATGAACTGATTTCGCTGAACGCTGCATTTTGATCTGGACATGCCCAGTGGACTATTCATCAATATTTAAACCAACTGCAGCTTATTATATCTGCATCTAAGAATATGAGTAATTTGAATAGTTTACTCTCAGTCTCAGTTGACATAATAACATTACAATATCTGGCTCAATAATCAACTTGAAATTGTATTCTCTTGATGTTTTGACTAGATGCTCTAGCCTTCATCAGGAATAATGACTAGATGCTCTAGTCTTCATCAGGAATAATGACTAGATGCTCTAGCCTTCATCAGGAATAATGACTAGATGCTCTAGCCTTCATCAGGAATAATGACTAGATGCTCTAGCCTTCATCAGGAATAATGACTAGATGCTCTAGCCTTCATCAGGAATAATGACTAGATGCTCTAGCCTTCACCAGGAATAATAAGTAGACAAAAAAGGAGTTAGAACTGTGTATACTGCTTTTATAAGAACACAAAGTTGGTGATCAATTGGTTAAAATGAAGGAAAAAGAACTGTGCACACCAAACCCTCTACCAGGCATGCTCAGTAAGCTGCTCTTCTGTTATAGGATGGACAGGAAAGCTTACTTCCGGTTTGATCGAGTGAGTAAGCACAAAAATAGGTCAACAGTCACAGCTGCTAACATGGACCATTTCTTGCAGGTCGCTACTTCTGTTTCTGGTAGTTCTTCTTCTGAGGAAAGCTGCAAAGGCAACTATGCTTACTAGGAACCACTCTGAATTAGAGACAGGAGGCGCTCCTGGGAACCACTGACAGGAGGCGCTCCTGGGAACCACTCTGAATTAGAGACAGGAGGCGCTCCTGGGAACCACTCTGAATTAGAGACAGGAGGCGCTCCTGGGAACCACTCTGAATTAGAGACAGGAGGCACTCCTGGGAACCACTCTGAATTAGAGACAGGAGAACCATTCTGAATTAGAGACAGGAGGCACTCCTGGGAACCACTCTGAATTAGAGACAGGAGAACCATTCTGAATTAGAGACAGGAGGCGCTCCTGGGTTTATTTCCTTGCTATAAGTTTTATTGTAGACACAGAGTGATAGTGATGTGTATGTAGCATTGGTATGCTTAATTCAATGGAGCTAATCTTCACACCAAACTGCAGCTTATTATACATGTATTTGCATTCTATTGATATGAAAAATTTGAAAGGTGTATATATATATATCAGAGGTCAATAAAATAAAATCTTAAAATCTGAAGGTGTCAATAAGATTAAGATCATACAAAAATTTAATGTCAAGAAATGAAGGAAATAATAATTTACCACGTAAATGATTTAGAGGGCACTTTACCTTTTAAAATTGCCATATTTGCTAGATCAGCGGCCACTCCTGTATAGTTGCCGCTCTCTAATAGTGGACCACTTTCCTCTTGCGGAGTGTAAGCATGGCCGCTCAAAACTAGAGCCACCCGTGGTCATTGCTGCCACACATCCTTACCCAAGCGCTCTCTCGGCAGTGAAGACAAAGAAATCCATTGCCTCAAAGAGAATAGAGTAGCTAGAGCAGAGAATGGAATAGATGCTGCAGCTAGAGCAGAGAATGGAGGAGCTTCTTTAGCTAGAGCAGAGAATGGAATAGATGCCGCAGCTAGAGCAGAGAATGGAGGAACTGCTGCAGCCAGAGCAGAGAATGGAGTAACTGCTGTAGTTAGAGCAGAAAATGGAGTAGCTGCTGCAGCTAGAGCAGAGAATGGAGGAGCTGCTGCAGCCAGAGCAGAGAATGGAGTAACTGCTGTAGTTAGAGCAGAGAATGCAGTAGATGCTGCTGCTAGAGCAGACATCAAGAAGGCTAACACCTCCTTCTAACTCAAGGAGCAGATGATGACAACTCCTCCGCTGATTTGTAAGCCATTGAAGATAAATACCAGGCATGATACTAATGAAGTTTTGTTGGAAGACTGCCAGCTTTTGCAGCTAGCTGAGTCAGTCTTCTTGTTTTGAAGGCTCAATATTGCCAACTGATGACTTGTCCCCATGCACGGTATATCATCAGCAGAGAACCAAGACTCATCAATTGTATTATTTCACAAGTCCACAGTAATAAACACCTCTCTCTCTCTCTCGTACTTGCTATTTTCCAACTCTGACCTCTCGAACCTGGTGAACTGAACAAAATGTAAAATGAAGTTGTTCTAGAAGACGACAGCTAGTAGCTCTCACAAACTTATTGCTGTATGGTACATTTCTACGCCTCGCGCAGGGCTCACGGCCATTGTTTACTTTGCCATGTGGTGTGTCAGCACTTGCCATCCCAAATATATAACCACTTCTCTCATTCTAGCACTACTCTCTAATAGTAGCATCCCTCTAATAGTAGCATCCCTCTAATAGTAGCATCCCTCTAATAGTAGCCTCCCTCTAATAGTAGCATCCCTCTAATAGAGTAGCATCCCTCTAATAGTAGCATCCCTCTAATAGTAGCATCCCTCTAATAGTAGCCTCCCTCTAATAGTAGCCTCCCTCTAATAGTAGCCTCCCTCTAATCCTCCCTCTAATAGTAGCATCCATCTATTAGTAGTCTCCATCTATTAGTAGCCTCCATCTATTAGTAGCCCCCTCTAATAGTGTATCCCTCTAATAGTAGCCTCCCTCTAATAGTAGCCTCCTTCTAATAGTATAATCCATCTATTAGTAGTCTCCATCTATTAGTAGCCTCCCTATAATAGTGTCTCATCTATTAGTAGCCTCCATCTATTAGTAGTCTCCATCTATTAGTAGCCCCCCTATAATAGTGTCTCCCTCTAATAGTAGCCTCCCTCTAATAGTAGCTTCCACCCAATAGTAGCATCTGCCTCCCTCTAATAGTAGCCTTATTCTAATAGTAGCCTCCCTCTAATAGTAGCTTCCACCCAATAGTAGCATCCCTCTAATAGTAGTTTCCCTCTAATAGTAGCCTCCCTCTAATAGTAGTCTCCCTCTAATAGTAGCCTTCTTCTAATAGTAGCTTACATCTAATACTAGTCTTCTAATAGTAGCCTCCCTATAATAGTAGTTTCCCTATAATAGTAACTTCCCTCTAGTAGTAGCCACCATCTAATAGTAGCCTTCTTTAATAGTAGCCTATTGGTAGTATTTCAAAGTGCAAAGTGTCCTACAAAGTTTGAGGTGTGAGCTTTGTTTTCATTGTGTGTGTGTGCATGTGTGTGAGTGTATGCATGTGTGTGAGAGTGTGAGCTTTGTTTTCATTGTGTGTGTGCATGTGTGTGAGTGTATGCATGTGTGTGTGAGTGTGTGAGCTTTGTTTTCATTGTGTGTGTGTGTGTGCATGTATGTGAGTGTATGCGTGTGTGTATGATTGTGTGAGCTTTGTTTTCATTGTGTGTGTGTGTGTGCATGTGTGTGAGTGTATGCGTGTGAGTGTGTGGGATTTGTTTTCATTGTGTGTGTGTGCATGCATACATCCGTGTGGGAGTAGTGTGTGTTTGCATGTTAGGCCTTCGCCATTTTGAAACAGGAGTCAAACTAGTTCTTCCACACTTCCTGATAAGATCTTAGTAAAGTATCATCTATTATCTTACTTAACCCTTTCACTGGCAGATTTACGGAGGACATTTTACAAAAATTGACACAATTTCACATAATATTTTTTATAGAGGACCTTATGAAGACAAGTACCCAACAACTATATATCAGGTGATAGCTGATGCATGAAGGGACGTTATGTTAAATTTTTGTTGCTTAGCAACAAACCACAGAAATGTGAATATTGTTATAAGAGACAGGAAGTAAAATAAAAGGGTTTATATCGGGTTTATATCATCTCAATTTCATATTACACATGAAACCAGCAATGTTAGCTGGTCAACTTTTGGTCAACAACAAGAACTGTTTGTAAAATAACCTCTCCTCCAACCCTGTCTTCTCCTCTGCTGCTTCCTCATCCTCCTCCTGCAGCTCCATGAGTGAAACTACCTTCCCAGGAGAAATAGTTCTTATTATTATGCTAGTTACTAGGCTTTACTATACAACACTTATCTATTCTTACCTTGGGGGAAGTCTTCATGACCATCGCTATCGTCTGAAGCTTCGCTTGGCAGAGTAGGGCGATCTATACTTTGAAAACTTGCTTCGTGGTCGGTGCCAACAGCTTCTGTTATAGCTACCATAGCATCACTGTCAACTACGCCACTTCCCAGGTAAGCACAGGCACTTTCTTCCTCTCCTTCACTAACGTCAATCTCGGACAGGCCGAAGTCATCCTCAAATAGGAAGTCTAACGCTTTGTCTCTACTCTAAAGCAAGTCGCCATTTCTTCTTCGAGACCGGGAATTAACCGGAAGTGATGTTTGCTGGCATGTTTACTTCCCTTTCCTCATTCCGTATTTTCCTGATATTCAGAGGTATATTAGAGGCATGCTTTGGGCATATTCGTACAATTTTTGAAGTTAATACCGCGAACGGTTAATTTTTTATGAATTGTTTCGTCGCGGTTAATCCGTTTTCGCGACTTAAGGGGGGACATCTGCACTTTTTTTAAATTTTTTTTAAACCTGTGGTTACAACTTTAGAGCTCAGTAGATTCTGCAAACTTCATGGTATGGACTTGATATATAGCTCAAAAGATAGGTCTCTCTGTGTGCTCTCTTTTGATACTAAAATATGTTTCATAGATATAACTATAGGCAAGTTACTAGACCCTAAAGCGGAGGGACCACAAAAACCTGAATCGCTCCAACCTCCATAGAAACCACTCTGAGTTGCGAAGTGCAAAAAAATTAAAAATGCTACGAGTGGCTAGAGGAAGCTCTAGAGTACACAAGGAGTATATTGAGTAGGCGTGAAAAATTTATTACCTGGTCAAGCGCGCGGTTGGAAAATTGAAGGCGTTGACAAGGCGACGCTTTGTCAACGCCTTCAATTTTCCAACCGCGCGCTTGACCAGGTAATAAATTTTTCACGCCTACTCAATATACTCATTGTGTACTCTAGAGCTTCCTCTAGCCACTTGTACCATTTTTAATTTTTTTGCACTTCGCAACTCAGAGTGGTTTCTATGGAGGTTGGAGCGATTCAGGTTTTTGTGGTCCCTCCTCTTTAGGGTCTAGTAACTTGCCTATAGTTATACCTATGAAACATATTTTAGTATCAAAAGAGAGCACACAGAGAGACCTATCTTTTGAGCTATATATCAAGTCCATACCATGAAGCTTGCAGAATCTACTGAGCTCTAAAGTTGTAACCACAGGTTAAAAAAATTAAAATTAAAATGCACAGACGGTCCCCCTTAAGTCGCTTATGCCAGTGAGAGGGTTAATAAGATCCTAAAAGAGTTATAGTCGAAATCTAGTGACCTCTGTCAGACCTTGCCTATTGCCACTCTATTTTCGCAATGGCAGTGTTCCCTGCTTGGCTCTTCCTAGATAGCCTATTGCCACTCTATTTTGGTAATGGCAGTGTTCCCTGCTTGGCTTTTCCTAGATTACCTATTGCCAACTCTATTTTGGCAATGGCAGGGTTCCCTCCTTGGCTCTTCCTAGATTCATGCAAAATTGACTACTTGCATCTGCTGCTTGATCACCGTTGGCTTCCATCTCTGCACCAGCACAGAGCTACACATGACTCTCGCCAGCATGCTCCGCTGTGGCCGTCTCAAAATATATAGGCAAACTCCCAATTTTTCGCGACAACAAAATCATTTACGTTGCGTCTAGTGTTAGCAAGGGAAACCATACAATTGCCACAGTAGAATGGTGCTACTAGCAAGGTCAGATATATAGCACTTGATTTTAGAAACTACACTTCTCAAGAGTCGACTAGTATATGGATAATGTGTGGTGTGATAGTATGCAAGCTAGTATACAGATAGTGTGTGATAATATGCAAGCTAGTATACAGATAGTGTGTGATAGTATGCAAGCTAGTATACAGATAGTGTGATAGTATGCAAGCTAGTATACAGATAGTGTGTGATAGTATCCAAGCTAGTATACAGATAGTGTGTGATAATAATGCAAGCTAGTATACAGATAGTGTGTGATAATATGCAAGCTAGTATACAGATAGTGTGTGATAGTATGCAAGCTAGTATACAGACAGTGTGTGATAGTATGCAAGCTAGTATACAGATAGTGTGTGATAGTATGCAAGCTAGTATACAGATAGTGTGTGATAGTATGCAAGCTAGTATACAGATAATATGCAAGCTGGTATATGGATAGTGTGTCATAGTATGCAAGCTAGTATACAGATAGTGTGTGATAGTATGCAAGCTAGTATACAGATAGTGTGTGATAATATGCAAGCTAGTATACAGATAGTGTGTGATAGTATGCAAGCTAGTATACAGATAGTGTGTGATAGTATGCAAGCTAGTATACAGATAGTGTGTGATAGTATGCAAGCTAGTATACAGATAGTGTGTGATAATATGCAAGCTAGTATACAGATAGTGTGTGATAATATGCAAGCTAGTATACAGATAGTGTGATAGTATGCAAGCTAGTATACAGACAGTGTGTGATAGTATGCAAGCTAGTATACAGATAGTGTGTGATAGTATGCAAGCTAGTATACAGATAGTGTGTGATAATATGCAAGCTAGTATACGGATAGTGTGTGATAGTATGCAAGCTAGTATACAGACAGTGTGTGATAGTATGCAAGCTAGTATACAGATAGTGTGTGATAATATGCAAGCTAGTATACAGATAGTGTGTGATAGTATGCAAGCTAGTATACAGATAGTGTGTGATAATATGCAAGCTAGTATACAGACAGTGTGTGATAGTATGCAAGCTAGTATATGGATAGTGTGTGATAGTATGCAAGCTAGTATACAGACAGTGTGTGATAGTATGCAAGCTAGTATACAGATAGTATGTAATAATTTGCAATGCTCCTTTCATTTTTAACATACTTGGTTAAAATTCAATTTTGCTTTACTTCTCCTCTAGACTCGGTTTCGGCGGGGCGAGTTGAATGTGTCACATAAGTTTAAACATCCTAACCTGACAGAACTGTTGGCTGTTACTATTGACCCAAGGGAAAACTTCTGCTATCAGTATATGCACAGGATGACTGGTTAGAGTTGGGAAAGGATCATCAACTTTGTTAATTTTTTTGTAGTGATTGTTGTTGTTGCTTTTTGTTTTTGAGAAGAGAAACTAGACCAACACCACACTGGGTTGAGGCAGGTTGAAGTAGGTTGAAAATAGCTCTATGGGGACACACACTGGACCAATACCACACTGGGTTGAGGCAGGTTGAAGTAGGTTGACAATAGGACACACACTGGACCAACACCACACTGGGTTGAGGCAGGTTGAAGTAGGTTGAAAATAGCTCTATGGGGACACACACTGGACCAACACCACACTGGGTTGAGGTAGGTTGAAGTAGGTTGAAAATAGCTCTATGGGGACACACACTGGACCAACACCACACTGGGTTGAGGCAGGTTGAAGTAGGTTGAAAATAGCTGTATGGGGACACACACACTGGACCAACACCACACTGGGTTGAGGCATGTTGAAGTAGGTTGACAATAGCTCTATGGGGACATACACTGGACCAACGCCACACTGGGTTGAGGCATGTTGAAGTAGGTTGACAATAGTTCTATGGGGACACACACTGGATCATCACCACACTGGGTTGAGGCAGGTTAAAGGAGGTTGACAATAGCTCTATGGGTACACACACTGGACCAACATCACACTGGGTTGAAGCATGTTGAAGTAACACACACTGGACCAACATCACACTGGGTTGAAGCATGTTGAAGTAGGTTGACAATAGTTCTATGGGGATACACACTGGACCAACATCACACTGGGTTTAGACAGGTTGAAGTACACTGTAGATTGACAATAGCTCTATGGGGACACACACTGGACCAACATCACACTGGGTTGAAGCATGTTGAAGTAGGTTGACAATAGCTCTATGGGGACACACACTGGACCAACATCACACTGGGTTGAAGCATGTTGAAGTAGGTTGACAATAGTTCTATGGAGACACACACTGGACCAACACCACACTCAGGTTGAAGGAGGTTGATAATAGCTCTATGGGGACACACACGGGACCAACACCACAAAGGGTTGAGGCAGGTTGAAGTAGGTTGACAATAGTTCTATGGGGATACACACTGGACCAACATCACACTGGGTTGAGTCAGGTTGAAGTAGGTTGACAATAGCTCTATGGGGACACACACTGGACCAACATCACACTGGGTTGAAGCATGTTGAAGTAGGTTGACAATAGCTCTATGGGGACACACACTGGACCAACATCACACTGGGTTGAAGCATGTTGAAGTAGGTTGACAATAGCTCTATGGGGATACACACTGGACCAACATCACACTGGGTTGAGGGATGTTGAAGTAGGTTGACAATAGCTCTATGGGGACTCACACTGGACCAACACCACACTGGGTTGAGGCAGGTTGAAGTAGGCTGACAATAGCTCTATGGGGACACACACACTGGACCAACACCACACTGGGTTGAGGCAGGTTGAAGTAGGTTGACAATAGCTCTATGGGGACACACACTGGACCAACACCACACTGGGTTGAGGCATGTTGAAGTAGGTTGACAATAGCTCTATGGGGACACACACTGGACCAACACCACACTGGGTTGAGGCATGTTGAAGTAGGTTGACAATAGCTCTATGGGGACACACACTGGACCAACGCCACACTGGGTTGAGGCATGTTGAAGTAGGTTGACAATAGTTCTATGGGGACACACTGGATCAACACCACACTGGGTTAAGCATGTTTAAGGAGGTTGACAATAGCTCTATGGGGACACACACTGGACCAACACCACACTGGGTTGAGGCAGGTTGAAGAAGGTTGACAATAGCTCTATGGGGACACACACACTGGACCAACACCACACTGGGTTGAGGCATGTTGAAGGAGGTTGACAATAGCCCCATGGGGACACACACTGGACCAACATCACACTGGGTTGAGGCAGGTTGAAGTAGGTTGACAATAGTTCTATGGGTACACACACTGGACCAACACCACACTGGGTTGAGGCAGGTTGAAGAAGGTCGACAATAGCTCTATCGGGACACACACTGGACCAACATCACACTGGGTTGAGGCATGTTGAAGTAGGTTGACAATTAGTTCTATGCGGACACACACTGGAACAACACCACACTGGGTTGAGGCAGGTTGAAGTAGGTTAACAATAGCACCATGGGGACTCACACTGGACCAACACCACACTGGGTTGAGGCAGGTTGAAGTAGGTTGACAATAGCTCTATGGGGACACACACTGGACCAACACCACACTGGGTTAAGGCAGGTTGAAGTAGGTTAACAATAGCACCATGGGGACTCACACTGGAGTCTGGACCAACACCACACTGGGTTGAGGCAGATTGAAGTAGGTTGACAATAGCTCTATGGGGACACACACTGGACCAACACCACACTGGGTTGAGGCAGGTTGAAGTAGGTTAACAATATGTGGGGACTCACACTGGACCAACACCACACTGGGTTGAGGCAGGTTGAAGTAGGTTGACAATAGCTCTATGGGGAAACACACTGGACCAACACCACACTGGGTTGAGGCAGGTTGAAGTAGGTTGACAATAGCTCTATGGGGACACACACTGGACCAACACCACAATGGGTTGAGGCAGGTTGAAGTAGGTTGACAATAGCTCTATGGAGACACACACTGGACCAACACCACAATGGGTTGAGGCAGGTTGAAGGAGGTTGACAATAGCTCTATGGCGACACACACTGGACTGACACCACACTGTAGTTTGAAGACTGTTGATAGTTGAAAATAGCTCTGTGGGACACACATTATCACGAAACTAATCCCTCCCACCCTCCCTCCATCCCTTCCTCCCTCACTCCATCCATCCCTTCCTCCCACCCTCCCTCCCTCCATCCATCCCTTCCTCCCTCCCTCCCTCCTCCCTCCCTCACTCACTCCATCCCTTCTTTCCTTCCTTAAAAATGCAAAGAAAAGAAAGGGAGTATGGAGTACCCAGAAACCTTTAAGTTGTTTTTGTGCATGCATGATGACTAAAGTCAATGGAGTGCCAATCCTGAGATGGAGAAGACCTCCAGCAGTTAGACATTGAGAAGTTGACCAGATGACCGACGAGCTCTTGATGTCACCACACCTGAATGAAGATCTGCCATTGCTGCTGACAGCTTGAGTGGCTTTGCATTGGAATAGCTTTTAACTTTTCACACTGGCCCTGCTCATCACCCACTTGACGCAGTGTTCTCAACATCGCCACATCTGACAGACCTCTCACCTGGAGACTGGATTAGCTGTCATCAACACTTTACTTGCCACTTGACTGCAGTGACTCGGAATCTCAACACACCTAACTGAATGCTCAACTGCAGTAACTCTGAGCGTCAACACACCCTAAAACTGAACAATTGACAGTGACTCTGAACCTCAACACACCTAACAGATGCTTGACTGCAGTGAATCTGAACCTCAACACACCTAACTGAATGCTTGACTGGAGCCGATAGGCCAGAACCTTCGCCATTTTATTTGTTATATATATTTATTATTAATTTAAATCCACCATTTATTTAAATCCACCATTTGCATTGTAATGTCCACACTTTCCAATGGGATTTTTCATGGGAAGCCAACCGAATGGAAATGGGTTGGTTGCCATGTAGATCTCTTCCCATGCTATATACACATCTCTCTATTAACAATTCAGGGAACCTGACTGCATTGCTAAGGAAACACGAGTGTCTGAATGTGATGTTTCAGAATACAAACACCTCTCCTGTGGAGAGACGGAACATTGTCTACAATGTCCGCTATATCAGTGAGTGTGTGCTCCAAGCTCTGGACTATCTCCACAGAAACAACATGCAGCATTGCGACGTCAAAGGTAGAGTATGGCAGATCTGCTCAGGTCTTTCTTGATATGCTTTACCGTAGTTGAAATGTTACCTTTGTCTCACTCATGGTGTGGTATCTATGTATATGAATTACAATGACCTTCTCAATAATCAATGTGAACTCGACGTTTCGACTAAATGCTATAGTCTTGATCACGAATAATTATTCCCGATGATAGAGCATCTAGTCGAAACGTATTCCTGATGAAGGCTCGAGCATCTAGTCGAAATGTCGAGAGATTAATTGATTATTGAGAAAGTGATGTCAACTGAGAGTTTGTTGGGAGTGTTCATATATAAAGTTGAAGATGTCTGTCTGTGTATGCCTTATTCCTGGCCAAATGATTGAATCAATTTGCCCTAATTCTACCCTAACCTAACCACTGCCCTAACCTTAATTCTAGCACTGCCCTAACCCTAATCCTAGCACTGCCCTAACCTTAATTCTAGCACTGCCCTAACCCTAATCCTAGCACTGCCCTAACCTTAATTCTAGCACTGCCCTAACCCTAATCATAGCTACTGTCCTGCCATAACCTATCCACTGCCATTCCCTAACCTTAGCCACTACCCTAATCCCAATCCTAGCCATTGCTCTTCCCTAACCTAGCTACTGCCCTTTCCTAACCCTAGCCACTGCCCTGCCCTAACCCTAGCCACTGCTCCAAACCTAACCCTAGCCCCTGCCCTAACCCTAGCCACTGCTCCAAACCTAACCCTAGCCACTGCCCTGACCCTAGCTACTACCCTAACCACTTCCCTAACCGTAACCACTGAACTGAGGATGTCATTGAAACAAGGCAGAAGCTGCCCATCGCTACAAACAAGACTTTATATAGTTTTCTCTCTCCAATTATTCTGTTTGCTAATATTTTGCTTACTCTGTTTGCTCTCTTGTTCACTTCATAGCATTGGTGAATTTGACCTCACACTTATAAACAGTGTTTAGGTCACAGTAGCAGCTCCAAATATTCTTTTCCATTTCGGTTGTGTGACTTATACACTGACTAGTTCAATTTTGCTGGAGTATTAGTTACAGTACCTAAAATGAATCATTGAGCGAGGTCACCAGTGGAGCATGTCCAGCTAATGCAAAGCTCTTGATTATTTTTATGCATGAAATGTCTGGAGTTAAGTATACGAGTTACTTTTTTTAAGCTCAAAATTGTTGAATTTGGGAATAGAAGAGCTGAGAAGTATTCTCCAGAGTAAGTGAAAAGTTGGTGCAAGACTGGACAAAGAAGATCAAGTTGACAACACTTCCAAGATCAGCCCATCACATCAAGTTGAAGTCGGAGCTTACCCAAGCTGGTACTGTAGATAGGAGCTTTATTTAGTGTGCGACTTATAATCCAGCAATTACAAAGTTTTTGTAACAATGGCTTACTTTGGGTGTGCAACTTGTACTCTGAACTTTGGGGGCATGACTTGTCCTCCGGATATTATAAAATTCTTGTATTGATGACTAACTTTGGAGGAGCCAATTACACTCCAGTGCAAATAATACTCCAGGAAATATAGTGAAATGATAGTGACTTTTTATTATCATCATTGTCGGGTCACGGACAGGTTATCTCTTCTGAGCGTGCTCGGCAGGTACTGCTGCCACCAGAGTTCTACAGAGCTTGACAGTAATTAGTCAAAGATTGAGCTACAATGTATCATAAATTATAGCAAAATAAGAAGTAGAACTAATCAGGCCTATTGGCCGAACAGCTTTTATAGTAAAATGTGATACAAGTGTAAAGGTCGGGTCTACCCGACCACTGTGTGGTGTATGCAATGACGACAAAGAGGTGTTGATGAAGTTCATGTACAGGTGTTGATGAAGTTCATCTTCTGTCTAGTCAGGGGTGTGCCGGGCGGGTCTCCCAGCCCTTGGAGGTGGGCCCGACAATCATCATCACCACCATCATCTCGATCATCATCACAATCATCTCCATCATCTCTACCATCACCACCATCATCACCACCACCACCATTATCTCCATCATCATCATCACCATCATCATCAATCACCACCACCATTATCTCCATCATCATATCTCCATCATCACCACCACCATCATCACCATCACCACCATCATCATCGCCATCATCATCGCCATCATCATCGCCATCATCATCGCCATCATCTCTATGATCACAACCATCACCACCATCATTATCATCATCACCACCACCACCACCACCATCATCATCACATTATTATTATTTACATGCAGGGACCAACGTTCTAATTGGTCTCGTCCAGAAATGTACTTGTTCGGACTTCCTCCAGTGCACATGTCCAAGGCATAGCAAGTATCAGGTCCAGCTGTCCGACTTTGATGGCATCTTGCTAACAAAGCAACACCGTAAATCCAGTAAATTACCAAGAGTACCTGAAAGGGTTAAGAAAGGAACAGTGTTCGGTACCCCTGGATGTAGGGCCCCTGAGGTATGGCAAATTGATTGAGTAAGGTAAAGGAAAACAATTTCATATACACATGAACTCTGGTATATATAAGTATAAAAATCTCGGCATTAAGACATTCCCTTTTCACACTACACTTATGTTCCATTGCCCATATATGGCTGGCTGTTGTACATTTAAGGGATTAAACTTCGGACTCCCCTCCCTCCCTAGACTGTAACTGACTGATACGAGTGAACAATTCCACTCAGGATTGAACTGGGAACTTTGAATACCAAGCAAACGGGGGGGGGGGGGGGGAAGGAAGGGATTCAGCACCAAATCAAACTAGCGATCTTGCATACCAAAGCAACCAGACCAACCCACAAAATTCCCCCTGTATATATATACATAATATTGATGCTATACTTGATATACTCACTTCCCATTTGCACGGCTTCACCCATATTGCACTCTGGTTATTTTACGCTCTATTGCACATGCCTAGTCATAAACTACTGCTTTCCAAGAGTTATGGTAACATCTTCCAAGACAGCAGAAGCAGATGACGAGGCAGTTAAGTGACTTATTGACAGCAATTAAGTTATACATACTGGCATGGGGACTATATATGGCTTCAATGTGTAGTATTGATGGTGTCAATCCGGACCGACCGACCAACTGACTGTTTTATATAAAGTGTAGTAATTATTATTGTGAGTATATCAAAGTATAAAATAAACAATTTATTACGCTCGGATCGTGGAATTATGACGAGTCATTTTGATCGCAAGCTGTATTTACACTCATCTTTGGCTCATGGTAATAAGGCACATGCTCGTGAAATAGCTCACCAAATTCCACTCCGACTCGTGTAATAAGACACTGCCGGAAATTATAATTGGGACATTTTGTCCAAGTATGATAATTTTTTGGTTCTGCCATTCTCAGACTTTGATCTGCCATAAAAATTGCAACTTACATGTCACTCAAGTCATCAAGACTCAAGTCATCAAGTAATGAGTGCAAACACAATAAGATTCTATAATGAATTAAATAAGATTCTATAATGAATTACACAAGTAACAGATTGAGCCAGTTGTCCCAGTCATCTAGCAACAGCTTCTTCCCTTCCTCCTCATTACTGTCTGTGTCAGTGGTCAGGGCATCTGATGCTTCGATGCATTCGTGGTTGTGTGCCTGCGCGTATTCTAGAACATTCGTTGTTGTTGCCTCAGACATTTTGACGGAGCAAATTGATTTCTGTTCAGACAAATACACGAGATGTTCGGGAAATGTCTGATGCCCAACTGAAATTTCCTGGACTGTAAGATATATATAATAATATAATGTTGTCGTTGTTATTTTTGTTGTTACAGCAATTTCGGGTTCCTCTGGAACAGCAAGATTGCTTCATGAGGACAATTATTAACGGTCGGCATAGACATGTAGTTGATTTTGGAGGCCCATGGTGCGATATCTGGAGTGCTGGAGTCATGGTCCTTCGAGTTTGCATGGGGAAAATTGACTTTTCCAAGGTGAGTCTTCGATCCCTGTAGAGCAATTGAAATTGTGATGGACTCTCCGCATAATTATAACAAGGAATTTGGCATGGAGAATTAGATTTGTGCATGGTCCATGACCTCCAAATAAGATAACTGGCTTATAAAATACGACCATCACCAATAAGTTTTAATACTATTAAATGTGCGTAGTTTGACCGTCAACTTTTCTGGTTATATATATAGTAGCTATTGGCATGTAATTGAGCCAGGGGTAGATGCGAGAGCAAGACAAATGTGGTTGTATTACAGTTGAAATATTTGGCACCATGTCAAGGCAAAACCAATTCATGAACATGATTTTTTATTGCAAATGTTTTTCTCTTCAGGGCCGAAGATTGAAATTACCCGACGTAAATACCTGCCTCTTTTTAATTGATTTTAAAGTCATGTGACGTAGTACCAGTAAGGGTCAAGGGATGCTTTCTTCGTGGCTTGAGGGCTCTGTCCGGTAGGCACTGTTGATGCAAACTGGCCTAGTGACAGTTAAAGGACACAATACACTTGGAATGTATTCTCTAGCATGCTAATATTTAGGCCAAAGACCATAGCACTCATTTTAGCTCTTAGTTAGCCTGGTATATACCTTGAATGATTCTCTCTCAGAGCACTTCTACTTTATATTTGAAATTATTTATTGCATCGAGTTACTCACTTTTTTTAGATCTTTGCTTTTTGTCAAATACAACAACCCTTGCCTCCATAGACCTCGCCATTTCAACGATGATGCTTCAAACCTCTTGTACTTCAGTAACTGCAGTGTTTCTCTAGTAGAGTAGGGTTACATGCAGCCTAGCCAAATAGCTTGAGTTGGATTTTACTGTGCGAGGTCTAGCGAAGTTGCGATCTATATGCGGATATATTACTATTGTTTGGAAGCGGAACTACATGTGTATGTCCTACATATTTTGTGGCGGTAATGCTGTGATAGACCATTTTAATATATTATTAAGATTACAATGACCTTCTCAATAATCAACTTGAAATTGTATTCTCTTAGCGTTAAGACTAGATGCTCTGGCCTTCGTCATAGATTTCATTTTATTCCTGATGATGGCTAGAGCATCTAGTTGAAGCATCGAGATAATAAAATTTCAAGTTTATTATTGAGAAGGTTGAAGGTTATTGTAATGTTATTATGTCAACTGAGAGTTCATTGAGAGATTATTAAGATTATTCATGAATGTGAGGGACCAAAATAGAGCACACTAAGAAGAGCTGTATAAAGACATACCTCTAGGTCTAATGGAACACAGGCCAAGTGTATGATCTTTAAAAGCATTGATATCATTAAACTCTTTGACAGCCTGCTTGCTAATAATTATTGAACGTCCGTGGTCAGTTGAAAATTGAACCTATAAGACCCTAGGCACATTTGAGAGGATATCTGACATTTCAAAGGTCCAGAAGCAACTATACAGCCTTCAGCACCAAGTTATCTTGCCATAGAAACAGTTGAGCTATAAACAGAAAAGATAATTGCACTGGTACTGCTCCACCAATTAGACAGGCTGTCCGCAGACTCCCTCCACATCGGAGGAAGGAAGTACAGGAGCTGTTAGTTGACATGCATAACAGCGATATAGTTCAGCCGTCGAGTAGTCCCTGGACCTCCCCCATCGTCCTAGTTCGGAAGAAAGACAATAGCTTTAGATTCGGCATAGATTACCGTAAGCTTAATGAGGTCACCTAAAAGGATGCATATCCTCTCCCTAGGATTGATGATACCCTTCACACCCTTGCTGGCTCTACTGTAGACCTTCTCAGTGGGTATACTGGCAGGTGGAGGTAGCAGAGGAGGACCGCCACAAAACAGCTCTCTGTACAACCGAGGGCTTTTGAGTTCAAAGTTATGCCATTTGGCCTGTGCAATGCTCCAGCAACCTTCCAACGTTTGATGGATCTAGTACTGGCTGGCTTACAGTGGTCGCAATGCTTAGTTTATCTAGATGATGTAATCATCCCAGGGAAAACATTCTCGGAGCACTTAGCAAATCTGAGCATGGTCTTTGAGCATCTGTCTAGAGCTGGCTTAAGGTTGCAGCCCAAGAAGTTCAATTTCTTCCAGCACGAGGTTACTTATCTTGGGTATATTATGTCAGACGAAGGAGTGGCCACCGACCCATCTAAGATCGAGAAAGTGGCATCGTGGCCAATCCCCACGACAACCAAGGAAGTCCAGCAATTTCTTGGTCTGGCAGGATATTATCGACGGTTTATCCGTGATTTTGCTGAGATCGCCCATCGTCTCACCGAGCATAATGCTCATTTTAAGTGGTCAGGAGAAACTCAGAAGGCCTTCGAGAAGCTCAAAACATTCGGCCCCAGTGTTGGCGTACCCTGACTTCCACAAACCGTTCCTGTTAGACACTGATGCAAGTGATACTGGAATAGGTGCTGTCTTGTCACAACTTGATGAGAGTGGTAGGGAATGTGTGATTGTGCCTATGCTAGTAGACTGCTCAGCAAACCAGAGCATAGGTATTGCGTGACCAGGAGAGAACTACTCGCAGTGGTAATCTTCACCAGACATTTTCGACATTTCCTGATTGGGGAACAATTTACTCTCCGTACCGACCACGGCTCTCTCACTTGGTTAAAGAATTTCCGGGAACCTGAAGGTCAGAAGGCTGGAACGCTTGCAAGAATTTAACTTTGGGTTCTCCACCGGCCAGGAAAGAAACATGCTAATGAAGATGCCTTAATCTCGGTTACCTTGCCAGCAGTGTGGTCGAGACAGCCATGGCAATGAGGTGAAGATTGCTGTCACCTCTCTGGTTGGTGGAGAAGACATTAGAAGGTTACAGGAAGGGGATCATATTCTTGGACCTGTCATCAAGGCAAAGTTATGTGGACACCCACCAACTGCAGCTCAGACAAAAGAACTGAGCAAAAATACTCGACGCCTTCTCCAAATCTGGGACCAGCTCTTAATCCGTGAGGGTATTCTCTACTGTCATACGAAAACCCTGACAACTCGACATCTGTGTTGCAACAACTAGTGCCTGAAGCAAAGAAGGAAGAAGTACTAAAAGAGATGCATGAAGACACACTGGGTGGACAGCTTGGAGAGGATAAAACCCTCGCTCGTGTCAAGGAATGTTATTACTGGCCAGGTTACCATGCTGACAACCCAGTGGTGCAAAATCTGTTCATCCTGTGCTAGGAGGAAAACTCCCATTCCCAAGAACAGGGCAGCATTACAGAGCATAAAAGTAGCGAGTCCCCTTCAGCTGGTCGCTGTTGATATAGTTGGCCCTCTGCCAGAATTGGAGAATGGAAATGCGTATATCCTTGTAGTGGACGATTACTTTACAAGGTGGATGGAGGCATATCCAATTCCAAACCAGGAAGCAACTATAATTGCTCGAGTGATAACGAATGAGTTTTTCTTTCGGTTCTCACCACCAGAGCAGCTCCACTCTGACCAGGGCAGGAAATTTGAGTCTCAAATTATCTTGGAGATCCGTGTAAACTGCTAGGCATTAACAAGACTCGGACAACCCCTTACCATCCTCAGTCGGATGGGGGGTTGAAAAGTTGAACCGCACACTTATCAGCATGTTAGCCACCGGCGCGACTGAACAACCCCTTCGAGTGGGAGAAGCAGCTGTGACCTCTCTGTCTAGCCTATAACACCAGCATTCATGCGACCACAGGCTATTCTCCATTTTTTCCTCATGTATGGACGCAAAGTACAAATGCCGCTTGAGCTCATGTATGGTACAGCCCTGTCAGAGCCAAACCACATCTCTACAACTGCATATGTAGATCACCTTAAGTCGACCTACAAGAAGCTTATCAACGAGTGCGAGAAAGGACTGGGCATAAGCTAGAGAGACAAAAGGAACTCTATAACGAAAAAGCTCATGGAAAACTATTGGATCGGGGAAATTTGGTGTGGCTACATATATACTAAGTACTGTCAGACGAAAGGGAGTAGCAAGGAAATTTCATCAACCATGAGCAGGCCCGTTTCGTGTTGTAAAACACTTGTCAGAATCGGTGTATCAACTACAAAACATTCGAAACCGTACCAATCGACCAGTGGTGCACTTTGATCGGCTCAAATTATGTCCAGACGATATTCGTTTACCTCCTCGACAAGAGATCTACATGCAAAAACTCCCTCCCACCTAAAATTGTTCCTCCAATTGGCACTAATCTCACACCAGTGATGGAGGAATTGCCTTTACCACCCACGACAACTCCTCCTTGATACCCCCAACGAATTCGTCACCCTCCAGATCGACTATTGCCAGTGTTCACACATTGATCACTAAATCCGGGGCGGATTTCTATTTGGAGGGGAGCTGTGTAACACTTGAACTCAATCGCATACTTTTGGCATAGGTGTTGATAGCTGTTGTACCACAATGGAACTGCTCTTATCTTTTGGGACACACATGTTTCCTTTGGTTACTTATCTACTTTGCAATATCTATGTAATGATTTGTATGTTGTATCCAGGATGTGTTGTATCCAGGATGCAGGGGCCCTTGAAAAAGAGAGAGGAGAACCCCAGTGTTTTGGATTGTGTTGTGTCTTGTATTGAATGAGATCTAAGAAACTATCCTCAACCCTTGTCAATTGTAACTGATCTCGGCACGATATTATACTGTATATAGAAAATAAATTGCTAGCTAGGCAGTGACCAACAGAGTAACAGAGATCAACAGTTCTTTTAGGATTTAGCTATATACTTACCCTAGAATCGAAGTGATAGTTTTTTAAAATTTATTAGATGGTCAGTGAACAAGAAATCGATGCAGTACTAGTGCCAATACTAGCTCGTTTGCAACTTAGTGCAGTCGTTAAGAATGCAAATACAATATGCTCCAGTTTTGCTCCATTGGGGTTAGCAAGCCCAAAAATACATCACACACACTCTCATGGGTACAACAAACTTAGAGCAAAGAAGTCCAATCA
The DNA here is from genome assembly GCA_028752905.1 of Cladorhizidae sp. MBARI D1340-BT2. Classification (NCBI taxonomy): domain Eukaryota; kingdom Metazoa; phylum Porifera; class Demospongiae; order Poecilosclerida; family Cladorhizidae; species Cladorhizidae sp. MBARI D1340-BT2. Next base: position 11,282,479 of record JAQNBH010000004.1, on the reverse strand, counting down.
GGAGCAATACCTTTCTCAAGAACAAAGGCATTTCTAGTGGTTCCTGGTAGGCATGGGTGGTTCCTGGTAGGCATGGGTGCTTCCTGGTGGTTCCTAGTAGGCATGGGTGGTTCCTGGTTGGCATAGGCATAGGTGGTTCCTAGTAGGCATAGGTGGTTCCTAGTAGGCGTGGGTGGTTCCTGGTTGGCATAGGCATAGGTGGTTCCTAGTAGGCATAGGTGGTTCCTAGTAGGCGTGGGTGGTTCCTGGTTGGCATAGGTGGTTCTTGGTAGGCATGGGTGGTTCCTGGTAGGTATAGGTGGTTCCTGGTAGGCATAGGTGGTTCCTGGTAGGCATTGGTGGTTCTTGGTAGGCATGGGTGGTTCCTGGTAGGTATAGGTGGTTCCTGGTAGGCATAGGTGGTTCCTGGTAGGCATTGGTGGTTCCTAGTAGGCGTGGGTGGTTCCTGGTTGGCATAGGTGGTTCCTGGTAGGCATGGGTGGTTCCTGGTAGGTATAGGTGGTTCCTGGTAGGCATAGGTGGTTCCTTCCTGGTTGGCATAGGCATAGGTGGTTCCTAGTAGGCATAGGTGGTTCCTAGTAGGCGTGGGTGGTTCCTAGTAGGCATAGGTGGTTCCTAGTAGGCGTGGGTGGTTCCTGGTTGGCATAGGTGGTTCTTGGTAGGCATGGGTGGTTCCTGGTAGGTATAGGTGGTTCCTGGTAGGCATAGGTGGTTCCTGGTAGGCATTGGTGGTTCCTAGTAGGCGTGGGTGGTTCCTGGTTGGCATAGGTGGTTCCTGGTAGGCATGGGTGGTTCCTGGTAGGTATAGGTGGTTCCTGGTAGGCATAGGTGGTTCCTGGTAGGCATGGGTGGTTCCTAAGTAGGCATGGGTGGTTCCTGGTAGGTATAAGTGGTTCCTAGTAGGCATAGGTGGTTCCTGGTAGGCATAGGTGGTTCCTGGTAGGCATAGGTGGTTCCTAGGTGATTCCTGGTAGGCATAGGTGGTTCCTAGTAGGCATAGGTGGTTCCTGGTAGGCATAGTAGGCATGGGTGGTTCCTGGTAGGCATAGGTGGTTCCTGGTAGGCATAGGTGGTTCCTAGGTGATTCCTGGTAGGCATAGGTGGTTCCTAGTAGGCATAGGTGGTTCCTGGTAGGCATAGTAGGCATGGGTGGTTCCTGGTAGGCATAGGTGGTTCCTGGTAGGCATAGGTGGTTCCTAGGTGATTCCTGGTAGGCATAGGTGGTTCCTAGTAGGCATGGGTGGTTCCTGGTAGGCATAGGTGGTTCCTAGGTGATTCCTGGTAGGCATAGGTGGTTCCTAGTAGGCATAGGTGGTTCCTGGTAGGCATAGTAGGCATGGGTGGTTCCTGGTAGGCGTAGGTGGTTCCTTGTAGGCATAGGTGGTTCCTAGGTGATTCCTGGTAGGCATAGGTGGTTCCTAGTAGGCATGGGTGGTTCCTAAGTAGGCATGGGTGGTTCCTGGTAGGTATAAGTGGTTCCTAGTAGGCATAGGTGGTTCCTGGTAGGCATAGGTGGTTCCTGGTAGGCATAGGTGGTTCCTAGGTGATTCCTGGTAGGCATAGGTGGTTCCTAGTAGGCATAGGTGGTTCCTGGTAGGCATAGTAGGCATGGGTGGTTCCTGGTAGGCATAGGTGGTTCCTGGTAGGCATAGGTGGTTCCTAGGTGATTCCTGGTAGGCATAGGTGGTTCCTAGTAGGCATAGGTGGTTCCTGGTAGGCATAGTAGGCATGGGTGGTTCCTGGTAGGCATAGGTGGTTCCTGGTAGGCATAGGTGGTTCCTAGGTGATTCCTGGTAGGCATAGGTGGTTCCTAGTAGGCATGGGTGGTTCCTGGTAGGCATAGGTGGTTCCTAGGTGATTCCTGGTAGGCATAGGTGGTTCCTAGTAGGCATAGGTGGTTCCTGGTAGGCATAGTAGGCATGGGTGGTTCCTGGTAGGCGTAGGTGGTTCCTTGTAGGCATAGGTGGTTCCTAGGTGATTCCTGGTAGGCATAGGTGGTTCCTAGTAGGCATAGGTGGTTCCTGGTAGGCATAGTAGGCATAGGTGGTTCCTGGTAGGCGTAGGTGCAGGTCTAGTCCTTTTCCTTCACAATAAAAATCTTCCCCGCCTCAATCCAGAACTACAGATATTTGACTATTTTACAAAGACGCGATGATCTATGGGCACTGTGCAGGCTAAAATAATAATATATATATAGTATATATATAGCATTCAGAGTAATAATAATTTTGTGATCTATGTCGCAAGTTTTGTGCTTGTATTGGGAAATCCATCAAGAAGAGGGATGGGAGAGGTAACTATAATTCTATGATTATTTATGGAAAGGTGTGTGTGTGTGTGAGGTGTTGCATGTTCTTCCTTTCTAAATGTAGAATCTCTCTTCATACAATGTCATCTCCAAGCCATATCAGCTTCACATGATCATACACACACGCACAGCATAACGTCACTGCAGAAATACTGAACTCCCTGAAATCTCTTACCGAGGCTGCCGAGAAGGTTGGAAGTCTGTCTGTCCTGGCTGCCTTGTGTAAAAAGTGTCTGACTGTGGAGTTCAGAGACCGCCCTACGGCTCACCAACTTCTGGATTCCATGAAAGAAGCACTTGCAGATGAAATCGTGTAGATAGTATGCCATGTTTTAATTGCCCTTAATTATGAAGTGAATGACTAAGCATATTTTGGGCCTGAGCCTGGTCAAAACTTCTACCAACAATTGTTTCTGCTGCAAATTTAGTCCATAATATTGTGAACTGAACCCCATGCTATCTCAACTCTTATTATATTTATTTCTCATGATCACCATTATTTCCCTAAGTTGCATTGTGTTACATACTATGCAGACTTGTGCATTTTCTATATTGTGTAATCATCTGCTACAGGTACATTTCTCCACTTATTCTTGCTTTCTTAAACGCAAGTGCACTATCAATTTTTTCCCCATGTAAACCCCCGTCCAGTCCAACCTCATTTTTTTGTATATTTATATCTAATTTTTTTTTAAAGTGATGGCAACTTCAACAATCTGATCACCAGAATTGACATGCTAGCTATATATAATAATTATGTGTGTTCCCTATATATATATATGGGTTATTTATGCATCACTTTTGATTATTTATGAAGGGTTAAAAAAAATAATATTTTTAATAATTAAATTAACTGCAACAAAAAATAGAACCAAGACAAAACCACAAAATTAATACTAGCATATATTTGTATAGGAAATGGCATATATAGCTTGTGGTGAAATGTACAGAGTAATTTACTGGGAATGGCAAAATGATTTCATGAGGCAAAACCGTGTGCAATTACTGTTCCCTCTACATTACGAGTGGTATTTTGTCACAGGGTGACATGTCCCCAACAGAAACACTGTAAGTAACACTTATGTAATGTGAAAGAACATGTGGTTAGTGTGGTGATAATGCACGTGGATGGATTTGATTGGTCAGTGGTGATGTCACATATCTCGAGTTTTTGTCCATGTATGGGCTTACTCTAGTTGAGGGCCTGCAGCATAATTAAGGGCACGGGTTTTTACTCAAGAGAGTCTAGAGCCACTATACTGAGATTGTATTGTGTCAATGTGTCAGAGATTATAACTTAGTATTTAGGCCTTGATTGGTTGAGGGAATACCTGGTGGCAGGAATCTACCACAGAAGAAGTGTCCTGAGGTTATAGATTATAACTTAGTATTTAGGCCTACATAGCCTTGATATTGAGGGAATACCTGGTGGCAGCAATCTACCACAGAAGAAGTGTCTTGGGGTTAGCTGTGATAGCTGCCCTGTGATATATGGTGGCAGCGGTGGGATACCGTGACAATTGAGGAGAGTGATACTTAACCAGTGAATGCTGATGCTACTTGGTGTAGTGCACTTGTTTAGAAGTTCTGAGGGTGAGTGCCTTTTTGTAAGCTAAAGACAAGCTGTGAAAGCTGAGATGTCACTTACAAGGAGTAAGGCAAGAGTGGAAACACAGAAGGAAGAGATGGGCAGTCAAGCAGAGCAAACCCCTACAAACATGTTGCTGAAGTTCATGCAGGAGATGTCTGAGAGAGCCGATATGATGGAGAGGATGTTGCAAGATGAGATGAGGTCAAGAGCGGATGCAAGGAAGGAGGAACGAAGACAGCAGGAGAAGCATTGGGAAGAGTTATTTAGCAGGAGACATGGAGGAGATAGAGAAGACACTATCTATGCAGTGGAAAGCCGGAAGGTAGTGGAACAGGGAGGAGAGCACATTTGATTAATTAAGTTTAGGAAGATTGAGGAAGGCGAAGATGCAGATGCTTACCTCACCATGTTTGAGGCACAGATGGATACCCACGGAATTGACAAGGCAGAATGGCCTGGACAGTTGTCTTCCCTCCTAGATGCGGAAGCCTCTGATGTATACATCCACACAGAATGGCCTGGACAGTTCTCTTCCCTCTTAGATGCGGAAGCGTCTGATGTATACATCCACACGGCTCGAGACGACAGGAATGACTATAAGAAGTTGAAGAGAGCACTGTTGGAGCATTATAGGATCAACCCAGATACCTATCGGAGCAGGCTTGATGAATTGACCCGGAAGCCAAGACAGACATGGGCAGTTACTTCAAACAAAGCTAAGCAAATCGGCTATCAGACTGTGGAACGTTAGAAGAGGCCATAGAGTTGGGTACCATAGGTGTGCTAACTAAGATGATGCCATCCCAATTGGCTCTGTACGTGAAGGAGAAGAAACCAGCTACAGCGAGGGAGGCAGCCCTACTGGCAGATGGTTTCATCCAGAGGAAGTGGAGCTATGGAACTGTGCAAGGTTCAGAGAGAGGGAAAGAGAAATCGAGCAAGCTTCACAGAAGGGGTCGGAACCACGCTGAGAGGTCCTACCCAATGTCAGAGAGAGACACCCCCAGGGATAGCAGCTCAGAAAAGGAAGGCACTGTGAAGGGAGCATATTCTCGAAACAGGAGTCCTAGACTCAAGCAAGATGGACACAGAGGTCCAAGATGTTAAAGATGTAAAAATTTCGGACATTTTGCGGCAGAATACAGTGCCAAGAAGTGATCGCCAAGCCAAGAGTAGAGGAGGTGAACTTGGTAGAGCCCCTGTCAAATGGAGAGGAGTTGGACTTGGTGGATGCAGAGATCAGCAGAAAGGTGACTGTGGAAGGCGAGATTGCAGGGCTGACGTGTAAGGATATTTTGCTAGACACAGGAGTCTGCAGGACGGTGGTGAACGGCAGATTGATCAAGAAGGAGCAACTGACTGGTCAGTAGATGGAAGCCAGAGGGTTTACTGGTGCAAGTGAGTCATTTCCTTTAGCCGAAATTGATGTTCAAGTAGATGGTAGCAGAACCACTCTGGAGGTGCTTGTTGCGGATGGACTGGAGCATGATGCTCTTCTTGGCCGAGACTTCCCGGGAATCTGGGTTATTGGAAAGAGGCTACTCCACGACAGTCTCATCACCATGGTGAAGACCAGAGCCAAGAGTGGCAGCCAGAAGTTGAGCCAGTTGAAGGATGACTTCAAGGAGCCGAGAGTGACGAGTCGGATGAGGAGGATGAGCAGGAGGAGCTGGAGTCAGGAGAGGATCAGCCATGGAAGGGGTATGCGATGAGCATGAGTGTGCAAGTGAGAGTGAAAGTGAGGCAGAGTTGATAGATGGGAGTGAAGAAGTAAGAGGGAAGATGAGGTTAGTGAAGAAGAAGAGAGTAAGCACAGAGATGGTGGAGGAACTGTGTGGGCACACACTTGATGTTGGGGTTGAGGAATTTAGGGATGAGCAGAGGAATGAGTCTTTGGGTAGAGTATGGAGAAAGGCAAAGGAAGGTAGTGTAGTAGAAGGAGAATTGCTGTGGAGGTTGGCTAAGGATAGACTGGGTGAACAGATGAGGCAGTTAGTCATACCTAAGAGGTTTAGGACTGTGGTCCTATCCGTCACAGGCCTATATGGAGGCAAATAAACAGGCTTAGCATCTCCTGCATCGATAGTTATCTGGGATGCACTGATTCATCCTGGTTTATCACTGAAAGATGTCATTATACTTGGTCAGGATTGCTTTCACACCTTCTTGTTGATAAGCTTTTAGCTTCAGATTTATACCTGAGGTAGGCGTCTGGTCGGGGGTTGGCCAGGTCAACAACCCATCGATCTCCTGTGGTTTTTCTGATGCTGTCTCTGCTAAAAGGCATGCTGCTGTTGGGCTCTCCCACTTGGTGAGCATATTGACGTGGAATACATGTCTCTGCTTTCTTTTGTCATGCATGAGGACCTCATACATCACGTCTATTAATTTCCTCATCACAGCATACGGCCCCATCCATTTCGCTAGAAGTTTGTTGGATTCAGATGGTAGGAGGACAAGCACTTGATCTCCAGGCTCGAAACTTGTTGAGCGTGATGTCCTATCAAACCACTCCTTGACTTTCATCTTTGAACTGCATTCCACAGCTCCTGCTAACTTCTGCACTCTCTCAAGCTTCTCTATACACGTATTCAAGCACACTCATCTGACTCTCCTTGCATCCTTGCCATTCATCTTTAAGAATGTCAAGTTGTACCCTCACTGGCCATCCATACAAGAGTTCAAATGGGGCAAAGCTCGTGGTTTCATTAGGGACCTCACGGTAGGCAAATAGCACATGGGAGTGCCTTGTCCCATAGTTATCAAACTTGTTCATAACCTTTCTCAACATACCTTTCAAGGTGGAGTGGAATCGTTCCATCATTCCATCAGTTTGGGGATGGTCGGGTGAAGTCTTATTGGGTTTGATCCCTAGTAGGCGATAGAGTTTCGGCATCAATGCTCCCATCAGATTTGCGCCACAGTCCGAGAGTATTTCTTAGCACTCCTACCAGGATGAAAATCATCATGAGTTCACCTGCAATAGTCTCACTGTCCATTCGTCTGAGGGGTATCGCTTCGGGATACCTGGTCGCATAATCGACCATAGTAAGGATGAACCTGCCTTTGTCCTTGGTAAGGGTCCTACCAGATCGATTCCGAATCTAGTAGAGGGTTGATCAATCACAGGCATCTGAATTAACGGAGCTCTGTGCCTTCATGTGTCGTGCGGCCCTCTGGCATTCCGGACACGACTTGCATAACTCTGCCACATCAGAGTACAACCCTGGCCAGAAGAAACGGTCCACAATTGTACTTCGGTCTTCTTTCTGCCAAGATGACCTGCCATTGGGATGACGTGGGCAGTCCGTAATATCATTTCCCGGTATCAGATCGGTAACACTAGCTGCAGTGTTGAATCTTTCTCCCCTGTCTGGTGTTTTCTTCGGTATATCAGTCCATCTTCCATCTGATATTCTGAATATATGTCATTCACCTGCTCCCTGACATTGGTTAGAGAAGGGTCATCTTTCTGGGCTTGTCCCAGTGCTGCTGCTCACCATTCCAGTGGATGCTGGGCAGAACTTATCGTTGACATTGCTGTTGCTTCTCTCTACATGGTAGACGGTTCTTAGTTCCTCTGTCTGGCAGGAACATTTAATCTCCCCACTGTGGAAGACCGTCTTCCTCGTTACCTGGATGGTGGTCATCTGGTAACCACTCATCTGCATCCTGATCGGCTTTAAGTTCAGCCTTTGCATCATGAGTTTGTGCTCTAGTCTGGACTTGGTGAACTACTGGTTCTGGGCACATTAGGTGTTTTCTCAGGGTCCAGAGAAATGGGAGATCCCGACTCAGGAGTGCGTCAAAATGCAACAACTCCGCAACTGCTTCTTCCCATTCAGCATGCCATCCTTCTACGTCAATAGTGACCACAGCTGTCCGAAGTGTTGAGAGTGGTGCTCCATTGAAGGGTGCCACTGGAACTCATTCCCCAGTGAATGCATCTGGTGGGATGTGGTCGTTCTTTACCACAGTAATTGTTGCTCCTGGGTCGACAAAGAGTTCATCGACCTCCTTTACAGCAACCCTTCCTGGATGGATTGCTGCCGGTTTGTCTGTTATCACTAAGTTCACTTGGTATTTTTTTTCTGGGCACTCCATGCTATATGCCCATATCAATTGCATTGAAAACACCTCGGCCCCTTCTCAGCATCAAACTTCGGTAATCTTCACGGCTGAGAACCTCTGCTTGGTTCCATTTTTCGGTTCTGTCTGTGCTCTACTTCTTGTTTCAATCCATTATGAGATCTGTTTCAGTGAACATCTCTCCCGAATTCTTGTCAGCGTCCTTCTTAACCCTCTCATTTCTCCCCCTCTGTGGGTAATCGTACCTTGTTTGTTCATGGTTGTGAAGATGCTGTTCTTCTAATCTCATATATAGCTTCTTCTACGCTAGTTGGGTATCTGTCCCTCACCCATGTCACTAGCTATGCTGGCATCTTGGCATACACCAGCTCAAGGGCGTAGAGTGCCATCGCTTCATCAATGGACATACACGTTTCTACCACCGTCTATTCCACACTCGGAGTCTCCTCCAATGGGATATCCAAGGGTCATCAGCTTTCTTCTCTAATGTCATTACTTCCAGCCTGTACAACTCTTGGCCTATGTGGAAGTGGTTGAGGAGGGCTTCTTCCAGTCATATACGCTCTTACCTCACTGTCGAATGAGCTATATGCTTCTCTTTCCTCTGAGCTCAATACTGGGAGCAGGTATGCTGGCCACTGCTCCTTTGGCAAACTAAAACTGGACATGTGCATCTTAAATGCTGGTAATAGAGAGACCAGGTCGTCATCTGCACCCGGTTGTCGAATGAATGCGGGTACATGTCCCCGTTGGTGTGAACTCATTGTGATGGCTGCTGCTGTTTCAGTGCGGTCATGCAGCAGTGTCACTCATCATCTGTCTCTCTCATCTTTCTTCTCGCGTCTGGCCTATTCCAACACCCGGAGCTCTACTTTGTGCATCTCTTCCTGACGTCATAGATCCTCTTCCCGTATCCTTTCCAAATAGTCTATGTCACTTTCTTTGACTTGATGAGGTCAGTCATTGGCCCCTTAACAGATTAACTGCATCATTAATTAATTCAATTATACTGCGTGATGTGGAACCCTTTTCATGTCACCTTACTTAGGGTGTGGTGTGTACTAAACAAAACATGCTTGTTCTTTGACTTGAGGGCTTTTCAGCCTTACCGTATGTTGCCTGAAGAGAAAGCGGAGCCTTGGCTACCTGATTACGAAAGAATTTAGCCATGCAAGCTTTAGTGCCCGCTGTGGATAACAAATTTCGAGTACCAAAGAGTATAATTGAGCGTTCAGCTAAAGATCGGAGTTCTTTGATTGTTCAGAAACTTTCAATGGCGTGTCCTGCTACACTTGCCTGAGCCTTGGAAGTTCCTGGACAGAAGATGATGCCACGCACTAGCAATGGAGAAAGAAAGGTACGCTATAATTAAATTTTATATTTGGAACACGTAGCTGTTAGCTCAGCTAAGTTGAACTCTAGGTATGATACTGAGTTTTGTACGTGCAACCATAGATTTTTTGTCTATCAAATCACAATACAATGTCCTACCAACCTCCCCCATGGGTGGGCATGAAAAGCAGAGAGCAGTGGAGCTGAAACAAGAACCCCCAACTCCTTGAACTATGAGGCAACTTGAATTTGCCACTTTCTCACAGGCACATCATATCATTTTATATGAATAGAATGTAGTGCATTGGTACATAGGAGAGAGAAGGTTATTTTATAACAGGACTATAATTTGTTTTTGTACCACAATAGGTAGCAGTCAGTGCTCGCGATTCCAGTGTGGCATAGCCATATGCCACATTCCTGGCAGTATCACTGGTTGTCAGATTGCTTCTGTTGCTGGTAGCAATAAGTGCAATGTTCTCGACTGCATTTCCCAGATGTTGCAGGGTTCTTTATTGGGAAGTGTCCAGAGTAAAGGAAGACTCTTGATAATGGAGCCACACCCAGCTCTCCGTCGGCTACAATAACTTCCGATTATCTCCTTGGCCAGCTGAATCCTGAACTTCTTGATCATAAGTTCACTTCTGCTTCCTGACCATCCTTTGTGCAGAATGAAGGCGTTTGTGATAGCCACATCAATCAGAAAGTATTTGTAGAACTTTCTGCTTTTCACCCGACACCTATAATATCTGATCTGATCACCTTTGGCCATGCTTCCCATGTATTTATTGTAGGACTGTATAGGTAGGGGGCAGCTTATTTCCTCTCTGCTGCCATTGCTCATATGCCTAATGACTGAGGTGACACTCTTGGGGTCGCTGTTGGTGTATATAAGCATGACGATCTTTCGGTCCTACCATGCATCTGCACACACTTTTCCACATTGCGTGGTTAGTGACTGGCCCATAAAAATGTTTAGAAGTTCATATAATGAGTATCTCATAGTTGTGGTAAATAACATGATATACAACCCAAAATATTTGTGGCATTATTCTTGGCATTATACTAACTTGTGTTTATCTAGTGCATATTTTACCTTTTCTTGAATTTGGCTTTCATCAGCTCCTCAGGGAAACCATGCCTGTCTTTCCTGGCAGTTCCACATCCATAAATCCCTCTCTTCTCCAAGTCAACCAACAGACTATGGGAGGTAAAAAAGTTGTCAAAATAGACATGGTGCCACTCCCTGTAGGCCCTTGTCTTACCCCCAAGTGGTGCTCAACTGCACCTTTCTTTTTCCCTGTGTATTTCTCGAACTGTGTGAAAAAAACCGTTTTGGCTATCAGCACGAACCTGTTTTGATGGGTTTCATGGGCTTCAGGGATAAATGACATTGAAAGTTGATCATACAGAACGAGACAAAAAAAAGTTCCAGTTCGGTTGAGTTAATATTCCGTTGGCGCTATTTTCAACGTCGTTCCAACGCCGTTTAGTAACATGTCCGTTCCAATGGCGAGGAATCTTTTTTCTTCGCATTTCAAACTCGTTCGCGGTTCAATTATCTCGCCCTTGTTCGCGCGGTCGTTCTCCAGCCTCGTGCTTCAAGTACAATCGGCGTCGTTCTCCAGCTTGTTCGTCGTTTAGCAACCTCTCGCTTCTTAAAGTCATTTTTCAGCGAAAGGCCAACGATATTAATGCAAACCTCGAAGGAATAGAGGAGCTGATGAAGCGGACGGACGAAACAACTGTTGACCAGCTTCAGCATCTTCTACAGACCAAACTAGGACTACACATTTCACTGCGCACCATTCTGTGGTGAAGGACCGCTTTAGGATAGACCTTCCAAGGTAGCTCTACTGTCAGTTCATCAGACACGCGGAACAAGGTAATCTGTCTATCATTGGTTTATCTGACAACTTGGTTTAAGCTTATAGTTTATAAGCTGGTTTGGCTTAGTTTAAGGAAGCTTGATTGGTTAGCTTATTCTAGCTTATTCTAAATTTGAAAGGTAAGCTTATGAACATAGCTTTGCCTGGGTTGTGGCTAGGAGTTTAGCTTGGGGGCTTGAAGGACCTAAGACAAACTTGCCTGCATAGTTTTCAACTTGAGATCCACAGACGGCACTCAGGATTGTTTGAACTTGAATGTTGTACTTTACAAAATTGCTTTATTTTGTTCATAATAATTGAGCAATGAGCATGCATAACTATCACCAGTGAACCTTCATGACAATTAAACACAGTATCATACAAGGCTTGGCTGTCTCCACCAAGACGACCCAATTGGCATGACAAAAGATGACAAAGTGTTTGCATATCTTGGGTGTGTACACCATTTCTCTGACATGTATATTTTTGTGTGAATCGTAGATGTACTTGCCTTGTACTTATCTTGTATTAGTAGACATCTTCACATAAAAATGACGGTCAGTTTTAAAACTAACACTACTAACACTATCAATATAATTTTCCATTCTTTTGAAAGCACACTTGTATGCCTGCTGGATCGACTCCAAACACTTCTCTCATTACAGGCTCAAATTTAATAGGGTCCATGGAGAAGTAGGTGGTTGGAAACTGATTGTAGGAGAGAAGTCAACTGGTATGTGTAAGTCGATGGGGGGCATCAAGGACCAACTTATCCTACAACTCAAACCATAGATGCCGGAGTCCTGTTGCATGTACAATGAGACATCCACCATGCAATAGAGAAATGCATTTATGTTCTTGACGTAACTTTTCCACTCTTCCAGTACACCTGCCACCAAACACATGACCCATATTCCACCATGCTTAAGGGCTACTGACAGAGTTCTTCTCTGTTAGCCAAAATATCAATGTGTAAATGCATCATACCATCTCTTGGTCTATACATGGTTGAAGTAAGGCCATTCTGACGTGGCTTGTTGCATACAAAAGCTTAGCTATGGGGTTCTAGAGGTTAAATGCAAGTCCTGCTAAGCTACTAGACGCTTTGTAAACTCTTCAACCTTTCTAAGGTAAGGTCTGCTAAGCTACTCTGTGAAGTTTCTCAAGGCAAGGCTTGCTAGCCACTAAAGGTCCTGTGAGGGCATTTAAAAAGGGGGGAGGGGGAGGGCTTTGTTTTGCAAGCCTTAGTCTACACCAGGCTTTACCTAACACTATGCTTAGAAAACCTAACCTCTACAAAACTATATGGCAAGCTTTGTCCAAGCATCTTGTCTAAACTGAGTAGTTACCAACAAGAAGGCAAAGCTACTAGTAGATACTAGTAGACACAGGCCAAAAGGCTAGGAAGAGAATAACTACTACTTACTTCTGTCACATTGAAGAGCAAAATGACATCTGCGAAGAAGAAAACAAAATCTTGAGAGGAAAAAAAACACTCGCTAGATTTAGCACATCTGGCGCCCGCCCAATGTGCACGTGCAACGCGTTTATAAAATAAGCGCTAAGATAAAAAATTGGAAACGTAAACTTAACGGCGTTTGTTATGCGTTATTCGTCGGGTTTTTATGCGTTGATTCCGCGTTTCTGTTTTCCTTACCCACCGTTGGAACGGGTACGGAACTGGAACTTTTTTTTGTCTCCTACTGTAGTCTCATCGATTACAATCTCGCAGTTCGGCCTGTTTCGGCCTGTATATTGATGAAAATTTGTGTAGAAAATGGCTGACAAGAGGTTGGATTTTCCCCAGCATGTCATAATTTTCACTGCCCCTTGGGGAAAGTGTACAATTACAAAATGTAGAAATCTTGTAATAGTCCTATACCTATCCCTGGATATTCTTTGGGATATATGTTTATAGTTGTGGATGGGGGCCCTCTTCCAATAGTCGTCTGTAGATGGCTGGTGGTTAATTCCCATTAGAATGTTGAAGCCTATGAATGCTCGAATGTCATCCTTGGTAATTTCTTTGCTAGAAACATAGGCTTCAGCACCCATGACTTCTTCAGGATACTTGTTTGTCTGATCTACTATCTCTTCCACTATGTTAAGTGCAAAAAAAAAGTTCAAATACCTCCCCTCCAGTGTTGATTCCAGAACAGGAACTGTAGGTCCTACAGAGTATGTGAATGGATAAATTGTAGGGGTCACTAGGTTTGTGGACCAAACTGGAGACAATGTCTGTGTGGAAGAGACCGTGATGGCAAGGCTGAGGACGTGGCAGTGGAAGGAATGAAAGAAGGTGATGGTTGGATTTGTTGTTGAAACAACACAGGGTATGTAAGTAGGTATTGTTGATACCGATGTTGGTTGAGGCATGGGTGTGGTCGATTCTGATGTAGGTTGAGGCTGGAGTGTGGAAGTCAATACTGATGTGGTTTGAGGCTGGGGTGTGGTCAATAATGATGTGGTTTGAGGCTGGGTGTGGTCAATAATGATGTGGTTTGAGGCTAGGGTGTGGTTAATAATGATGTGGTTTGAGGCTGGGGTGTGATCAATACTGATGCGGTTTGAGGCTGGGGTGTGGTCGATACTGAAGTAGGCTGGGATATGGAAGTGCGTGTTGTCGATAGCGATGGTGGTAAAAGGTGGCAGGTTGCAGTAGTGTTTGCGGAGTCTGATGTGGAAGCAACCATGGAGTCTTTTACTGAGATGGATTGGGTAAAAGCGGCACTCAAATGTACTTCGGTCGATGGGTTGGGGAAAGGTGGGGAAGATGTGATGTGTAATGTAGCAGTATGCAGAGAAGAATGGGCATCTTCCTCTTCAATGTCTAAATATATTATATAATTATATATATATTTTATTATATTATTGAATATTTCATGAACATTTCACAAAAATTTCCGGCCTTCAAATTCCTCATCACTTCCATCTGCAAATGGCTCAACAAAGTCCCCATCTGTATCCAATGCCTATTGCCATTAGATAGTTATCCTATTTTTAGTCTGAATTCTCTATGTTCTACCTTGACGATGTCACCTTAGGTGGAAGTGTAGTTGACCTTAAACATGATTTAGATGTGATTGAGCGAGAGGGTTGTGCAATTGGTTTACAGTTAAATGGGAGCAAATCAGAGATTATTTGCGAAGACATGAATACCCTACACTCCATCCTTCCCTTTCTACAGGGTGCCCAAGTGGTGAACCCCCACCAGTCGAGTGTTTTAGATTCTTCAATTGGAGATGTGACATCAATTTCCGGCACCCTAACTTCACAATCGGCCACACTGAAAAGGATAGGTGACAGACTCCAACATTTCTCTTCGCATGATGCACTCCTTCTCCTGAAGCATTCCTTTTCCCTCCCCAAACTCCTCTACAACCTAAGGACTTCACCATGCTTCCTTTCTCCTGCTTTGCAGGACTACGACAAGTTGCTAAAGTCAATTGTAGCAGACATCACCAATATCAATTTCAAGGAAGATGACCCGGTTTGGAGACAAGCTACCCTTCTTGTTAAGTTGGGAGGCTTGGGTATCAGGTGTGCTGTTGACATCGCCCCTTCTGCTTTTTTGAGCTCAGTACTGGCCTCCTCCACCCTTGTCAAATGCATAGTCCCTCCTCATCTTCAAGACTCTCCACTTCCGTATTTGGATGATGCTAAAGACCATTGGTCGGAAGGTTTTGATGGAGACCCTCCTGAAGGCGAGGCCCAACATAGACAGAAGGCCTGGGACTTGGCCAAGGCCTCTGCTTTAGCTGATTCACTGCTAGAGTCAGCTACAGACACAAAAGCCAGAGCCCGTCTGCTTGCATCTAGAGCTAAAGAGTCAGGGGCATGGCTGAATGTGTTGCCCATTTCTTCACTTGGCCTACGTATGAGTGATGACACCTTCAGGATAGCAGTTGGCCTCCACCTGGGAGCTCCCCTGTGCAGACCCCACACCTGTCATCATTGTGGTGTTGCCGTGGATAGCCTAGGCTTACATGGTCTAAGCTGTCGCAGAAGTGAAGGCCGTCACCACCGTCACGCTGCAATGAATGATATTGTCCACAGGGCACTCGCCTCAGCCAAAGTGCCTTCTCGGCTGGAGCCTTCTGGTCTTTATCGCTCGGATGGAAAGCGACCAGATGGCGTAACAGTGGTGCCGTGGATGAGAGGGAAGTTGCTAGTGTGGGACGCGACATGCCCTGATACGTTTGCCCATTCATATGCTTCCAATGCCACCAGTAAGGCAGGGGCAGTTGCAGCTTTGGCAGAGGAGAAGAAGAAGGCCAAATATTCCCACCTGGACCCATCCCATGTCTTCAGCCCTATTGCCATCGAGACTTCTGGGGTTTTCGGTCCCATGACTCTGACACTCCTGAAAGATCTTGGCCGCCGACTAGCCCGGATTACGGGTCAGGAGAGTTCTACCACCTTCCTCATCCAGAGGCTCTCTGTTGCTGTACAACGTGGTAATGCGGCCTCAGTGTTGGGATCGGCTGATATGTCAACCGCTACTGACTTCTTCAACTAATATCATTACTTCAACTTATATAATATATTTTATTATAATAAAAATAAAAATAAAATAAAATATGACAATTGTTTGCAAGTTTTCTAAAAAATGTAATATACTAAGTGCTATATAATAAAGGCACTATCATGAACTTACAGTGTTTTAGAGCAGTATCGCTGCAATGGATCCTTCGTAAAGAGTTAGGCAGCTAGCAGATCTCATGAATAAAGAGGCTGACGCCAATTGACGTTACGCTCGGTTAACCGATGAACTTCTGTGATCGTACTTCTGTGATCGTCAGCGTCGAGTTATTTGGGAACTGGCTGGCGTCTTGATCTGTGAGACTCTCTCCATCTTCTTGTCCTTTCCTTTCGTAAGGGTCGGTTTCACTGATTGCGACACCCTTGACGTCCACTCCTTCCTACGTTCTATGGACTTTCACACGTAGAAAATCCGGAAGTGACGTTTCCTCGCCTTCGTCGTTGCGTCCGGAATTAAAAATAAATAAATAGCTGGTCCGTCTGACTCTGATAGCACACAGGCTGCTATTAGGGAACAATAGTGATACGAACGAGAAAAAAACAGCTACAATCCTAGCTGCACTTCACTACGCAGAGGCTGGCTTGGGTCTTTCCGTAAGCTGCTACCAACTGTTAAAGTGTCAGCTACTGTGCTAACGGACTCCCTAACCTGACTGAACTGCCTGACTGTCTGTTAAGGCTCTTATCCTGGTTGCCCCGTTGCCCGATGCTGGCAATAGTAACTTAAAGATTAACAGATCACACTCAAATTTAAAAAAACCAAACTCTAAAGATCTCGTGACTGATGTGCGTGGCTTATAATAATTATTACATTATAGCCCACTGCCTAAAAATAGTATATTATATAGACTAATAACGGCATACCAAGTTAATTAACAGTCACAGTGCTATAATACTGAGTATGACCTAATTAGGTCATGACTATGTTCGTTGTGCATGATCTTGTTCTTGATCTGTGCGTGGTCAGGGAGTCCTGCCTGTAGTTAAGGGGTTGGGCTCCCTGACACTGCTCGTTATCTTATTTTGCTCTCCAAGTCTGGTGCATCACCCTGCAGATGGAGCTTGCTGTTATGATCCATGTCACATCACCCTGCAGCTGGAGCTTGCTGTGATGATCCATGTCGCATCACCCTGCAGCTGGAGCTTGCTGTGATGATCCATGTCACATCACCCTGCATATGGAGCTTGCTGTGATGATCCATGTTACATCACCCTGCAGCTGGAGCTTGCTGTGATGATCCATGTCACATCACCCTGCAGCTGGAGCTTGCTGTGATGATCCATGTCACATCATCCTGCAGCTGGAGCTTGCTGTAACGATCCATGTTACAGCAGCTGGAGCTTGCTGTGATGATCCATGTCGCATCACCCATCACCCTGCAGATGGAGCTTGCTGTGATGATTCATGTCACATCACCCTGCAGCTGGAGCTTGCTGTGATAATCCATGTCACATCACCCTGCAGCTGGAGCTTGCTGTGATGCCATGTGGGAGCATATGAGAGGGTGACTTCCAGGTCTCATAGAGGCCTTGACCAAGATTGTTCCTTGGTTCTTCATTTTGGATCACATCCATTACTCTAGATGGATATTGGTTCACTTGCATTACATAGTTCCACTGAAGGAGTATCATCCTGATGTCTATGTGGAGTTCATAAAAGGAAAGATCGTGAAGAAGTCATAGCATATATTCCGTTAACCAGGCGCATGAAAAGTCGGTTCAATTGAAGAATAGTCACCTGAGCGTGGCCCAGGTGACTATTCTTCAGAAGATCCCGGCCCGGGTGACTATTTTTCAGAAGATCCCGGCTCGGGTGACTGTTCTTCGGAAGATTCCAGGGCTAGGGCTAGGGCTACCACCACGACACCAGCCAAAGGGTACATGGAAATTGTGGATAGCAGGGATGGGGATACTCTTCTTCCCATTGTGCAGTAAGTGGTACAACAAGGCACAATCATTCACAGCGATGAGTGGAGAGGATACAGGAACCTATGCATGTACTATACATATATTCAAATAAATACATGAAGTTACTCATTCAACCGTTTTCTTCCATCTTTTGATGTTCTACATTGAAAAACAGGTAACACAAATGTCAATAGGTGCTAGCCGCGTTTGGATGACTATTCTTCAGAAGGCAGCTGACTATTCTTCAGAAGGTCCCGGCTCGGGTGACTATACTTCAGAAGGTTCCGGCTCGGGTTGCTATCTTTCCAGAAGATCGGGTTTTCCTGGGCCCGGGTGACTATTCTTCAGTTGATCCAAAAAGTCAATGTGGCCCTTACAGAAAATGCACAGAACTCTGTGTCATTGGATGGTATCTGGTCCTGGGTTTGCTTGATGGAAGAATATGAATATGAGCAGAAGAAGCACATGCAGATGGCATTCACTTGAGATGTGAAAGCTCTGAGTGGAGCCAAAGAAGAAATGGGAAACTCATTCAGTGTGAGCAGCAGTGATCTTGTACTGGACAGCAGAAACATTGCAGATACAGCATTGGCAGATATGGTGCGTCAGATTAAGAAACTTGAACTCAACCAGTGTGAGGTGCGTGTTGAAGAGAGACTGGACAACCAAACAAAGCCAATTACAGATCCTCTGAAGTGCAACAATTGCCATTTTATTCAGTCAGCCTCCAATCAGGGAAGTCAAGCAAGAAGCTATAGCTTTCAACCTTGATGAATAACTGATCACTTTTCTCTAGGTTGTAGATTTCCACCCATGGTGATCTGATGAATTTCTCCAGCACGATGATCAGGCTAGTTCACCAGTACTTTCACTGGCAGTTGTCTTGAGAACTGGGACAAAGTAAGACTTGCCGAGTTACCTGCAAGATCTTACACCTGTAAACATATTCCCAGAGTGCAAGTCATGTGCCTTATCCTTGAGGTTTTCCCACCATCATTAATATGCTGAAACCTGGTTGTGCCAAGAAGTTTCAGGATTATCCCAGTAATGTTTTCTTGCCATGCGTGACATCGCAGTTTCAGCATGTGACCAGATCAGACATTGGATGAACATTGCCTGAAAACTGATGCCCATAGTAAGAGAAGAAAGGAGATGAGTGTAGCAGTTGCTGGAAACTGGCAAGCATTTCTCCTTTCAACGCTAGGCTGATGTGCAAATCCTCCTTTACTAGCAGTTCTTTCTGCCTTCTGGCCTGATCCAAGATGATGGCTTCCTCCCACTAAATAGGATATCCATTATTCCATGCATGTTCAGCAATTTCCGACTTCTCTTTAGCACACTTTCTATAGGCATCTTGATTCCTTTAACTCGCGTATCCAGTCTTCTGACAGTCTTCCCTGTGTAGTATTTCTCATAACTACAAGGGATGCAGTACACAACACATAAGTGCATATTAGCTGGTAAAACATCCTTCCCAATCTGAAAACAACTTTGAAGTTGTACTTCCTGCAGACCCTCCTGATGCCTTCACTTAATCCTGCTGCATAAACATTGGATCCTTCTTTTTAGACCCCAGATTACTAATATTTTTATCTCCACTTTTTTGCTTGCCAAACAATGTACAGCAAAAAATCTCAATTGATATGACACGAGTCATACATAATCAAGATTTTCTGCTTATACTACATGAACGCATAATTTATAGTGATGTGCATGCCTGCCGCATATCAAAGACCAATGTGTGCCTTGGAGGCTGAGGAAGAAATGCAGAGGATAAAGAAAAGAGCTATATAGCAAAAGAGCCAAAAAGTGCAGCTGAACGTGAGAGTGCTCTCTTGTTGCAACAAAGGAAAGGAAACAATGACCAGCAATGTTGTCCTGCTGGCTGAGATAATCTTTTTTCTACTTTCACTCGCCTAATATACATAATATATTGTGCAGAAATCAGCTTGCTTATCTTGCTGAATTATTTTTGTTATTTGTCAAGATGAAACAAGTTAGATCCAGAGGTGATTATACAGAGACACTAATGCAATTTGTCGTTATTCTTTTCCTCTGTTTCATTTGTAGAGTTCTCACCTGCCACAATGATGTAGTGTTCAAGGAGACAAAAAAAAACTAATTAAAAAAGAGAACAAATTTAAAAAAAAATCACTGATTATTGTTGCTTTTTTAGGGAGGGGAAGAGGGAGGGAGGGGGGGGGGGGTTGAGGGGTTGCCTTTTTGGCACTTTTTGGGGTATCTTCCAGAGTAAATTGACAAACTCCAGAGCAATCTCTTTGATCTATAAACTTGGATTAAACAATCATGGACAATTATGTTGGAAGTGACAAACTTCAGAGCAATCTTTGATCTAATTGAAGTATAAGCATTGATGAACAATCTGTGGTCAATTACGGTTGCTTAATAATTATGTCATCACCATTTTACCAATTATTTGCTGCTGGGTGCTTTTCTAAGTGTAACGGCTGAATTTTATAGGATTGAATCATTTGCTTATGCTCTGAATTGGGACTTATGGATCATCACTGTAGGAGTGGTCAAATGCTGGAACAAGCAACTAGGGTAAGCGAGATATGGTGGGAGGCATAAATGCTGAAGGAAGAAGTGATGCATCAGAAGACTCTTAAGACGAAGTGGCTGGAAGGATGCCATGGGGCCAAGATGAGAGGAAGGACCTAGAGATGATGCAAAGACAATGAAGAAGGGCCTGGATAAGATGGTGTACACACAGAGGAATGGCAGCTTGTCCGCTGTAAACCAACGAGAAAGAAAACATACTGTGGAGTATAAAAGCTCACTGGATCCATGTACATAAAATTAAAATACCCACCAACTAACCAGGTCAACAACCTGCCTTTTTAGACAATCAGCAAAAAACTCTACCTACTCAGTGTCAATCTCTGTCATATATCTTGACTCACCTTGAAAGTTCCCTTCTTCTTATCACATCCTGGACAAAGACTATGATAGTCGACTGGAGTCTCTGCACTCTGAAGTTCTTAACTTACATGAGCTAGTGAAATCTCTGTCCATGCATCCAGACAGTTCTGACCATACTCATCCATTCCTATGGTCGGGCGCTAACTAGTGTATTGTAGTAGTGCTTCACATCACCGCACTATACTAGTATTGTTTAACGTCAGGTTGAAACATACCATAGTAGACTATTTAGGGTGTTAGAGTGAAACACTACTACAGTACACTAATTACTGCAGTGAGGTTAAGCACTACTGCAGTGCGCTAGTTAGTGTGGTAGAATGGAACAATACCACAGTACACTGGTAAGTGAGAGTGCTACAGTAGTAAGTGTGGTGGAGTAAAACACTGCTCCAGTAACCCAGTTAGTAATATGGTGAGGTGAACTACAGTACACCATGTGATCAGGTGAGTACTGTAACCATGGCCAAGCAAGGAATATTACAACAATTTCTCTTTGAGAACAGTTTCACGGTACAGGAATAAACAGCACACACATAGTCCCAGGAACGATCTAACATCCTTTTTGGTCTGAGGTTGCTTAAAATTCCTGACTGCATGCACTTTGCAGTCCATATAGTAGTGTTTAAACTCATGTTGAAACATCATAGTACACTATTTAGCATGTTAGAGTGAAACACTACTACAGTACACTAATTACTGCAGTGAGGTTAAGCACTACTTCAGTGCGCTAGTTAGTGTGGTAGAATTAAACAATACCACAGTACACTGGTAAGTGAGAGTGAAACACTGCTACAGTAGTAAGTATGGTGGAGTAAACCACTACTCCATTAACCCATTTATAGTATGTTGGGGTGAACCACACTACACCATGTGATCAGGTGCAGTACTGTAACTGCTGGAATATCACAACAATTTCTCTTTGAGAACAGTTTCACAATACAGCATAAAACAGCACACGCTCCTTCTGGCTAGTCTCATGAAAAGTATATCAAGCATGTGATACAAGGCATAGATGATACTCTGAGGTAAGATGGCAAATGACCTCAAAAGTTCAGTGATAATTGCATGACCTAAATGTTCTAGAATGTTCTTACTGTCATTAATGCAGAGTGTTCTCAATACCTCGACTACACAGCTCCCCTCTAACGAGAAATCCATCCCATATTTAGTAGTAGCGGGGTGATAGGAGACTTTCTGGAGGATTATGCATCTGACGGGGGTAACGTGGGGCCTCAGGTAGGGAAGGAACGTTGTCATCGGGTGGAACATCCAGGTGTATCCCAGAAGGTAACGGGTGGTTCTGGGATGCCGTGAAGATGTAAGATAGAGCTTGAGTTTTGTGGGGAGGTGAATGTTTCTGGGCAGCGCTTGAGGCAATTAAAATAAATCACTGGCCGACGATGAGATCTCGTATCCTGAATGCGATAGACAGCATCAGCCAGCTTCTTGATGATGTGGTATATATGATCCAGTTCATGGCCGGTAAAATTTCCGATGACAAACTCTGGGTGGAACCATTGAGTGGAGCCCCACGAGATCACCAGCCTTAAAGGAATCGCCATGAACTTTCTTGTCGTAAAAGTCTTTTTGATGATAAAGTGCATGACCAAGGTTCTTCCGTACTCTCTGGTAAGAATTCTCGAGTAACTTTATGAGTTGGTTAGCAAACTCAGAGGGGGAGGACTTTTCAATGGTTACAGGTGGTGGGACGAAAGCCACATCAATAGGCATCCTTGCTTGATGTCCAAACATCAGAGAAAAGAGAGGGCATGGCCTGTACTCGGGTGTACACTACTGTTGTAAGCCATACATTATGGTCAAAGGTCATCTTGCCAGTTAAATGGATAGCCATTGCCAGCATATTGAGTAGGGTCCGGTTGAATCTCTCAACGAGTCCATCGAATTGAGGGATGTATGGAGTGGTTCGTGTTTTGGCAATTCCCAACAGTTTACAGACTTCAGAAAATAACTCGGATCGAATTGCTTGCCTTGGTCAGAGTGGAGCTGTTCGGGGAATGAGAACCATAAAGAGACTTCATTAGTGAGCACATGTGCAGAAGATGCTTCTTGATTGGGGACTGGGAATGCTTCATCCCACCGAGTAAAGTAGTCAACAGCAACTAGAATCCATTCCTGGACTCCGGAAGTGGTCCAAGGAGATCAACCGCAACGAGTGGCATGTGTGAGCCAACTTTTATTCTCTGCAGTTGGGCTTTGCCTTTCACAGGGGGTGTTTTCCGCTGTGCATATTTCATGCGTTGATCATGATAACCTGGCCAATAGAAACGCTCTCCTACTCGGGCCAATGTCTTTTTTCCTCCTAGGTGACCCCCAATGGAGCCTTCATGGATGTGTCAGAGCAGTTCATCCTGTTTACAAATAAGGAATCACCAATTGCAGGTGTGATGTGTCATACTGGGTATTCAGAAAGTGGCGATGTAAACTTTCCATCTCTTATGAAGAGCTGGTCCCATAGTTGGAATAGTCGCCGCATAAACCTGCTGAGTTGTTTGACGTCATTTTCTGAGGGCTTCTATCTCTTGATTTTGGCCTTTATGACTGGTCCAATAATTGCTTATTGCACTATTGGGGAGGTCCAAGGACTACTGTAGGGCTGAATTACATCCTTTTCCAGCATGTCTGTCAACAGTTCTCATACTGCTTCCCTTCATGGTGGTGGAAACCTACGCACAGCTTGGTGTGTCAGTAAGGCATGGCTAGTGTGAATCTCATGGGTAGTACGATCTGTATGGCTATATCTAACTTAGACTCAGCAAATAACCCAGCATACTGCAATAACAACCCATGGAATTGCTATCTGATATATTGGCACCTACATCGCATGCCAAAGTTTCAAGCATATTAGCCTTGGGGTCAGAGGGTTATCACCGTCAGTAACCACTGCCACACTATCTTAAAAGCAGTCATCTAAAGACTCTATTGATGCCACAACCATACAGGTAGGTATCTCAACCTTATTAGGGCTAGGTTTCAACAACCTTATCGGAACTTTGTTTCCTTTAGGATCAACAAGGCACCTGGCTACCACACAAGGCAATTTTGTATCACTAGGACTTTCTACAATGCACACTCCATCGGGGACCAGCTCTGAAATCTCAGCCATACAAAATAGGGTGGTATTTCAAGGGTTTTGGGCAACTTATCTATTCCTATCCCTGTACGCTTCTTCTCTTACTCTGTCCTGGGTTTAAAACCAATGGGGCACAACCACCAATTTTAAGCTGTCCTTTGCTAAAATCAATTTGGACTTTATATTTTGTCAGAAAATCAGCACCCAGAATTGCTGGAGTAGTCAGAGGATTCGCCACAATAAACTTGCTTTAATATACTGTGGGTCCTAGCGTGAGGCCTACTTCCGCAGCTCCGAACACCCGAAGCGGCATCCCATCCACTCCCATGAGTTCTGCTACTATGGAGGAAAGCACCACTTGCGACAAGATTTTCAGCATCTGTTAGGCGCTCACCACTAGGCAAGTGTCAACACGTCTATCCTGAGCTGGTTCTGATACAGCCTTGTTGTAAGGCTGTGTTAATAGGAATATAGGTTATAATATTTCAAATGGCAGAGTCTTGATGTCTCAGAGCCGTCTAACTAGTCTGGCTATCTCAGAGCATACATACATACATATATTGAAATGTCTATGACAATGATGTAACCTCTGGCCAATCAGGTGTTTCCACACAGACAGTCAGGAGGTTTGTCACCATGTTGCATAATACATTATAGTTCAAGTAATTCACACACTACTTAGTTAACAGTTGCACTGTTCTATTCTGGATTTGGCAAGGGCTGAGGTCAAGGTTTGTTGTAATGTTGGGCGGATCACAACAGCGTCAAAGTGAATATGTCATCCTCACCAACCCATCCAAGTGCACATTTGGAGTGGACAGTTTCGAGTTCTTACGACGTTATAGCAGCTGTCGGGGCATACATCCATCGTAAAGGGTAACATAATTAGCGAGGAGGGGGTTCCTGCAAATAGTACAGCTCCATTAAAGGTGTTGCAAACAGAAGCTATATAAGTCCACAGCAAAACTTCAGCAAAGAAATCAATTACAAGAGCGCTTCTTTACTCAAAGATTAAGGGATTGTAAGATAACTACTTTTGAACATCTTCGCTAGCTAATAATGGAGGTGAGTAAAATACCTAATGTTAGTCTCATGGTAGCAAGACGTTGTGTTAGTGATAGGAAAAGGTATGGCTATATACGTGAGACCATATACTAAACTACTTCAAAGCTGGTTATGATACACTTTACAACAGAAACATTTCAACTAGGATGTTCTGGTGGTCAGTGTGAAGTTTATGACACTATAAACAACTACAATGCGAATATAGCCATCTAGGCTAGTGGGTCTACTAGTGCTGAAGTCAAACTTTGCTGCAATAAACTAGCTACCATTTTACTAAATGACTTGCTAGTGTTGGACTATGGGGAAAATTATCGTATAATGTCTACCAAATAGTTTGCAAGCCTTGCACATTGAGACATTAAGTATGCACCAGAAAAAAACTAATGACTCTGTAGAATATATACCATAGAAACACTCCCCGTTCCAGTTCTTCCCCCAACACCCTTCCATAGTAACTGCACCTCCAGCTGTGACCACACAGCCAGGATACCAGACCAGAAACCATTTATGTCAGTTGAGGTAATATTACTTTAAGGGGGGGACAAAACCATAAAGTAGTAGCAGGTGTTAAAACATGTGGTTACCACTTTATAGCTCAATAGATTCTGCAAGCTTCATGGTATATGACTTGATATATAGCTCAAAAGATAGGTCTCTCTGTGTGCTCGCTTTTAATACTAAAACATTTTTCATAGCTGTGACTCTACCCAAGTTCCTGCAGCTAGCTCAAAACCCGAGTGCCTGAGTTAGGAACATATTTTTTTCCAGATTGCCAAGTGCTTAGAGAGCTGAAATTAGCACCAGTGGCTAGAGGAAATGTGGTCATGCGTGTTGTTTTGAAAATAAATTTTAACGAAATTTATTTTCCAACTGTGCGCTTGGCCATGTACTCTAGATCTACTAGCTATTATAGATATTATAAGCTATATAGTCCTATTGAAAGTTATTATAACTAGCACACTCATTAAGACATCTTCACAGACTTTCCTATTTCGGACATTTATAGACCTGGATGGAAAACTAATGTTTATCATCAAAAAGTGGGCTAACTTGTTTTTGGAGAGGGAATAGCTGATTTTTTAATTATTTTGAAAACAGCTTCTTGTTAGGAGAATAACGCTATATACGAGTTCACAAAATGCTTTTCCTAAGTGTATGAACGGTGTGGGAAAGCTCCATCAAGCATCATCTAATTGTTAGGTGGCTACCATATAATTGTAATATCTGAGAATGCTAGATGGTCACTCGAAGTTACAGAAGTTACAAAATTAAGGTCCATATCTGAGTTGATAACAATTTATGACCCTCAATAACAAGGCCAAAATTGTGTCTTGATGAATAATGATAGCTAGCTTACCACTCCACTTACTGTTTTGTGCACCTGTATTATTACAGGGTATTCTTGTAACACTCTTCCTATTCATCAGACTTTTTTTGCATACCGTGCTCTAACCATGAATAATGTTTGGCTATTATAAGGACTTTAGTGTGCAACTAACTAGTGTCATGGTCGAGAAACCTACACTATATGTTCTATAATAGAAACTATGCCTACTAATTTGTTGCTAATATGTGAATTGTAGTTGAGACAATGAATGAATTTATACGACTATATACAATATACTTTCTGTTGTGGTGCAGAGAGGTAATGCAGTTTCGGTTGCAGGGACCACAGATCACCTGAATTTGGACTCTGATGACATTTTCTTTTAATTATATAAATAATAAATAATAATAATAAAAATAAAAATAAATAATAATAATAATAATAATAATAATAATAATAATAATAATAATAATAATAATAATAATAATAATAATAATAATAATAAAAACAATAATAATAATAATAATAATAATAATAATAATAATAATAATAACAACAATAATAACAACAACAATAATAATAATAATAATAACAACAACAACAAATATAATAATAACAATAACAACAACAACAATAATAACAATAGCAATAATAATACAATAACAATAATAATAATAACAATAATAATAATAATAACAATAATAATAACAATAATAATAACAGTAATAATAACAAAAATAATAATAATAATAATAGAAGTTTTAAAATAAAGTTTTTATATATGTGTGTGTGTGCATGTGCACACATACATATGGTCCAAAAAAAGAGTTAAACAAGAATTAACCCACTTAGATTACAAATATCATTTACCTTAAAAATAATGTAGACCAAATATGTATATTTGTTGAAAGGGGGTCCTCTATTTGTTTGTGGTTTACATTGTTTGTTTTTCTCTCTGGCAATATTATAACTGAGCACTGTCTTTCAAGATCTTTGTAACACAGGGGCGGCCCCGACAATCCTGCCCAAACCACTTCCAGTACATATTAAATTTAAGGGTGTGGTCATTAGGAGATGATTGCGCTATTCATGCTGGTTATGAACTGCATCAGAGAAAGCGAGCACATAGCTGACTATAAAGAACACGAAACTAGATGAACATTTGCTCGAAGAAACTAGAGTCGATGATAATGACTAGAGCATGAACTGTTTGAAATCCGGCAGTCTTGTGCAACTATTGTATGCATTACTATTAGTCAGGTTGAAATAATATAGCGCATAGTGTGCGAAGCTACTCGAAATGAATATACGGCCCGAAAAAAATGAACGGCGCACAATAAAATTTTTATTATATGAAGCCAATACTTTGTAGGCAAGGGTAAACCTAAATAACACACTTCTGCTGTTCTAAATATTGTCATCGTAAGTACAATACTACTTATACCATGACCACACCCTCACTCTGGCCTTACCACTTTAAAATTGCCCAAACTGCCTCTGTAACAGTAACTTAGGATAACTCAAGAACTAATCAATCGTAGCAAATGTTATTTTTTTTATAACTTCATAATATATTCATAACACACACTGACACACACACATCACAAGAATTTAACCATGTTTTGTTCAAGGTTTGTGGTGTGTTATTTTACAAGAGTAAAATATCAAATGATCATTCACTTCTCTGCAGGATAACATGTTACCATGTTATCCTATATAAACACATGTAAGAGATATGGACCAATTACCTGCTCCAACATATTTATTACTAACACATTAGAAATGTAAACAATGATTGGTTTCAACCTTTGAATACCTTGGATCATATTGTTTCCTTCCATTATTCACTGCATTGAATTATTGTGTGTATGCTGGCTACTTGCCAAAGCATACTTTGGGTGCAGCCTACTGGATTGTGTCTGTGTCGGTTCTTATGTGGCAAGTCTCACAAGTTCACCCTCAATGCAACACAATAGGCAAGTTAATGTCTGTCATATTCAAGACCCCTTACCTTACTCCCTCTATGCAACTTTTGTGTCAAAACATGAGTGCTTGAAAAAGATATTGGGGTTTAGGCAAGTGTAGCATCGGAAATACTTGTATGTGGGGCAGCGATTTTTCCAAATGTCAACAATAGAAAATATATTTAATCCATTTCAAACTGCTTGCATGGGGTTACAGGATCGAGTTTTAGGTCCTCCCATCTGTGGACCTTTAGATTTCCCATTGAATTTAACCCTTGTTTCTCTGCGTGTATTGTGGCTGAGAGATCCTAATTATTTATCATGTATTGGATTTGCTTATAAATGATGAAATTAATTAAGAGTACTCCCAATTAGAGCACGACCAATTGCATGACTCATCATCATTAAAATCATGTACACAATCTACATAATTAGACATTCCTTAATAATAAACACCATGTGCATAATTTGAAATGTAAAGAGTTGTCCATATGGTCATGGTCTCCATGGGTACATTCATATTTCAGGACAAATCAATCCAACTTAGTTGTTATTAAATAAATGAATTAAATTAACTTTCTCATGATAGATGCATGACATATATGCGAGAAAGATACAAAAAGAATTCTCAAAAATATATTTTTTTGGCACTGAGCATCTGGAAGCTTTGTGAATTCATGAAGAATTATGTTTCATATATAGTTCAATGACTATTATTATTATTGCTATATGGCAGCGCATGCGCATTTCTCTGTATACTACCTATATATTAGTCCATGCACTATGGGTCGAAATAGTAGAGCAGAAAAGCATGATTTATGAAATATCAATTGAATTTTTCCCCGATATATATATATACTATTAGAGAATGTAGTCCATAGATATCCAACGTATGGCAGCAGAAGTCATTTATTAAAAAAAAAAATACCTACCTCCTTTCACTACTATATAATTATTTAAAAAAACAAATTTACTTGTGAGGGTTGGGGTGAGGGGACGGAAGTGGGGGGGGGAAGGATTTTAATCAGTACAAACAAAAACAATGGTGCACTGCAAAGTGGCTTTCTTGCACTTGTACTGTCCTCTGTGGCCTTTTTTTGCAGCCACAGCATACGAGTTCCCTACTAGCTTGCATGGCTTCTGTAGGTTGTCCAAATGTTAGGATGCTCACACAAGAGCTATCTCCTAACAGGTCTAGGTCACTTATCAACGTCTAGATATAGGATTATATAAAGATTATTACAGATAGAACAAGACTCTCTAACTTTACCAAACACGTGTTCATCAGGAATATCTCTACTGAGCATGCCCTCTACTAATAGCATGTGGTTACAAACAATGGTGTGTGGTTTGCATGATAAGGTTCATATAGTATTTAGCTATGATAATGAGTAATTGTTCGTAGTCTTGTTAGGCCGTGCCTAACTTAACCCTCCCCCCATAGAGGTCTTGAGTCATAGGTGGTTGGGTTCAATCCTTTGCTTTTGTCCATGCTTGGCGTGATAGTCCATCGGCATTCAGATGTGCTGATCCTTTCTTATACCGGACTGTTGCTTGACACTATCGGAGGGCGTCGCTCCAACGGGCTAATCTGCCTTTCAGTGGGCCTTTCTCTAAAAGAAATGTCAAAGCTCTGTGGTCTGTTTAAATAGTGAAGGGTCGACCATAAAGGTATGGGTGAAATGTTTTGCATTCATCCACTACTGCTAGAGCCTCTTTTTCCGAAACCGAGTAATTTTGCTCTCGGGGTAAGCTTCCTCGAATGATAAGCTACTGGTTGGTCTTCTCTGTCCTGCCATGTCTGTGCTAGCACCACCCCAATTCCCCGGTCTGAGGCGTCTGCGAATAATACAAAGGGATTGTCAACTGGAGGAATAAGCACCGGCTGCTGTGTAAGTGTTTGCTTTAAGTTTTCAAATGCTTGGTTGCAGGTGTCTGTCCACTGGATTTGGTCTGGCTGGTTAAATGAGAGAGTGGTGCCGCTATGGCACTGAAGTTATTAATATATCGCCTGTAGTACCCTACAAGGCCTAGAAAGGCTCGTATGTCTCTCTTTGTCACTGGTCGGCGAAATTCTGCTACGGCCTGAAATTTTGCTTGTTGTGGGGTCAACTTGCCATGTCCTACCTCATGTCCGAGGAATAGACATGTATGCTTCCCGACATGACATTTTTCCAGCTGAAGAGTCAGTCCAGCCTGATTGAGTCGGGTAAATACAGTGTTGAGGTGGATGATGTGATCTTCCCATGAGGACTGACTAAAAATGGCCACATCGTCGATGTATGCTCCCGCAAAGCTGTGGAGGTCACCAAGAATGTCGTCCATCAAACGTTGAAACGTTGCTGGTGCATTCGTGAGCCCGAATGGCATGACAACAAACTTGAACTTGCCAAATGGCATGATAAAAGTGGTCTTGTCTTGGTGTTGAGGGTGGACTGGTACTTGATAGAACCCTTTGGCCAAGTCGAATGTTGATATATATTTGCTGGTCCCATGGTTTCTAGTACTTCCTCTATGCGGAGCATGCAGTATGGGTCTGGCATGGTTACCATGTTCAGTCATCTGTAATCGACTACAAGCCTGATCTTGCCGGATTTCTTGGGCACAGCAAACATTGGGGCTACCCATGGTGCAATGGATTTCACCACTAAACCTGTGGTTTGTAGGAACTCGAGTTCTTCTCTGAATGGTTGTTGCCATATCTGAGGGATTCTGTAGTGGAAGAGTCTGATTGGGAGAGCATCTCCCGTCTCGATGGTGTGTGTGGTGAGAGTGGTTCGTCCCGGTACTGCTCTAGTAAGGTTTGGGAATTGTCTCAATAGCTCCTTGAACTGGGAGCACTGCTCCTGTGTTAATCTTTCGCCAAACTCTGGTCCAATTACTTCCGGGAGCGGATGATACTCTGGGAGTACTTCGTCTGCTGGTTCGTCCATATCGAAAAAATGGACATCTACAACTGGTTCTTGCCATGCTTTCAGTGCTGTTATATGTACTGACTTCTGTTTTCGGTGTTTGTCGTGCATATCTACACAATAGGTCACTGGGGTGAACTTGCCTATAATGGTGTAGGGACCTTGCCAACGGTCTTGGAGCTTGTCTGGCCTTCTGCCACTGACAACTGGAGAGAATACCAGAACCTTGTCTCCTTTTGCAAACTTTCTCTTCTTTGCGTTCTTGTCAAACCAGTCTTTGGTGGTTTTCATGCAGTGTTCTTGGTTTGCTGCAGCCAAGGTTCGCATGGAATCTAAGTCTGAATGTAGCTGAGTTAGCTACTCTGTGGTCGATGTAGTTTTGCTGGATTTAGGCACCCACTGTCTTCTCAATATCTCTAATGGTCCATGAACATTGTTTCCAAACAACAGTTGGAAGGGTGAAAATCCAGTCGAGGTGCACAGTGCTTCTCTGCATGCAAACAGGAAATAATCAATGTAATCATCCCAATGTTTCTTGTCCTTTAATGTCTTCCTCACCATTCTGCATTAGGGTATGGTGGAATCTTTCCACTGTGACATTAGATTGTGGTCTATAAGGTGTAGTCTTGGTGTGGACGATGCCCATAAATCAAGGATTCCTGCATGACACTTGATAGAAAGTTTGAGCCACAATCTGACAAGATTTCTTGGGGGGTTGATAGCCTAGAGAAGATCTTGAGTAGGGCTTGAACTACTACTTTAGCTGTGGTGACTCTCAGAGGTACTGCATCTGGATATCTAGTCCCGAGGTCAATAAATGTGAGCAGATATCGATTTTTCCTCTCAGTGAGTGGAAGTGGTCCTACAACATCAATAGCGACCTTCTCAAATGGAGTAGGGATAATTGGTGGCATTTGTAGTGGAGCTTTGAGGTGTGTTCTCTTGGCTGTTCACATGCCTTACAATATGCTTGTATGTCCCTGCTCATCCCTGGCCAGAAGAAACTTCTCATTATCTTGTATTTGGTCCGGGCTGGTCCGGTGTGTCCTGCCATTGGTGTAGCATGAGCTAGCTGAAAAACGTCCATACGTCTTGACGTAAGCAAAACAATTTGGCTGAAAGTGTGTCCTAGCTGGTCTTTGGAGCATCTGTACAGCACATTGTCTTCCATGAAGAACTCGGCATCGTCTTCTTTTGCCTGCTTTAGGAGGGGAAAGAGTGTGGGAACCTCGTCCTGGTCTTTTAAAAAGGGCTCTGTGTCTGAAGTCACTAGAGGTTGGTCTTCTTCTTTCGGAATTGGTTCCTCTAGTTCTTCCTGTTGAGAGCCAGTGGTTTGAGTGTAGTCGAAGTCTTCGTCAATGGAAATGTTAAAGGGTATAAGGTTGGGAGCCAACTCTCCTGGATCCTGAGTGAGGTCTTGTTGTTCAGTGTCTGCTTGAGCTCTCGTCTGTACAGAGAAGACTGCTATGTTTTTGATGCCAGTCTCCTGGATCCTGATCTTATCTTGCTCTTGCTACTTGAGCTTTTTCATTTGCAGCTCCACAAAGAGGGGGCAAGAGCGGCCAACAAGGACGTCTACAGGGTTGTTGGTTGCAATAGCTACCTGGGTCAGGCACTGACGACCCTCTAACTCCAAGTGGACTTCCACTACTGGTAACTTCTGTGGTTTGCCTAACCATGGATTGCCATGACATGTCCAAGTACTGGGTTGTCTCCCTTCATCAATTTCTGGTCCACAATAGTCACTGCAGAGCCACCATTTAACTGGCATCTGGCAATTGTTTCATCCACCCGTCCCATGCAGTAGTAAGGTGGGTGGTCTATATCTGCTTGAATGTGAAGCAGGTTTGTTTGGGGACAGGCTTCGCATAAGTGTCCCCATTCATGACACTTGAAGCACTGTGGTCCTTTGACATCATCAAAATACTTAGCCAGACGGTGTGGCTTGTTGTGAGATGCTTTGGTCTTTGAACCATTTCCTCTGCCGCTTGGGTGTTGTTGATAGGGAACAGGATGAGCTGCTAGGGGAATCTTCACGTTGATGGTTTTTGGAGTGGAGTCACTGCTCCACGGCCTGGGAGACGAATTTGGCCCAGGTGGAGGCAGTGGAGTGGGCTGAATGGGGTAGCTCTGGGGTGGAAACCACTGCTTTCTGTGGTCACCATTGTGCGGTCTTCTGTCTGTCCACTGCCGGTTGTGGTCTCTCTTTCCATGAAAGTACTGTCCCTGAAGCAGTCCACTACTATGATCTCCTCGACTGGTAAGGTTTCTCAAGTGGTCATCCGCTAGCTCTACCATAGCTAGTGGATCAGTAGGTTGCTGGTCTCGAATCCAAGTCTGTATGTGGTCTGGCAGATGGTGGAGGAAGTGTTATGGGAGGATGAGGTCTCTTAGTTCTACCTTGGTTGTGGTTTCTTTAGTCCATGCATCAAACATCCTGATGCCTCGTAGTGCCATCTCCCCGCATGACTCACTATGCTTCCTCTGGAGAGACTGACTGGTACCTGGATCGGAAAGCTTGAGCATCAATGTGGTGTAGTTTCAAGAGAACAGTCTTGACTACGTCGAAGTCCTCCTGCTGTTCCACTGGTAAGCTGACTATCATTCTGCTGCTTCTTCCGTCTACACACGGGAGTAGGTGGGCGACCCAGTATCTGGGAGCAACCTAATAAGTCATCATATGCCTCTCAAAGGTGAGTAGGAATACATCAACTTCTTCTGTCTGACCTAGCTTGGGTAGGCTAGGAATATTCTTCCCCATGTCTCTATCTGAAGCACGTCTTTCATCTTCCTGTTGTTTTTGGGCTGATTCTTTCCTGTCCTGTTCTTCTCTCAGGGCTTTAGCAGAGTTAGCCTGCCTCTCCAGTTGTGCTGTTTCCCTTCGTTGGGCTTCCTGTGTCCGGTCGTCTTCCCTTCGTTTGGTCTCTTGTAGCTGTGTTTGGGTCACCTGAGCGGAGTTCTGGAAGATGGCGAGCCATCGAGCATCGGCAGCCTCCCGTTGCAATTGTGCCTGTTCCGCTTGTCTTCTATAGTCTTCCTCCCGTATGCGTTGAGCTTCCTGTATTCGTGTTTCCTCTCTTCGCTGAACTTCTAACCGCTCTTGCTTGGCTGCTTCCAAGTGGTCAGCCTGTATCTTAGCCATGGTGTCAGCTTGCATCTTTGCCATCATAGTTAAAATGGAAGTGATGTCTGGAGGTGAGGTTTTGTTCGTCACTGTGGCGGAAGATGAGTCAGTGTCATTTCCTGACTCTGTGTCCTTAGTGGAATTACCACTGTCATCATTGTTTGGGATAATAGTAGCTCCTTTCTTTGCTCTGTTGGACATGGTTACGGCGTTATCCTCGTTGTTAGGTCGAAATGGGTCGTTGGGTTGGATTCAGGTAAGTCAGAACTCGGCTGACACACAAGGCACTGGCATACAGCCCAATTAATCCAAGCAAACCAATGCTGTCAAACTGATCTAGCAAGTAGTCAAAATTCAAGGTCTAAATCGGTACCACTAGTTGTAATACTAAGCGATAATCAATTCTATATTCTAAATCACTTCAATGGTCTAGGTAAGTATCGCTGCCACCAGATGTTAGGATTTCCTGGATGCTCACACAAGAGCTATCTCCTAACAGGTCTAGGTCACTTATCAACGTCTAGATATAGGATTATATACAGATAGAACAAGACTCTCCAACTTTACCAAACACGTGTTCATCAGGTATCTCTCTACTGAGCATGCTCTCTACTAATTAGCATGTGGTTACAAACAATGGTATGTGGTTTGCATGATAAGGTTCATATAGTATTTAGCTATGATAATGTAATTGTTCGTAGTCTTGTTAGGCCGTGCCTAACACCAACACACTTCCCCCTTAAGTCTGTTTGCTCTAACTCCATTTACTTGGTGATAGTAGCTCTATGGGTGCATGGAGCCAGACCCTAGAGATCTTGGCAATTTGTGCAAAGTACATCAACATGGTGTGTGATGTAGAGCTGTTTCCTGGTTTCCATGCCTACTGCTTTTGTTGCCAACAATTCAGTCTTGATTTTGTTATGTGGAAAAATGCCTGCCAGTTTCCAGGAACTGCCATTGATGGCTCCACTTATCTCCTTATTTCCTTTCCTCTCTACTATGAGCATCAGTTTTTATTTCCTTTCCTCTCTACTATGAGAATCAGTTTTTATTTTATTTCCTCTCTACTACAAGCATCAGTTTTTATTTCCTTTCCTCTCTACTACGAGCATCAGTTTTCAAGCTTTCAGGTACATACAGATACCAGATAATGTCTGATGTGATCACATGCAATGTCATGTATGGCAAGAAAGCATTAGTGGTGAAATTGTGAAACTTCTTGAAACTACCATATTGATGATAGCAGCACTCCCCAAAAGTGGGTTAAACAAATTATAGGGAGTTACATAGTATATCTAGCACACTTGTATCCAAGTCTACTTAACAGCATTATAGTCCCTGCACAAAGCAATAACTGGAGCCCCTACCCACCAACCCACTGAAATGAAAATAAACATAATTCAGTGTATGTTGAACAACACAAAAGTTTAAAAAAATTCTGGAATCAACACAAGCATGTGAACATAATTAATAAACTCTCAATGTCGAATGGCGTTCCTTCACAAGGTGCCCAAAGACACTAAAGGCTGGTTCACAATAATACCTTTTTTATGATGCATTGCATCACGTCGCATCCTCAAGCATTCTCAAAAGAAGCGTTCTAATGCATCCACATGGTTCACAATGTTGTTCCAAGTTGCGTGTTGTTAATTAATTCCGATCTTTGACCTTGTTATTGAAGATGGTGAACACTCAAATACTTGGGAATCCGACTTTGGGAATCCAACTTCGATGACAGCTCTGAGAGCAATGATGATACAAGGGACACATCCATTGATTACTATTAGCAATGTGCAGTTTGACAAAATCACATGCAATGAAGAAGCCATCTGATTGGCAGGATGGATGAGGATACTTCACAACTGGATGCAAAAATAGAAATCAAGTCTAACCGAACGTTGGATTGCATCGCATCCTAAAGATAGAACGCATCGCATGGTTCATACGATGCTTGAGGATGCGACACAACACAATGCATGTTGTTTGCGTCGTCTTGTACCAGCCTTAACTCGCTGACAGTAGCTACACAGTAAGCTGCCACCAGGTAGATTCACTCTACCAAATACTTCAAGCTTATATGGTTACTGAAATATATAATTAGACTTCTCCCAAATCACACACGTGCCAAAAATCAGTTAAGCGTCTCCACTGCTGCAGAGTAAACCAGCTGCCCTTAAATAGGCTGGCTGCCTCCTTAGTCAATATGACCATATATGGTATAACTGCGACATATGTACATCCCTAGTTGTCCAATGGAATGTCACACAGTGTTTTGCATGTTATGCAGTCTACACTAGTCAACATCTAACAACCACTAATATTAGCATACACATATGGTATTCTCCAGGTTCTACTTGTTAGAGCCTTTGAAGTCTCCATGCATGGAAGCTCACCCTGTGACACTCAATGAACTCTCAGTTGACATAATGAAATTGCAATGACCTCAATAAACACTAGAATTTTTACTCTCTCGATGTTTCGACTAGATACTCTAGCCTTCATCATTGATCCTATATTGTTATGAACAATATCAGCTATATTGGTATGAGCAAATTAGTAAGAATTCTATTAGATGTATTGGTATGAACCACATCAGCTATAAAGCACACACAAATAACAAAGCCCATTTCACAGCCTAATCTGCTTTTGAGCAGCTTAGGCAAGGAGTTTCTGCTTATATTTGCTCTTATCCTTCCATCATGCATGGAGTCCTTCTATAAGAGTGCAAATTGGCACACCTAATCATTGTAAAAAAAGAACTGAAATTCATGTCCAAGTGTCTACCTTATTTATAGCTACCAGTATCTACCTCGATTCTTCCACTAGCGTCACATGTACAATAATTCCCTTCATAATATATACGATTACAGAAGACTTCAAGTTTTCCAATTGTATCATGTGTCATCTATTTCCTGATTGCAGGGGGGAAAGCAACAATGAGTAGAGAATATCTTCAGCTGATATCAAATATGTTCCATTTTTGTTTTTTTGTGCAAAAAAACATGATTGAATGAGAACCCTCAAGCTTGTTGTGTAACTGCTTCACCACCTCTTTTATAAGCAGATCAAGTAATCACTAAGTTCTGATGTTTAGGTCGGTGACTGTAATTGATTAATAAACCAAGGTGTTATATTATGAGAGCACAAGGTGTGATAGCTTTGTGCATACTTGCGAAATGCACAACAAGAATGGAATGTAAGAACAAGAGCAACCAGACTATGGTCTTGAAGTCTATCCTCTTTTCCTGGATTCAATGTAAATAGCTATGCACATGCTCTCACTTTGTTCATCAGCCTATTAGATATTGCTGCTCAACTTTCCTGCCCACTTGTGACATGTCCACTTTGCATGTTCCTATCTAAAGGTATGCTGCTTGTGGTAGTGTATTAGCTATATGCTCTTTTGCATGTCCACTGTTTGTTGTTCTAAGTTCAGGTATTTCCTCTCTCACCTTTTTGCTTTGCAGGAGCTCTCTATTTTTCACATACAAATTTAATGGTTCTCTTGCCTTTCTTTTGGCCTTTCTTCCTCCTGATCAGTGTTCCTTCCTCCTTCTATTGCTTAAATTTGTCTGGTTAGTTTAGCTGTTTTGCCCAGGGATATACAAGACTGTACTGACTCTTCCAACTTGGAGCTTGAGAAGCTGCATTGTTCAAGCTTCAAAGTATAATCATTGGAGGCCAGTATAAGCAAATTTAGCATGTGCTTGTCTACCAACTTTGACCTTGATCATTATTAGATAATAAGGAGATCGCCCTCTTTGGTCGCGATGCCACTGAATCAGAATTGGCAGTTCACGAATAGCAATGTGTATACAGACTGGCTAGTAACGTGATGCGTATGCGTACATGTAGGACAATGATAATAGGTACGGATCGATTGTGTGTGAGTGTATGTACTATAGTATTGTCTATCTCCCCCCAAGTCTTTGGCCAGTATGGTTGTACACTGAGTAGTTAGTATGTTCCAGAGTAGTAGTAGTAGTCTGGTTTCCGATGAATTCTCTTTGATCTTCTAAGTCCGGAGTCTGGGGTGGCTGTCTGTGTAGTGGAGTCTCCTAGGCTGGGCGACCGTGGCTTCTTTGGGGTTGTATCCTGGTTCAGGGTCCGGTTTGTTCCAGGGGTGGCGATGGTGGGCGTGGTATCCATGAGTGTGATAGGTGTTGGGAGGTTTCCTGTCGGGATGTGGTCCGAGTGGGTTTGGTCTTTGGTTTTAGAGGGTGTTGGCATCATCGGTGTGGTTTTGAGGTTTCCTGTTGGGTTGTGGTCCGAGTGGTTTTGGTCTTTGATTTTAGTGGGTGTTGGCATCATTGGTGTGGTTTTGGTGATTGGTGGTGGAGCTTGGGTGGTGGTCTTGGTTCTGTGAAGGCTTTGTGCGATATCTTGGGTGATGGTTAGTTTGGCTGCAGGTTGTTGGTGTGGGGTGATCTTCTCATGAACTTCCTGTTCCTGAGGGAGAGACTCTCCCTGAGCTGACCATCTTCACCAGGTACTGGTGTACTGCCTCACTTCGATCACCGTACCGGTGCGATCCCATTTGTTGGGGTGGTGACCGGTCTGGTTTTGTACCCTGACAGTGTCTCCTGTCTGTAGTTGAGTGAGGGGTTTAGTGTGCTTGCTCCAGCGTTCCCTTCTGAAATGTGTCAATTGAGAGGTCCCTGTGTTCCCGGATATTAGTCTCTTGATGGTTTTTACTCCGATTTCCGCCCTGCAGTTGCTGTGAGGGTAGGCAACTGAGCTCAGCCTGTGGTTTACCGCCCATGTCTTCAAGAAGTTTGAGATGATGTGTGACGTGAACTCGGGCCCACCGTCTGTGGCTAGCTCGTCGGGGATGCCATACGTTCAGAAGGTCTTTCTCAGGACATCGGTGAGGCCCTTTGCACCGTCTCTTGATCTCTCCACAATAGACCAGTTGGAGTATCGGTCAATCACCACTAAGTAGTTTTTCCCTAGGTGGTGAAAAAGTCAGCACATATGTACTGGAAGGGGTACACTGGTAGGGCTGGTGGGGTAGGGGGCATGGCTGCCTGGGATGGGGCCATCCCATTGCAGATCCTGCAGTCTGTTCTGGTAGCTGCAATGTCGGCAGTGATCCTTGGCCAGAATATGGATGACTCTGCCTTGGATATCATTGCGGATGTACCTTGGTGAGCTACATGGAGGGCTGCTAAGCATGTTGGTCGAAGTGCTGGCGGGATGATTAGTCGGTCTTTGTAGAGTACAATGCCATCGATGGAGTAGAGGTGGTCCCAATGGGTGTGGTAATCTCTGGTTGTACTAGGTGGCGTCTGTCTGGGAAGCCGTCTTTGATGGTGTTAAGGAGAAGCATCATGTCGTCATCTGAAGATGTAGCTGTCTGTACTTGCTCCCAGCTGATAGGCTGTATGGAGTCCATGGTCGATGCGAGTGATTCTTGGATTGTGGTGTCCAAGTGGTCGGATATGTGTGACTCATCTGTGGAGATGCCAGCCATGAGGTTCGTTGGGATCGTGGTTGTGGGTCTCAAGGTTTGGTCCAAGGCAGAGTGTGCATCATCCGTTAGGGTCATCTTGTCTGGGACCTGTGTGCTGGTGGGGTACATTGAGAGGGCGTCTGGTGTCTTGTTCTTGATGCCTGGGACGTGGATCATTTTGAATTTGTAAGGCAGGGTTTTTTCTTTTAGATTGCGGATTCTTGTGTTGGTTATCTGCTCCAGGGATCTGTCTCAGAATATCTTGATGAGGGGTTTGTGGTCAACCGCAATGATGAGGTTTGTGCAGCCTAGGACGAAGTGGCGAGCCTTGTCCAGGGCGTCTGCCACAGCAAGGGCCTCTCCCTCAATTGGAGCATAATGAGACTCCGCAGCGTGTGTCAATCATGACCCAACTAGGGTGACTTTCCATCCAGTTTGGCAGCAAAAGACGTCATTGGATGGGCACTGGCAGTGCTTCTGGAATAGCCAGTACCCTATCCCGTTCTTTGACCAGTCGGTTGCTAGACAAGTTGGTTTGGTTTTGTCGTAGATCTTCACCCCTTCTTGAATTTCCCTGATGATGGCTAATTTGGAGTTGTTGAATGCCGATTGGTGTGATTCCTTCCAGGCAAACTTCTACGAAGGTTTCAGTAGGTTCCTGAATGGTTCCATGGCCGATGTCATGCAAAATGTATAGGAGACTTGGTTTACCAGTCCCAACCAGGATCTTACATCTGTAAGGTTTTTAGAGGTCGGGGAGTCGGTGATGGCACGGATGTATTTTCTGCATGGCTTGACCGTTGTAGGGGTGATCTCGAATCCGGCGAACTCCACACTGTCCTCCGCAAAATGGAATTTCTCGGGGTTGAGGGTGACACCATTGGTGGCACAGATGTGGAGCCATTCCACTGCCTGGGAGTATGCATCGGAGATGGTGTCGGACCATAATAGAGTGTCGTCTATGCACTTTGTCTTCTTGTTGATGTGGGACACTATGCCGTCATACCTGCTGCTGTACCCGTCCCCTGAGGTGATGTAGCCCTGGGGGGCGGTGCAGTAGTGGTATCTCCCCCATGGTGTAATGAAGAAGGTGAAGTGTCTGTCATCCTCGTGGAGTGGTACGGAGTGGTAGCCATTCCAGGCGTCAAATATAGTCTTCTTTGTTTTCATTGGTACTGATCTTGCCTGGTGGAATGGAGATTGGGTGTGGTGTGTCTCCCTTGTGGCATGTTGATTGAGGGCCTGGAAGTCAATGGTTCGACAAAGAGTGTCATTCATTTTGGGGGAGATTACCATCCTTGGTACCATGTAACTGGGGTTCCAATAGGGACTTTTTCGAGGACGCCAAGCCTGACATCCGTGTTCAGTCCAGCCTTCACTTTGTCTTGCCAGTGGAGGGGGACAGGGATTGGGTTGTGGTGGGAAATTGGTGTTGCGAGGAGGTCGATCCTTAGCCGCAAGGGTGGGCCAGTCATGAGAGGGAGTGGCTGGTGTTCGCAGGTGTTAAACGCACTTGAGCGATACAAAATTCTCAGGGATTCCTCTAGTTTGCCTCTGTTTTCTTCCGTAGCCGGAAGTGGTGGTGAGGTCGGGATGGGTGGTGGGGGTGATCTTCTCGGGCACTGGCATAGTCGGTTGGGTGGGGTCGTCAAGTGGATGGGTGGCGTGGCCCCTGCCTTTGTTGTGGTGCCTGAATCCGAGATCCTTGCGATGCCTGTTTGGGGGAAAGACTGGTTGATGATTCCTAGATCGGTGCAGGCATCCTGGCTGAGGAAGACCTTGCTCACATTGTGGGTCACGTATACCATTTGTCTTGTGGTCCTCCCTAATATTGTGTCAGATAGTTCTGGATTGTGGCTCCTAGGATTCGCAGGTTGCTGTTGTTGGCAGTATGCATGCGTAGGTTCACTGGTATGAGGTCCTCTGTGGTCAGGCCGAGCTTGTGGAGGATGTTTATGCCAGCAAGGCCACTCTGGCATCCTGTGTCGGCCATTGCCTCTATGGAGGTCTTTTTGTTGCCCGTCCTTAGGGTGTGCCCTAGGTGGCAGTAGTCGTCCATGTTGAGGTCGATGTTGAGCCGGATATATGGCTGAGGCTTTGATCTCCTCTTTATCCATGACTTCGTGGACTTGTTCTATACATGGTGGTCCAGGGTATAGGCTTTGTTGGGGTCGGATGTTGATACCTCGTCGAATAGGGCGCTCTCGAACTGCGTGGTGTGCTGTTTGCTATCGCTCCTGCACATCCTGTCAGTGTGGTGGTCTCTTCCAAAACCAGTGCATTTTGACCCGAATACTGGGAACTCTGATCGCCTTACTCGGGTTGGGGCACTCCTGCTATGGCCTTTTCCTCCGCAATAAGAGCAAATGTCCTCCTTTGGTGGGGGTACGTTCATGTTCTGGGTTTCTTCTGTCGCTTGTATGTGCTTGCCAGCGCTTCGGCTGAATGTGAGATGGACAGTCTCGATACCGACCTCTTCTCAGCCTCCTTGGCTTCCACGAAACGTAGGGCTTGTTCCACCGTCATCTCCTGGTTGGCGCCCCTGAGGAGGTCGATTTGTATCTCTGTGTCAGTGAGCCCCCTGCATAGTACATCTGCCACGTTCTCCTCGGAGTAATCTACAATGTACCCACATCCCACTGCATGGTTTCATAAATTTACATACACTTGCCTGTCCTCTCAGTCGTGCGCCGAATGCCCATATCGGCTCATCGCGATCCTGTTTCATATTATGGAGGGAGACTCGGGCGACCATGGCCTTCTCTTCCCGCACTGCCAGTGCCTTCATGGAGGCGAATACCTCATCCTCACTCTTTCCAGCCAGGGTGCCCCCCATGTTACGGGTGAGGTCCCTGCACAGCTGATTGTCGCAGCTCTCTAGCAGTTGCATGACCAGGTCCGGTCCGACTAGCTTGGTGGCCCTGACGTAGTCACCCCACCCACATTGATCTGAAGCATGTCCAGTCTTCTGAGGTGCCTGCTGATGTGATGTCTGGCCTTTTCACCTTTTTCACCCTGGCCGTCTGCGGAGGCCCAGTCCTGTGGGTCATCGAGTGTGCTGACAGGAATGCAGCTGCCAGTACTTGGTCAACATCGGGTATGACATAGTCGCAATCGTCGAAGGGGCATCCCCATCTCTGCCATCCTACGTAGCGGTGTGCTCCAATTGGCGTCTGTCGATCTCCTCTCTTGGTCGCCTCTTTC
The DNA here is from genome assembly GCA_028752905.1 of Cladorhizidae sp. MBARI D1340-BT2. Lineage (NCBI taxonomy): Eukaryota > Metazoa > Porifera > Demospongiae > Poecilosclerida > Cladorhizidae > Cladorhizidae sp. MBARI D1340-BT2. The sequence continues at coordinate 11,239,759 of JAQNBH010000004.1, read as the reverse complement.
TGATAGGTGTGGGACCTCCTGGGCTCTTCAACATGTTGCCCTTGCGGTCTGTATACACATAGATAATAAGGGGATCGCCCTCTTTGGTCACGATGCCACTGAATCAGAATTGGTAGTTCACGAATAGCAATGTGTATACAGACTGGCTAGTAAACGTGATGCGCATGCGTACATGTATGACAATGATAATAGGAACGGATCGATTGTGTGTGCGTGTATGTAGTTTAGTATTGTCTAATTATGAACACACATTTCACACAAACATTTTACACTATAAGTCTCAGCATTTTGGTGCTTACACAAGAAGTGATTAAATGGAGACACAAATATTGGAGTCCCCAAATTAGAGTTGCACTTCACACAAAGCTTAAACTTAGAACAAGAGCTTAGCTCTCAACATTACAATTAGCTACTAGATTACAATATTGCAACAAGCCAATACACACAAAACAACAACAACTTAAAACCTAACACCACTATTAGAATGACTGGTCCAGTTTGAACTAAGAAATCAAGACACTGCCCATGTAGACCACAACCAGGTAGGTGACCCTTAACCATTAAAAATAATTTGCACCGTATATTACAAAAAAATTTTTTTTAATGGTAAAGTGTTTTCTAACTGGTTATGGTCTAAATGGGGTGGTTTCTTTTTTGGCAAGTAAATGCATTCAATTGTGTTGAGTTAAATATATTCAACATCTCATCACACACTCCACCATCCATGTTACTCACCCCTCCCCATGCATGGGTGTATAAAGTTAAATTTAATATGTTGCTTTAAATTGGTAATTAAGAAATTATATGTTTACCTTACTACCTACCTCGTTGTACACATGACTGTTTCCTCTCACTCTTTCCCCCATTCACCTTCTGCTCACCCACTATGTACAGTAAAATGTTGAATGACCTATAATCTCTGTTTGATTTTCAGTGACTGCACAGAGTCTTCACCTTCTGCCTACTCCATTCAGAGGAACACTGTCAATATTTCCTGATGGGATAACTTGCATTCGAGAATTTGATATTAATTGTAAAATTCCTAATACATTGATGGACAACATGGTTGGGCCTAACCAACCTAATCTTAACTCAGAAGATTATAGGATGCTGTTTGTGGCATGGTCTAGTTCAAGCACTAGACCATATCTATCTATAGCACCCTCCAATATTAATAGTACAATATCAACTATAAACTTGTACATCCTCAACTACCCAGCACAGGGCTTCAGCCTACCTAACTTAACTTGGAACTATATGGGACAAGTAGTGTGACTGTAACAAGCCCTCCTCCAGAATCAGCTGTGGAATTTGATCTTATTAGCAATGACCAGCTCTCACAAACAGATTCTACTCTCCGGAAAGTCACCTTGCGCCTGACAACTCCCAGGAATTTTGTAGGTGTAATTCTCAGGTGGACATTTACCGGATTACTAAATGTGCAATGGTTTGCTATGAGTGAAGTTGTGCTGTGTGCAGATGAGTCCCCAGTCTATAATACACAGTCAATTTCATTTCTCACACCCAAGGGGCGCATGACCACAATTGTGCCTAGAACCGAGTTCCTCAAAAACATATCACTGATACTGACCTGCACTGTGTCAAACCAAGGTTCATTTGAGTGGTCCTGGAGAAAGGAACTTGTGGATATAGTGAACTCACCTGCCATCTCATTGTTCAAAGCTGATGGGACTAGGACTAGTAGACTGAGTATCAGTCAAATCAGTTTTACTGATGCTGGAACTTATATCTGTGAAGCTAAATTTTCAAGTGTGACTGACACATATTCAAAACAGTTTGATGTAAACTTTCCAAGTAAGTTACTTATTGTTGTTCTAAGATTACATATTCTGTCTCTTCATTGTATATTCACAAATAACAGAACATTGAAGCTTCAGCAAGAGTCACAGCATTCCTAGATATGCAGCAATCTGTCAATCTCTCCTGCGAAGCTCATGGCTACTTCACTAATCCTTTCTCACTGATGTGGGCGAAGGAGGGAAGCAGTGTAAAAATAGTCAACTCATCAAAATACTCGATCACATGTGATGTTGGAACAAATGAGGTGGTTTTCTTGGATAGCAAATCAGCAACGAGCTCTGTGTGTTTCTTGACCATCATGCAGTTCAGTGTAAATGACACAGGGAACTATACATGCAGTGTAGGCAAATTGCAATTCACCATGGAAGTTATTGTGATGAATGGCACTGTAAATCCATCCACAGAAACAACCAAAGGTAAGAAAATTCATGCGCATATTTTTAGTGTTATTATAATATGGTAGTTTTGCAGTGAGAAACTGTTTCATTCCACCAGTCAGAGGTAATTCTATTTTAACATTAATGTTCCCAACAAGCAATACCATATTCAGTATAATATGCATACAACTCCATTTGAGTCTCAACACACATTTTATAGTTGAATAAAGATATGAGTTCCAATAGCCGGAAGATTGTAATAAGTTTCTGCCATATTCGCTATAAAATGAGTAATGCCATGAAGAATATGACCACCTATTACCCTGGGATACACAGTAATGCCTCAGCTCAAGTTCACATCGTGGCAAGATATACCAGGTTGCTATATATATGACTGACAGTTTCAGGACTGCATACTGGGACATTAGGATAACTCTAACAATGGGCCATTCTGGGACATAGAAGTAACTCTGACATTCATGGACCTATCCTGAGATATTTCACTTCCACTTAAGCAACGCTATGGTAGAGTATCCCAGAAAATCATAGCGAGCAACTTTGATAGTCCCAAGACTGCACCTATGGGTGTATGAACACTATGACTTCAGGGAAACTTTGCTGCCAAGAGGTATACTTGGAGCATAAAGTATTATATCCCAGGATAGTCCCATGATTGTCAAAGTTACTCTGATGCACCAAGCTATTCTGGGACACACCATGACCATTGAACACAAGTCAGCAGATATGTCATACAAAAGAGAAGGGAACTTGGTTGGTTTGTATATTTTCAAAATACTGTGTTCAGATTTTTGTATATTCAGGCATAGACTTGTATATGTTACCAAAACATCTCCTTGTAGAAGAAGAAAGTTTCTGAGTATGCGGTCATGCATGTTGGTTGAAATTCAATTTTCTAAAATTAATTTTCAACCCGTATGCTTGACCACGTACTTAAATTTTAGCTCCTAATGAAAACACTCTTGTTATATAGTAGAGCTTCCTCTAGCCACTGGCACTAATTTCAACTCTAGCACTTTCCACAATTAGGAGCTTAGAATTTGTTTTGAGGACCCTAACTATAACTGCCTGTAACTTGGGCCTGTTTATTCTATGCAACAGTTTTATTACCAAAAGAGAGCACACATAGAGAGCTACCTTTTGAGCTATATATCAAGTTCACAGAATGAATGTACAGAATTTGTGAAGCTCTGAAGTCATAGCCACAGGTTTTTATAACATTTTGTAAAAAATGTTATCGTCCTCCTTTAGCTAAATTCTCCTTTCAAATAGCAAGGTGGTAAGAGACTCACATGAAGCTTCCTAGCCACCATGTGATGAAAACTACACCCTGGTGCATGTGTGATGCACATGACAGGATGTGTTGGGTGGGGAGAGAAAAAGTTAACAAATAATATGAATTAATAACTAGTTACAATGACATTCTCAATAATCAACTTGAAATTTTCTCTCTTGACAATTCGGCTAGACACACAGGCCTTTATTAAATATAATAATAAAAATAAAGCTAAAAAGGAAAATGTATCTAGCCATAGATAAATTAGGTAAATCGATATTTACATGAGTACATATCAATATTAACGATAACAACAAGAAAAGGATGTCAAGTTAAATATAATAAATAACAAAATGAAAATGAATAATTAAATTTAGGCTTGCATGTGGACAATAACACTAGGGATGATACAGTGTCATATAGATATGATGAACATGTAGCATCCGGTATATAGATCTCTGTGAGCAACTATGATGTGAAGTTAGTACCCTGATCTGTACGATTTCTCTGGGTACACCCATATATATATAAATGAAATAGGATTATACTAGTATTATTAATAACCCACCCTATCAATAAACAAATAATAAATTGTCAAGATCCTAAACTAAATGTATGACCACAATTATGTGGTCATACATTTAGTTTAGGATCTTGACAATAGCTACACAGCAGCCAGGTAAATAGGTAAATCTTATCTACAATTTCTAGAACAACCTACACTCCAGTGCTAGGCTAATGTATAATTGCTCCTTCGCTAGCTACTCTTTTTCCCCCTGACCTGAGAGTTCAGTGGAAGAATCTCCTTGTATTCAGCATAAGGTGCTGAAATAAGGGTACTATGAGTTTAATGATAAAGCCTACCATTAGGCGAGAGAAGGATACGGGACAGTAGAGAGGGCCAACAAAACATTTGTTTCAGTGAGAGTATGAGGAAAAATTGGAACCAGTGCTGGGAAGTGCCAGAGGGTATAAAACCTTTATAGGGAAGTAGCATAGAAGATCCACAGCAATACCAAGCAGAACCATCAAAATAAGTTGGAGAAACTTGCGGAAAAAAGAAGGAAATTGAATGAAGTGTAGTTGTGTGTGTAGTGAATCATATGAGGGAGAATGCTTCTGCAATTTAGGAATAGGTCTAGCTTTCTTTTTCCTACCTTGAAAATATATTTGATGGCTACAGTGGAAGAGATTGCCAGAAAGTTTGAGGAAATAAGTGAGCTTTAAGGAAGAGTATGTGGAATATTGAAAAGAGTGATAAAACTGAAGGACAAACTGAAATTATAACAGAGAAAGGAGTTATCTTATTACCCACAAGGCTAATGATGCACATGTGCAGGCAAAGGACAATGTAAAAATTTACACAGTGAGTTTCATGTGTCACCAGTAGCTATTAAAGCATCATAGTCTTAATAGCTGCTATTGGTATAGTCTTACAACCACACAACAAACACACGTGTATGGAAAAACTTACATACGTATTAGCAACTAGCTTCTTACACAGCCTCCTCTGATGCAAGGAGTAATTACTTAGACTTTAGCTAATGCTCCCCCAAAAATTATGGCCTAGCTTATTGAACCTCAGTTATCCATTATCCGCAATATAACTAGTTGTCCGTAGCCTTCTAGATAACTGTGATTCTTTTGTATATGTAACTACCAATAGTTAAAGATTTTTTATAGAAATACGGTGCTTAGATTCCCCGAGTTCAGAGTTAAAAAAAGGCAGAATTTAATATTGAAAGAAGACTTTTTGGAACTTAGCTATTATCACTTAGTTCAGTATCCTAAATGTTACCCTCCGTTAGACCTTACCATCTCGAATAAAAATGTGTGCGATCTTGATTAGAATGTTCATGCCCATTTATATTTGTTGAGTATAGTGAGACACTCTATGATTATGTAAAACATTTTTGCCTCAGGTGTACGTATTTCATCAGATGAAGCAATAAACAGCCTCTGTATACATGTGTGTATACTGCAACATTGTAATTCTGCAAATGCGTTGAATATCATTTTAAGAGATATCTAGTGTATCTACATAGCTGAGAGTAATAATGTCAGTGGGTGTAGTAGCTATACCCTAGTGATTATGGTGGAAGGTACAAGAGACATCACAGACATTATTGATGAGAGAAGCTATGTGAATGAAGATATTCTTACAATGGCATGACTCTAGTCACTCATTCTGAAAGAAACTCTTGAGTCAGAAATAATTTGCTCTTGTACAACAACTTCTTATTGTACCGTACTTAGAAATAATTTATGTTTGTTTGTTCTCCTCAGAGCCTACAACGACTACTATTGCTACTATTGCTATTATTACTGCAAGTATTGGTCTATTATTGTGCATGGCTTTAGTAGCATCCATTGTTACAGTGTGTCTACTTAAACATGGTAAGTGTTTTGCATGCTTTGTCCAATAACTGTCAATTATTCTTCCTACATTACACTGCAGCGAACAAACGGGTAGAAAGCAATCCAATTGCAATGACGTAAGTTTTACCACATGTATATAAGTTAGTTTATATGCTTGGGCATCTCAACTCTCAATATAACTTTGATCACCTCACATCCTTATGACACAGGGTATAACAAGGACTGGTAAAGCTACAACCTGTAACCAGTGTGGAAGAACATGTTGCAATGTTAAATAGGAAGGCCTGGTCCTTGACTCTTGAATGATGGCATTATTAAGATGTCATGTCAACAATGCTGTAGCTTGTGCTATTTTTTTAATACCCAAGTTCATAAACTAATTTCTAGCTTTGAAGCAGTTGAAATTAACAATCAACACAATGTTATTACACCTTCTGGCCAATGTTGCAGAGTTGTGAATAATCTTGAGAGTCAAGAGGAAGAGCTTCAAGTGAGTCTGTTAATTATTGTTATTACACCACCAAAGTTTGTTCATTAGCCAACACTCTGTTGATGTATTATTTGTGATATGGGAAAACCACAGTTATTTAAATAACAAATAAACATGTATGTACAATCAAAAAAAAATTTCATTGTCTTTAAAGAACATCATTCTTTTTTTTTGTTCACCATGGTAGGGAAAAAAATGTTGTTTGAGGCTGATCTCTAATTCATTATACATAACAGGGGGCCAATTTTAGGCAACTTCCAGCCATTAGCAGGGACAGTTCTCGCCAGAATATAATACTATCTAGCTGTTCCACCACCAACAAAGATAGCCTTACCCTATACCAATTTCTTCATGATCCTGTCCTCAGACAAGATGGATTTAGCAGATGCTATGCATTCAATCTGGAATGCATTTTAGTTCTAGGCCGAGGTTAGGTTATTGTAAAATTATCACTATAGCTACATAAAAATAACACTTTCTCAGCTTGCTTGAGATCAGGTATGTGCAATTGCAGTAATTCACTCTAAGTCTGCTATGTTTGAAGCAGCCCAAAACCAACACTTGTCTGTAAATGTCAAAGACCATGCCATTAGTGGCAATCCCTTTCCAGATTCATATATAAAAATAGGAAAACTAGAAGAGAGGGTCATTTTATTGAAGAGAAGAAGCACAAGGTTTTCATAAACTCTACAAGCCATACCCCTTTTTTAATAGTTTTTTCTATGTCCACCTCCCTTTGATTAATTGTAAATTAGGTAGTTCTAGCTCTAGAGATATAGCAGAAAATTTAGATTTTGTGGATAAACTAAACCCACTAAATTTGACCTTACTCAGTTTGCTAATTGTCCAGTTATTTACTAGTCTTAGAGTGGAATTAGACAACAATTAAGTACACTTTCTAAGTTGTTCCAACCATGATCAGCTTTTGTGACTTAGAAGTATGGAGTTTAAGTCATCACCATCTGATAGTGAAAAGAAAGGCCCATCCATATATTCTTTTGAATATTTATGCAATTTTTTTTGGAATAGCAACCGCCTTCTTAATCATACTTATGCTAAAATAAATTATCAAAATTCGCAACTGCCATTTTATTACTGAATGTTAGATAATGTGAGGAAAATCCATGAATAAGCTCCTCAGAACAGACGATTAAAACAAAATTACATTAACAGATCGCAGATCATCTCTGCAAAGAAATCAAAAACAATATATTTATGCGAGTTATGTACCATCATGAAAACTTCAATTTTGGTAAAATTTAATGAAGACTTCCTAACCCCCCCCCCCCCCCCCCCCCCTCCCTCCCCTCACCCCCTCCTCCATACTCCACCCAAAAGATTATTTCAGTGACAAATGATCGATCTATGACTTACCAATGAATTGAGAAGTACACAGGAGATTCCATAATTAGCATGCACAACTATTCAAAGATACCTAAATTCATGCTTTTATTATTATCAAATGGTTGATAACTATTTTTTTGATTTTTGAGGGAGCAGCTAAGGAACTAATGTTGGACTTTGAGAATCTAAAAAACTTCAAAGCTAGGTTACTCTTGCCATCTGTTGCTAGTAGCTACTATCTCGAAGACATAACTTTTTCTTTATAAAGAAAGCAAAGAAGGTAAGATGAGTAACTAACTTTGTTAGACAGAGGGAAATATAGCTACCAAAATAGTGTAGGTAGCTAAATAATGCAGCATAGCTAAATGGCAAAAAGAAAAAACATGCAGTTTTGCTGAAGGAGTTCAGGAATTAGCTTCTGATAGTTATGAGATGTCTGGCAATGGATATTGGCCTAGTTTGTATATATATTTATACTACATCACGTCATCTGTGGCTAATCTGATTGGTTAATAACTGTAGGTTACATAGGCGCGTAACCTACACTTTTAACCGGATGTAGTTTAGCGCGTGCGCAATGTAGTATAATAAGTAAGATAGCCTATACTCCACTCACGGGTTATGCGCCAGTGTAACCTACTCGTTTGCGCTTTAGCTATTAATGTTCAGTGTTCATGAAGCTTTAATGTCATGATAATATTCACTTGATATAATTTATATAGATGTTCTGTGCTGCAGTGTAACCTACTCGTTTGCGCGTAACACTGCAAAATATCTGGGCTCATAAATCCCTGAAGTTGAAGGAATTTTTGATTATCAGTTGAAGGAAGTTGTTCCAACTCAGCTGCGTGTTTATCTAGCAGTACTTTGTCAATAGCTGGGGTGCCTTGAGTAAAAAATTCTTCCATTTCTAGTTGCTATGTAGTTTAGCGCATGCGCAATGTAGTATAAGTAAGATAGCCTATACAAAAGAGTCGGTTATGCGCCATTGTAACCTACTCGTTTGCTGTTACATTCCTCGGCTTCACCTCGGGGTAACCGCAATACATAGGCGCATAACCGACTCTTTTGTATAGGCTATCCTATACATATATACCATAACCACAACAATCTCGGCTTAATATATCATTATTACTGATGAAGGGTAGAGCATCTAGTCGAAACGTTGAGATAGTAAAATTCAAGTTGGTTATTGTGAAGGTCATTGTAAGTTCATCGAGAATATATTTAAATATATCTTAACGGCAGCAATCTTGACTTAGTGTGTGTATATATATATATATCACAAAGCAAAAGAGAGCAACTTAACAAGATGAGGAAATAGAGAAGCTATCATGACATCATGGTGAAGATGGTCCAGATGAAAATTATGTAATTACATGAAAGTGGTCTTACAGACAGATGAGTCTATCACTATTCTGACAACGATCTTCTAAGAGCTTTACTCACCACCTGTTTAAAGTTTAGTGTTGTCCAGTTGTTTCATAGCCAAACATTATGGCCTCCACTTTTCCATATGCCACTGACCTACAAAAATCTCAACATTTTCCATAACTTGAGAGCACAAAGAGAAATCTTTTAACAAGCGGTGTGGAGAATTGATTATTGTGGTCCTTGAATAGGGTCATATTCAGATCTTTACTCACTTAGCTAATCTAAATGTCAGAATACAAGGGATTTCTGGTGCACCTTTTGTATCCACTCAGTGCTCGTTATCTATTGTATGCCTTTTACTCTGCACCTCACCCACTCATCACAAAAACTCAGATACAAGTGTTTACATCATTCAGATTCAAACAATACTTTATTTTTGCATACATAGCTACAGCAAAAATGTTATGCTTATTTCCAGTCTCTCATCTACACTGCAAGTTTGTCACTTACATATTGTGACCTCGAACCCTCCACTTTGAATGAACTTGCCATGCTGCAGATATGTATGGTTTTTATTTGGAGAAATGTTTATGCATTTTTGTGTATGCACATTAGCAAACAGCTGACATTTAATTCCAACCACTAAATTTTCTGCTATACACGTGTCCATTAAACTTAGTTATTTGGTGACACTGCTACTAACCAATCCAACAAAGAAACTGCCTGCAAGAAAAACTGCATTTGACAGTGAATAGGCACTTACTTATGTACAACTATTAATTCTTCTACATAAATTAAACAATACTGTGAATATTTTTTGATACCGAGAGCTAGAGGAGCTAGTTTTGAGAGCCAGACAAGGAAGGAGATAGCCTATGAGCAAGACAGATGAGCTAGATTCATCAACCAGTCTCTAGGTCATTCACTAACTTAATCCTTTATGTTAGTGAGTAATGGCCTATCCAATTGACAACCCTCTCTGAAGTATGTTTCCATAGCATTTGTGGAGAACTATTGATTTTTCTTCAAAAATACATGACAACATTCATTGGTTAAAGATGAGAACATTCCTTAACAATCATCCAATTGGCATCTTCTACAAGCCAGATGTATATAGTTTACACCAGGAAATCTTTATTTTTTATTCTTGTATGATGTAAAGAAGAAATAGCTCTGGGCACTTTGGGATTGACGTACTAAAAGTATTTTTGAATTTCAAAACTTAAATGAGAAATCACAGGTGCTCTTTAAAAAGAATAGACAAAGGTCTTGGTATCTGGTAACTATATGTTTATGTACAGCTGGAACCTCACAAGAAACTAAGAAAATATGTGTGGTCATACTAATAGTTCTTGCCGCAATGGTTTGTAGATAAGTTGCCTTGGTGGTAAGGCTACTATGTAATATTATTTATTTGTTCATTAATAATATAATTGCAGTGAGACCAGTGCTTCACTGAGAGATACATATTAAATGTCTAAAGATGATATTTTGTCTACTATTATGAGAGAAGTTCCAAACATCCAACATCCTAAACAATCAGAAATCACAACGCTAATAGTGTATACAGCAGAAATACCTGCCTTCTGGGAAAGGGTATTACTAACCCACTCACCCACCGACCCTCCTAAATTAACCATATTCTACAACATTGCACATTCTGTATGTACTGTAGTTTGGTTATTGAGGATGTTATTAGGCTTTAGGGGCATGGTACAGCTGGGAGCAAGGCCTAATCATGTCAGGAGACAAGGCAAGGGTGGCCAGAGGACATGGCCTAATGTAAAAGCATAAGCATGGAATGATTAGGGGGTATTGTGTAAGGGACCAAACTGTGTCTAAAACCTTCCTGTCAAGAAGTTTCATATCACATGCAATGTGACGTGCATGTGTGTAGGCTATATTCTGCAGTTTGGATATTAATTGACAAATACTGTTTTACTCTACAGCAATGTAGTTCAATGTTCAATAATGGATATCTGCACCCCCAAGGGTTGGCACCAGGGCATGTTTTAAGGTGACACCCCCAACCCCTCCCCCAAATCATCAATCCTGATCTGCAATCTCTACAACATCATGCAGTGTGCAAAATATATTTGTGGGGATGACATGTCTGGTAACATGGACAAAGCACCCAAAAACTAAGTCCAAAACCTTCCTGGGGTCAAGAGTTTTCATATGTTGGACATATGTGAGTTGGCCCATGGATGAGTGCATAAGACAAATATATGCAGCATACACACACACAAAAGTGCACATGCACACACACACACAAACACATAACCCATGCATGCATGCATTCACACACAATGGAGAGAAAGACCCTCTCGTATATATGAAATTATGTTGAAGTTCTAATACTTTTCACAGAACGAGGTCAAAAGTGTTCCAATTCTATCTTATGAAGTGGTCAATATTGATCGAAATCCATCTTATGGTGTGGCTAGGATTGTTCCTGATCCAACTTACGAAGAAGTCAGGCTTGATCCAGATCCAGCTTACGAAGTGATAGCATAGAACTTCCATGGACTACCTATACTGGAGTTTTACAAACTGTCATGATTCTTGATAACATTGTGTAGTAGGGGTGTTTAGATTGGTTAATTTGTTCAGATTACTCTAATTGTATAATTTTTACTGTAGTTGTAATAATTTATATATGTGACTATAGTGTATTACAATATACTAAAAAGAGAAATATTCAGTTAGCTACTTCTGATAATGGTGGTGAGGCAGTTTCTTTGCTTACAGTACAGTATACTGTAGGCTGGGCTTTAATTAGTGTACACAGTGGTGTAAATTTAAGCCCATAGAAAAATATAATTTATTTGTACACACCACAAAACTTGTGTACACACCATAAAGAGTTGTTTGGGTTGATACTGTGTACAAACCTATTTCATTGACCACTTGGAACTGACAAGCCTAGTTATATTAATGCTAATCTCCCATTGTATTAATGTGAATGGTGACCATATTTTGATTTGCTTATTGTTATGTTATTCACCAATTACGATTAGCCCAAAGTAAATGTGTCACACACCTTTAACAATGAAGACTAGGTTAGTGCTATAATATTGAAGTTTATAGGTAGATATAGAGGACTATAAGAGCTAGAAGATCAGTGTGCCAGCTTAATTGCTATCTGTGTAGCATTCTGTATTCAGGTTTCATTCTTTATACTATGATTGATTAGATATTGCAGGACATCCAGCCATCTAATAAATAACTCCTTTATAGGAAGGGATCAACAAATGTGGTTGATAACAATCTGATGAAGACCAGCTCCTGCTTAATAATTAACTAATGTTTCTTAAGAAATACATGCCCTCAACACAGTTCAATACTGCATTAGGATTGGAGGCATGCGTAATAAGATAAAAGCACAGTAGAGGGATGCATATAATCTATGATTACCAGCAGCTATTGTGGTGTCTTTTTCCATATAGTTAAACTCTAGGAAATTCAAGCGAGATGGAGCTACTTTTTAAATTAATAGCAATACAAAGACTTAAATTAGCATACATGGCATACAATAAGCATTAGATGATGCTAGTAGTAACGAATGCAAGGCATTGAGTGGTAAGTGAAGAGGCAATGGAGAAAGAGGAAAAAATTCTATCAATGTGGTGCTCTAACCGTTGCCCAAATCCTATATGTAAAATCCTATTACAGTCTACTGGTCTGTACATTATTAATCTCATTCTATTCAATGGTTTTCTATTTATTTATTCTTTTAACATCGAGTGAAACAAAACACTATTAACTAGTAGACAGTTAATAACAAGGATGACACAGAACATGTAGCAGTGCCGCTGACAGTGAGAGTGACAATAGCTAGAGAGCTAATAACTAGGATGACCCAGAACATATAGCAGTGGCGCTGACAGTGACAGCTACAACAGCTAGAGAGCTAATAACTAGGATGACCTAGAACATACAGCAGTGACAATGACGGTGACAGTGACAATAGCTAGAGAGCTAATAACAAGGGTGGCCCAGAACATAAAGCAGTGACAATGACAGTGACAATAACTAGAGGGCTAATAACAAGGGTGGCCTGAAGTGACAATGGCAGTGACAATTGCTAGAGACAAGGGTGGCCCAGAACTTAACTTAAAGCAGTGACAATGACAATGACAGTGACAATAATATGAGAAGAGCAACATATATACTACATGAGACCTTTACACAACCATATTGTTTTAAGTTGCTTTTTAAACATCAAGTTCCTCAAAGGATTTTCACTAATAAAGAAAGAATGCATGTAATAGTTTGTTCTTGCATAGGCCTTTTGAGGCAGGGCAATGGGGTTGGAATGCCGGCAGGAACAAGGCAATGGATGAGGTTGAAATGCTGAGCTTTGGAATGAGAGAAGTATCTAAAATGAATATACACACCTACTGACATCACAATAGCCTTCTAAATAATCAACTTGTCAATGTATTCTCTCGACTTTTTGACTAGATGCTCTAGCCTTTATCGGGAATAATAGAGATTCTGCTCAGATATTTTACAGGTTTACTGATCTTATTTACAGCTTAGCATACCCATTTTATTCAAGAAGGTATGACAATTCCATAGTTAGAGCATGTTGACAAATTTGAAGTAGTTATGTTATAATTAATATTCAGCATACATCCTATCATCTAGTGCTTTCTCATTTAAATTTTTTTTATAAACATAATTTTTCCTTTTTTTAATCATTTTGTATTGTACAAGTATTTTTAATACAAAAAAGTGGTTTTATTGGCGAGTGAAGTGAGCCCTCTCAGGGGGTTGGATGGTAAACTTGATATTGCCGAGCATGGCATATGTAGGTATGTATGTGATCAGGTAATGGTAGCAGGGTAAGATGGGGGTATTCTCAGAGAAATAGTAGAGGAATAATATAGTGAAGACTTCATACTTCTCAACTAGACTGGCTCTGCCTGTTGGCTGCCTCTGTTAATTAAGTAGGCTGCCAGTCCAAGTCCCATTCAGGACCTTATATGGTCAAATGCATAGCTGAGTGATAAGTCTGGTGTCATTAGCACTTAAAAAAAAAGGTGTGATTGAAACTATGTGTACGTGACGTCGTCTTGGTATATTCAATTATTCACGCAACATGACGCAGCAAAACTTCAGCAAAGAATTCCACTACGAGAGCGCTTCTTTACTCAAAGACTAAGGGATTGTAAGAGAACTACTTTTGAACGTCTTCGCTAGAGCCCTAGCTAATAATGGTGGTGAGTAAAATACCTAATGCCTTACAGGGGTGTAGCAGTCTCTCAAGTGTTGGTCAGGCGAACCGATAATGGTGGATTGGTATTACACATGCATGAATATATCATTGTCATGGCTTTTGAATATTATTAAACATATAATAAATTCTAAAACTTAGGAAATTTATTTTATCTATAGCTCTATAGTCGCTTTTATCTATAGTCGCTTTTTCCACAAAATTCATTGGCAATATACTTTTAAGGGGGAACTATACCTGGAAAAAACGTCTGTTGATTTAGACTGCCCATAACTTTTTTTTTAATTACTCTGTCCAAATAATTTTATGCTCATATTGTTCCTTGATCTATGTGTTTTCCAATGATATAAAAGATTAGTCTATAGGCATATTTTGTCAGAAGATACATGCAGAAACAATCAACGGCATTTAAAAAACTGACCACTTCTACCCCACACACCCAAAATTGGTCTGTGGTTTGCAGCTATTATATGAGCAAGACTTTTTTTTTAACTTGAAGGGTTGTCAAGTTATGGTGATTAAAAGAGGTGACCTTTGTGCAGATTTATCGTGTATATATTCATAATACGGCATCCTGCCATACACTCCCCAGTTTAGTTATTTCACGCTCATTTAGCAGCTGCTATATAGCTTAGGCAAACCACAGACCAACAGACCAATTTACAGCTTTTGGTTTGTAAACATGTATGGGTGAGGGGGTGGAGGGGGCAGAAGGGTGGGGGCAGAAGTGGTCAGCTTTTTTTAATGCCTTTGATGTTTCTGCATGTATCTTCTGACAAAATATGCCTATAGACTAATCTTTTATATCATTGGAAAGCACATAGATCAAGGAACAATATGAGCATAAAATTATTTGGACAGAGTAATTATAATAAGTAGATATGGTGGAATATGATGCTGCTCTGTCGATAATGGCCTATTTTATGTTGTGTCAGGTTTTGCTGTCTTTAAGTTTCCATATGTATTGGAGAGTTCTGTAGTGTTTCTCTTGTTTTCATGGTCGAAGGAGAACTTGTGGTTTATGTAGCGTGCCTTGAAAGTGTATCTATGTATATAGTGTTTTTCGTCATGGTCAGTGGAGACGGAGGCTATAGATGTGGCAAAACAGTACCCATCCAGCGGGCAATCTTTCTTATTACAGCAGCTACATGACTAGCTTTGCTCTTGTTGTAGGTTGATAGCACGGTTTCATACATGGGGGAGGGGAAGCCCAGGGATATCACCCCCCCCCCCCACCAAAATGATTTCTCCCCCCCCCCCCCCCAAGAATTTTCACAATAAAAATTTATATTAATGAAATTTCATCGGAAAAAAGAGCAGTACAGAGAACGGAACCTGCAATAGCAAATTCAAAGATGATCAACAATGATCAACAGTAATAAAATTATAATAAATAATTATGCATGAATAATAATTATGCATGAACAATTTATTAACAGTATAAGCGAAGATATACAATAATGATGGTGAAAATTACAATAATTATAGTGAGTTCAGTAGTACTAAATTAAAGAACAATGCGTCTATTTTTCTGTCGAGAATTGCATTAAAGTCCACATTGGTCAATGGAGGACCCTTTATACGAATTTTCATTAAATGTTCTAGGTTCGAGTCAGATAGACGACTGTGTAGGCGAGTTTTAATCAACTTCATTTGACTAAAGGAACGCTCTACTGTTGCTGTGCCAACAGGAAGTGCCATTGTAATGTTCAATAGCTTCCACGTCTCAGGGTAAATTCCTCCGTACGTATGTGACTTGTTCATCTCGTCCAGGATTTCTTGCATGCTAGGAGATACCGACTCTTCTTTACGTTCCATTATTCCCTTTTTCTCCACTAGAAAGCCTATCTAAATATCTTGCACTCTGAAAGAAGCTCATCGCCATCAAGCAATGGAGGTGAGGTGTAAGTCGTCCCCGCATACTCAACCTCTGCTTCTTTTCCAAAGAACTCGGCAAGAATCTTGATTTGCTCGCTGCCATATGATGGTAAGGATGCTTCAGCGGGTAGTAGGGAGGGACTAAAGATGGACATGGCAGTAACAATCTTCACGGCTTTATCGACTCTTAATATTTAGAAGAAGGGAATCGACGTATGGAATCGCAACTAGAGTTCGATACTTGGCTGTGGTTGTGATAGAAGACCAACAGCTTCGTGCAGATCCATGTGTGCCGAGTGTTATATCGTGTTTTTCCTTCAACAGAGATATTTCAGACTCGACTGAACCCAACCACTCACTTCTTTCGTCCTTTAGATGCTCGAGTTGATCCGTCGTGATTTTCAGAAGTACCGGTAACCTGCTCAAATCGAGTAGCTTTCTTTGCATCGAAACATTCTTCCTTATAAGGATATACAAAACTTCTAACAGGACCACGATAGTAGCAACTCCAGTGTAAGTAGCAAGGAGAGCACCAATACCGTATGCTTCAGCATCACCTGATGTCTCATACAGCTGTTGTAGGGTGACGATAAGGGCAGGAAGCTCTCGGTAAATAGCCTGTACACAGCGTTCATGTGATAGCCATCTGGTATTACTAGGCTTCACAATCTTAAGCTCTGGTAGCTTGTGGTCAGACTGAACTGCTTTGAGAGATTCTGCTTTCTTGGGTGAGTAGAACAAGAGCTCCCATATATTTCCCATAGTTCCAAACATCTTCTTGATCTCTGGAACACTGTTAGCAGCTGCATGCTTGCTAGTTGAAGCCTGTGGCTGGCACAGTGGATGTAAAAGGAATGTGCAGCTAGAGTTCGCCTCCTTTTTTGAACTCCATTGCGTTCTCTGGCAAATGTGGCTTCTCCATCATAACCTTGGCCTATTAGTTTATGATAGTCCAGGTTCTTCGACTCAAGGAAGGAGCTGATTGCATCTGAAATGGTAGCAGCATCTTGGGCACATATGTGGAGCACTGTAAGAAAGTGCTCCTCTGGTTTTCCATTTACAATCAACTGACAACAGATGGACAGCTCTTCTATAGTACTAATACCTACACACTCATCAGCTAATACTGGGCTAGATTTTAAGCTCTCAATTAGTTTCCTATAGCCAGCTATTGATGGCCTCTAAAAGCATCACTGCAGAAAATTTGGATGTGTACTGAGCATTTTGTGGCCGCTCTTTGACATGTTGCTGGAGAAGCTCATCTCCATTTGCAATTTGCAACTGGACCAGGGGATCGAATGTAGTTGTAAGGGGCAGGCGATTTTTGGCAAGAAAATATATCGCTTAAGCACTATGTTTCTGTTCTTCGCCCTCCTTTCTTCAGCCTCCTTAGCAGCTGCTGAACATTGCAGTTGTACTTGTAGTTGTAGGACACTCTGCTCCTTTCCTTGTTCTGCCATTCGAGCATGGATAACAGCATCTCTGTGCCATTTTGACTGGCTGTGTTCCTTGAGTTGTTCAGTAGCGTGATTCCAATGCTGAATTCCCTTAGTTGTCGATGCACCCCTGGCTGTAGAAGGTACATTTCCTCGCTTCTGGCAGAGCTTGTAGAACATGCCCTGCTTAGGATCATCGCAGTATACCCAAGGGTAATATTTCTGCTCCCACTCCTTCTTGTAGCTGAGCCTGGCTTTGTAGAGTTTCCTCTTCTGCGCTTTGGAACACACTGATCTACCTACTGATGCTTCGGAATTGGTGGAAGTCAAGGCATCACTAGTCGGCGTAGTTGCGACTGCATCTTCGTCTCCTCAGAATCTCTCTAGACCCAGGACGCACTCGCTTTCTGGTCAAAAAGTTCCTGAGGTCCATTTGTGTAGGTTTGTATTTCTCTGGGTCGTATTTAGTTGCAGAATGCTACTAGCAGAAGCATTTGCTCTTTATATACAAAATTGCGAATAAATCTAGAATATTCTGTGTCACAGTTCAATCATGTGTTAATCTAGAATGTTCTGTCCATGTGCTATTATTCTGTGGTTAGCTTTCCTAATTGTAGTGTAGATTTAATCTGCAATTAGAAAAGCTAACCACATAATAATAGCACATGGACAGAATATCCTAGATTATGGCACAATTGCATCTTGCCACTGTGGCAAGATGCAATTGTGTCATAATCTAGAATGTTCTGTCCTTGTGCTAGTACTTTAACTATAGGAAAGTACCATCAAAATGTCTCAGAATGAATCGGAGAGCATCGATTTTGCAAAATAAATTCTGGGGGGGGGGGGGGGGGGGGGGGGGGGGGCTTGCTTACGCACACCCATCACGTAAATGCCAAAGGTTTTGAGTTTCCCCCCCCAAACTGTAAATTGAGTTTTGTGTAGTCATTAGTACATATCTCTGTGAATGCCTGTTCTCGATGATAAGTTTTAGTGTATGCCTAACCAGAGACAGTCAGTGGTTGTTGTAAACAACCTGGTGGCAGCATATCGCGACAGCGTGCAGATCAGAACTGATTCAGATACCAGTCAGCAATCACAGGCCGACTACGGAGTTTGCCCTGTGACAAATCCTGTATAAACCCCTGGATAGGTTTGTTTATTATTTGGTTGTGGGACAGAATTATGGTGTTCATGTTTCTGCAGCAAGAGTAGCCGACCTTGACATTGTTGGCATTAATATTTTGGGCAGTTCATTGCCCTTGGAGAAGTGGAACTTGACGAGGTTGAGGAGGATTTGCCGATGTTGGTGGCTACATTTTTGTTGAAGGGTAGGCTGTACCATAATATTATCTGCCTGCCTCTTGACGTTTTGGTGGGCTTAGTGCTATTTTTTGTTGTTGGCAGTTGAAAACTCATTTGATATTCGTGTCCACTGTTGTGGAGAGCTTTCTGGTAGTCTGGTGCTGCCTTTCTGAATGTACTCTCGTTATTTGAAATGCTGTTGATTCTCTTATTGATGGATAGGGGGATGTTCTTTATTATAGATGGAGGGTGGTTTGATCTTTTGTTGATGTATAGGATATGGCTGTTAGGCTTTCGGTATGGTTGGTATGACCCATGGGTGAAGTCGAGTGTCACATCGAGGAAATTGGTGATCTTGGTATTGGTGTGGATGGTGATGCGGAGGTCGAAGGCATGGAAGATAGATATAATTTCCTTCTTCATCCTCTCGCATTGCCTTGGTGATGTGTCATAGAGTATTGCAAGTCCATCATCTCTATAAATCCCAAGAACACGAAACTAGATGTCCCTGATGATTGCATTAGCATGAAACTATAGTAGGACTAGCCATCCCAATACTTTTCTATTACCTGTATTACTATTCAATAGCTCTGCTTTAACACAGCATTGAGCACTATTTGTAGCCTTCAACAGCAATCTAAGTATAATAAAAGAGTAAACAAGAATTAACCCACTTAGATGACAAATATCATTTACCTTAAAAATAATTTTTCAGTGGTTATTAATTTTGTTGAAGGGAGTCCTATATTTGGTGGGCTGCATTGTTTGGTTTCCTCTCTGGCAATATTACTGTTTTCCAAGATCTTTGTAACACAGGGGCGGCCCCGACAGTCCTGCCAGTCTGGCTTCCAGTACATATTAAATTTAAGGGTGTGGTCATTAGGAGATGCTTGCGCATTTCATGCTATTCATGCTGGCTATATATGAACTGCACCTGAGAAAGCGAGCACATAGCTGACTATGAAGAACACGAAATTAGATGAACATATGTTTGATAGAGTAGATGACAATTACTAGAGCACGAAATGTTAGAGATCCAGCAGTCTTGTGCAACTATTGTATGCAGTCAGTTTGAAATAGTACAGCGCATAGTATGCGAAGCTACCCGAAATGAATATACGGCAAAAAAATGAACAGCGCATATATAATCGAAATTTATTAAATGAAGCCAATACTTTGTAGGCAAGGGTGAACCTAGACAACACCCTTCTGCTGTTCTATCGTAAGTACAAAACTACTGCATTAAGCCTCACCAAGACCACACCCACACTCTGGCCCTACCACTTTAAAATTGCCCAAGCTGCCTCTGTGACAGTTAGAATTAACTCCAGAACTAATCAATCATAGCAAATATTTTATTACTTAGCATACATGTATTCACAACACACACAACACACACACACACACACACAGATCACAAGAATTTAACCATGTTTTGTTGAAGGTTTGCGTTGTGTTATTTTAACAAGAGTAAAATATCAACTGATCATTCACTTCTCTGCAGGATAACATGTACCACCATGTTAGCCTATATATATATATATATATATATATGCATATAAGAGATATGGACCAATTACCTGCTGCAACATATTTATTACTAACACATTAGAAATGTAACCAATGATTGGTTTCAACCTTTGAATACCTTGGAACATATTGTTTCCTTCCATTATTCACTGCATTGAATTATTGTGTGTATGCTCATTACTTGCCATAGGATACTTTGGGTGCAGCCTACTGGATTCTGTCTGTGTCGGTTCTTCTGTGGCAAGTCTCACAAGTTCACCCTCAATGCAACACAATAGGCAAGTGAAAGTCTGGACCCCTTGCCTTATTCCCTGTATGCAACTTTTGTGTAGATATCACTGAGTGCTTCAAAAAGACATTGGGGTTTAGGCAAGTATAGCATCGGAAATGCATGTATGTGGGGAAGCGATTTTTCAAATGCTAGAAAATATATTTAATCCATTTCAAACTGCTTACATGGGGTTACAAGGTCAAGTTTTAGGTCCTATGGCCCATTTGTAGACCTTCAGATTTCTCATTAAATTTAACCCTTGTATCTCTGCATGTATTGTATCTAAGAGATCCTAATTATTTATCATATATTGGATTGCTAGTCAATGATGAAATTAGTTAAAAGTGCTCCCAAGAAGAGCATGACCAGTTACATGACTCATCATCATTAAAATATGTGCAATCTATGTAATTAGACATTCCTTAATAATATACACCATGTGCATAATTTGAAATGTAAAGAGATGTCCATGTGGTCATGGTCATCATGGGTATACTCTTGTTTCTGGACAAGTCAATCCAACTTAGTTGTTATCATGAATTGATGCATGACATACATGAGAGAAGGATACAAAACTATACAAAAAGAATTCTCAAAAATTCTTTTTTTGGGGCACTGACAATCTGGAAGCTTTGTACATACCTGGAGAATTTTGTTTCATAGTTTGATGATGAATATTACTTATTGTTATATGGCGGAGCAAGAACATTACTCTGTTTACTACCTATTAGTCCATGTATTATGGGTTGAAATAATATAGCACAAAAATGAATTTCCAACTGATCGATATATAATATATATATATATACTATTAAAGAATGCAGTGCATAGACATACCAATGTATGGCAGCAGAAGTGATTTATTTCAAAAAATCACCTTCCTCCTTCACTACGCCAATTTTTTTTTTACTGGAGAAAGTCGGGGTGAGGTGATGGAATGGGGGGAGGGGGGGGGGTTTGAAGGATTTCAATCAGTACAAAGTCCATTACAAAAACAAATAATGGTACACTGCAAAATGACTTTCTTTCACTTGCAATGTTATCTGCAGCCTTTTTTGTAGCCACAGCATACGAATTTCCTTACCAGCTTATGGCTTCAGTAGAGTTGTCCAACACACATCCCCCCTCAGTCTGTTTGCTCCAACTCATTTACTTGGTGATAGAATCTCTATGGGTGCATGCAGCCAGACCAAAGATATCTTGGCAATTTGTGCAAAGTACATCAACAAGGTGTGTGATGTAGAGCTGTTTGCCATGCCTGCTGCTCTTGTTGCCAGGAAGAAGAACAATTCAGTCTTGTTTTTGTTATGTGGAAAATGCCTGCCGGTTTCCAGGAACTGCCATTGATGGCTCCACTCATCTCCTTATTTCCTTTTCTCTCTACTATGAGCATCAGTTTTATTTCCTTTCCTCTCTTACTACTAGCATCAGTTTTCAAGCTTTCAGGCATTTATGGATCCCAGTAATGTCTGATGTGATCACATGCTGAAGCTGTGATGTCACGTATGGCAAGAAAGCATTAGTGGTGAAATCATGAAACTTCTTGAAACTACCATATTGATGATAGCAGCAATTCCCAAAAGTGGGAGAAACAAATATAGGGAGTATACATAGTATATCTAGCACACTTGTATCCAAGTCTACTTAACAGCATTATAGTCCCTGCACAAAAGCAATAACTGGAGCCCCTGCCCACTCACCCACTGAAATGAAAATAAACATAATTCATTGGTATGTTGAACAACACAAACATTTAAACAATTTTTTTTAAATTGAAATCAACACAAGCATGTGAACATGATTAATAAAATCTCAATGTCGAATGATGTCCCTTCAACAAGATGCCCTAAGACACTAAAGGGGTTCATAATACCTTTTTTCTGACGCATCATATGCGTCACATCCTCAAGCATTCTCAAAAGAAGCATTCTAGTGCATCCGCATGGTTCACAATGTTGTTCCAAGATGCACGTTGTGATTGGAATTTCTACTTTTGACCTCGTTATTGAAGATGGTGAATATTCAAATACTTGGGAATCTGACTTTGGGAATACGACTTCGACGACAGCTCTGAGATCGATGATGATACGAGGGGCACATCCATTGCTTAGAAACTCCGCTCGTAGCTTTCTACATAATGCGCAGGTTGGCAAAATCACATGCGATGAAGAAGCCATCTGATTGGCTGGACGGATGAGGAAGCTTCACACTTGGATGCAAAAATAGAAATCAAGTCTATCCGAATGTTGTGTCACATCGCGTCATAAAGCTAGAATGCGTCACGCATTGCATGTTCACACGACGCTTGAGGACGCGATGCGATGCATGCTGTTTGCGTCCTGTTGTGAACCAGCCTTAACTCAGGCAGTAGCTACACAGCATGCTGCCAACAGGTAGAGCCACTCTACCAAATACTTCAACCTTTTACGGTTACTGAAATATATAATTAGACTTCTCCCAAATCACACACGTGCCAAAAAATCAGTTGAGTGTCTCCACTGCTGTAGAGCTGGCTGCCTCTTAGTCAATAATATGACCATATATGGTAAAACTGTGACATAAGTACTCCCTAGTTTTCCAATGGATGTCACACAGTGTTTTGCATGTTATGCAGTCTACACTAGTCAACACCTAACAGCTACTAATATTAGCATACATATAATGGTATTCTCCAGGTTCTAACTTGTAGCCTTTGAAGTCTCCATGCATGGAAGCTCACCCTGTGACACTCAATGAACTCTCAGTTGACATAATGAAATTGCAATGACTTCAATAATCAACTTGAATTTTTACTCTCTCGATGTTTCGACTAGATACTCTAGCCTTCATCATTGATAAGAATTAATCTTATATTGGTATGAACAACATCAGCTATATTGGTATGAGCAAATTAGTATGAATTCCATTAGCTGTATTGGTATGAACAAGATCAGCTATATTGGTAGGAACAACATTAGTATGAATGCAATTTGCTGTACTGGTATGAACTACATCAGCTGTATTGGTATGAACAACATTAGTATGAATGCAATTAGCTGTATTGGTATGAACCACTTAAGCTATATTGGTATGAATAACATTTAGTATGAATGTCATTAGCTGTATTGGTACCACATCAGCTGTATTGGTATGAATAACATTAGTATGAATGTCATTAGCTGTACTGGTATGAACAACATCAGCTATATTGGTATGAGCAAATTAGTATGAGTTCCATTAGATGTTTTGGTGTGAACAACATCAGCTATATATATTGGTATGAACAACATTAGTATGAATGCAATTAGTTGTACTGGTATGAACCACATCAGCTGTATTGGTATGAACAACATTATATGAATGCAATTAGCTGTACTGGTATGAACAACATGTGAATGCAATTAGCTGTATTGGTATGAATAACATTAGTATGAATGTCATTAACTGTGTTGGTATGAACCACATCAGCTGTATTGGTATGAACAACATCAGTGTTAAAGTCCGCAACCACAGGGATCTAACAGGGGGAGAAATAACCTGCCTATAACCACCAAGCAACCTACTTCTCTGTTAATGCTGCCACCAGAGTCCTCCACTAAACCTACCCAGCTAGACTATAAGGTTATTAGGCCTTAAGTTATAACTTGTAATCGAATAGAAGTAGAGTGAATCGAGAACTAACACATATACACTCAGCTGGAGCTTTTATAGGCTCCAGAGAGTAGTTACAATAATGACCAAATATGGAAATGTCTGAAGTTGCATAGAGTTCAAGGTAGGTGATTTACAAATAGTAGTTAACGAGTGAGATAACGATTAAGGGTGAAAGGTGATACAATAGTTAAGCGAGAATTATCCTGCAATCACCACACGCACACATGACTATGGTTCAAGGTGTTCTAGCTAATTAGTGTTCAGCAGGGCTGTGTCAGCCAGTCAGGGTGGTTGGAGCCTGACAATCAGCTATATTATTGGTATGAATAACATTAGTATGAATGTCATTAACTATATTGGTATGAACCACATCAGCTATATTGGTATGAACAAATTAGTATGAATGTCATTAGCTGTATTGATATGAATCACATTAGCTGTATTGGTATGAACAACATTAGTATGAATGCAATTAGCTGTATTGGTATGAACAACATCAGTATATTGGTATGAACAACATTAGTATGAATGCAATTAGCTGTACTGATATGAACCACATCAGCTGTATTGGTATGAACAACATTATGTGAATGCAATTATTCGAACAACATAAGCTATATTATTGGTATGAACAACATTAGTATGAATGTCATTAGCTGTATTGGCATGAACCGCATCAGCTGTATTGGTATGAACAACATTATATGAGCTATATTGGTATGAACAACATTAGTATGAATGCAATTAGCTGTACTGGTATGAACCACATCAGCTGTATTGGTATGAACAACATTATATGAATACAATTAGCTGTATTGTTATGAACAACATAGCTATATTTGTATGAACAACATTAGTATGAATGCCATTAGCTGTATTGGTATGAACAACATCAGCTATATTGGTATGAACAACATTAGTATGAATGCAATTATCTGTACTGGTGTGAACAACATCAGCTATATTGGTATGAGCAAATTAGTCTGAATGTATTGGTATGAACCACATCAGCTGTATTGGTATGAACAACATTATATGAATACAATTAGCTGTATTTTATGAACAACATAGCTATATTTGTATGAACAACATTAGTATGAATGCCATTAGCTGTATTGGTATGAACAACATCAGCTATATTGGTATGAACAACATTAGTATGAATGCAATTATCTGTACTGGTGTGAACAACATCAGCTATATTGGTATGAGCAAATTAGTCTGAATGTATTGGTATGAACCACATCAGCTGTATTGGTATGAACAACATTATTTGAATGCAATTAGCTGTATTGTTATGAACAACATAAGCTATATTGGTATGAACAACATTAGTATGAATGCAATTAACTGTACTGGTATGAACAACATTATGTGAATGCAATTAGCTGTATTGGTATGAACAACATAAGCTATATATATTGGTATGATCAACATTAGTATGAATGTCATTAACTGTGTTGGTATGGACCACATCAGCTGTATTGGTATGAACAACATCAGTATGGATGCAATTAGCTGTATTGGTATGAACCACATCAGCTATATTGGTTTGAACAAATTAGTATGAATGTCATTAGCTGTATTGATATGAACCACTTCAGCTGTATTGGTATGAACAACATTAGTGTGAATGCAATTAGCTGTATTGGTATGAACCAACATCAGCTATATTTGTATGAACAAATTAGTATGAATGTCATTAGCTATATTGATATGAACCACATCAGCTGTATTGGTATGAACAACATTAGTATGAATGCAATTAGCCATATTGGTATGAACCATATAAGCTATATTTGTATGAACAAATTAGTATGAATGTCATTAGCTGTATTGATATGAACCACATCAGCTGTATTGGTATGAACAACATTAGTGTGAATGCAATTAACTGTATTGGTATGAACAACATTATATGAATTCAATTAGCTGTATTGGAATGAACAACATTATATGAATGCAATTAGCTGTATTGGCATGAACAACATTAGTATGAATGCCATTAGCTGTATTTGGTATGAACCACATCAGCTGTATTGGTATTAACAACATTATATGAATGTCATTAGCTTGGTATGAACCACATCAGCTTATTGGTATGAACAACGTTAGTATGAATGCAATTAGCTGTATTGGTATAAACAACATCAGCATGAACAACATTAGCCATTAGCTGTATTGGTATGAACCACATAAGCTATAAAGCACATACTAATAACAAAGCCCATTTCACAGCTTAATCTGCTTTTGAGCAACTTAGGCAGTAGTTTCTGCCTCTATTTGCTCTTATCCTTCCATCATGCATGGAGTCCTTCTATAAGAGTGCAAATTGGCAAACCTAAACATTGTAAAAAAAGAACTGAAATTCATGTCCAAGTGTCTACCTTATTTATAGCTACCAGTATCTAACTCGGTTCTTCCACTAGTACAATAATTCCCTTCATAATATACAATACAGAAGACTTCAAGTTTTCCAATTCCTTTTATCATGTGTCATCTGTTTCCTGATTGCAGGGGGAAAAGCAACAATGTGTAGAGAATATTTTTAGCTGATATCAAATACTTTCTATTTTTTTTTTGTGTGCAAAAAAAAAACATGATCGAAAGAGAACCCTCAAGCTTGTTGTGTAAGGGAGTCTAGCTAAGAATCACTCAGTTCTGATGTTTAGGTTGGTGACTATAATTGATTAATAAACTACTCCAATTATATTACGAGAGCACAATGTGTGATAGCTTTGTGCATACTTGCGAAATGCACAACAAGAATGGATTGTAAGAACAAGAGCAACCAGACTATGGTCTTGAAGTTTATCCTCTTTTCCTGGATTCGATGTAAATAGCTATGCACATGCTCTCACTTTGTTCACCAGCCTATTAGATATTGCTGCTCAACTTTCCTGCCCTCTTCTGACATGTCCACTTTGCATGTTCCTATCTAAAGTTATGCTGCTCAATGGTAGTGTATTAGCAGCTCTTTTGCATGTCCATTGTTTGTTGTTCTAAATTAAGGTATTTCCGCTCTCACCTTGTTGCTTTGCAGGAGCTCACATACAAATTTGATGATTTCTTTTGGCCTTTCTTCCTCCTGATCAGTGTTCCCTCCTCCTTCTATTGCTTAAATTTGTCTGGGTAGTTTAGCTGTTTTGCCCAGGAATATACAAGACTGTGCTGGCTCTACCGGCTTGGAGCTTGAGAGGCTGCATTGTTCAAACTTCAAAATATAATCATTGGAGACCAGTATAAGCAAATTTAGCATGTGCTTGTCTACCAACTTTAACCTTGATGATTATGCACACATACATCACACAAACATTCTAACACTAAGTCTCAGCATTTTGGTGCTTACACAAGAAGTGACGCTAATATTGGAGTCCCCAATTCAGAGTTATACTTCACACAAAGCTTAAATTTAGAACTGGAGTTTAGCTCTCGACATCACAATTAGCACAATATTGCAACAAGCCACTGTCTGCTCACAACCGTGGATACCAAAACAAGCACACAAAAACACAAAAAAACAACAACAACTAAAAAAGATAAAACGAACACTACTATTAGAATGCCTGGTCCAGTTTTAACTTAAAAATCAAGATACTGCCCATATTGACCACAACCAGGTAGGTGACCCTTTACCATTTATAATCATGTCCACCTATATTACCAAAAAAAGAAGTTAAATGGTAAAGGGTCTTCTAACTGGTTATGGTCTAAATGGGGCACAATCTTCTTTTTTGGCGAGTAAATCCATTCAATCGTGTTGAGTTAAATATATTCAACATCTCATCACACACTCCCTCATCCATGTTACTCACTCCTCCCCCTGCAATGGGTGTATAAAGATAAATTTAATAATTATGTTGATAATCGGTAATTACATATTTACCTTACTACCTACCTCTTTGTACACATGACTGTTTCCTCTCACTCTTTCCCCTTCCCCCATTCACCTCCCGCTCACCCACTATGTACAGTAAAATGTTGAATGACCTATAATCTCTGTTTGATTTTCAGTGACTGCACAGAGTCTTCACCTTCTGCCTACTCCATTCAGAGGAACACTGGCAATATTTCCTGATGGGATAACGTGCATTCGAGAATTTTATGATTTTCATATTAATTGTAAAACTCCTAATACATTGATGGACAACATGGTTGGGCCTAACCAACCCAATCTTAACTCTGAAGATGATAGGATGCTGTTTGTGGCATGGTCTAGTTCAAGCACTAGACCATATCTATCTATAGCACCCTCCAATATTAATAATACAATATCAACTATAGACTTGTACATCCTCAACAACCCAGCAGAGAGCATCAGCCTGCCTAACTTGGAACTGTATGGGGCAAGTAGTGTGACTGTAACAAGCCCTCCTCCAGAATCAGCTGTGGAATTTGATCTTATTAGCAATGACCAGCTCTCACAAACAGATTCTACTCTCCGGAAAGTCACCTTGCGCCTGACAACTCCCAGGAATTTTGCAGGTGTACTTCTCAGGTGGACATTTACTGGATTACTAAATGTGCAATGGTTTGCTATGAGTGAAGTTGTGCTGTGTGCAGATGAGTCTCCAGTCTATAATACACAGCCAATTTCATTTCTCACTCCCGAGGTGCACATGACCACAATTGTGCCTAGAACCGAGTTCCTCAAAAACATGCCACTGATACTGACCTGTACTGTGTCAAACCAAGGTTCATTTGAGTGGTCCTGGAGAAAGGAACTTGTGGATATAGTGAACTCACCTACCATCTCATTGTTCACAGCTGATGGGACAAGAACTAGTAGACTGAGTATCAGTCCAATCAGTTTTACTGATGCTGGAACTTATATCTGTGAAGCTAAATTATCAAGTGTGACTGACACATATTCAAGACAGTTTGATGTAAACTTTCCAAGTAAGTTAGCGACTTATTGTTGTTCTAAGATTTCATATTCTCTCTCTTCATTCTATATTCACAAATAACAGAAACCATTGAAGCTTCAGCAAGAGTCACAGCATTCCTAGATATGCAACAATCTGTCAATCTCTCGTGCGAAGCTCATGGCTACTTCATCAATCCTTTCTCACTGACGTGAGTGAAGGAGGGAAGCAGTGTGGAAATAGCCAACTCATCAAAATACTCGATCACATGTGAAGTTGGAACAAATGAGCTGGTTTTCTTGGATGGCAAATCAGTAACGAGCTCTGTGTGTTTCTTGACCATAATGCAGTTCAGTGTAAATGACACAGGGAACTATACATGCAGTGTAGGCAAATTGCAATCCACCATGGAAGTTATTACGTTGGATGGCACTGTAGCTCCATCAGAAACAACCAAAGGTAAGAAAATGCATGGCATATTTTTGATGTTATTAGATATGGTAGTTTTGCAGTGAGAAACTGTTTCATTGCACCAGCCAGAGGTAATTGTATTTAACATTAATGTTCCCAACAAGCAATACCATATTCAGTATAATTATATGCATACGACTCCATTTGAGTCCCAACATATATTTTATAGTTGAATAAACGTATGATTTCCAAGAGCCGGAAGATTGTTATAAGTTTTCTGTTATGATTAACCATATTCCTATAAAATCGGTATTGCCATGAATAGTATGACCACCTATTACCCTGGGATATATACAGTAATTGCCATGAAGAGTATGACCACCAATTATCCTGGGATACACAGTAAGTAATGCCTCAGCTTAAGTTCACATCATGGCAAGATATACCAGGTTGTTATATATATGACGGATAGTTTCAGGACTGCATACTGGGATGTTAGATAATCTCTGACAATTGGGCCATTCTGGGACATAGAAATAACTCTGACAGTCATGGACCGATCCTGAGATATTTCACTTCCACCCTAAGCAACCCTATGGTAGGGTATCCCAGGAAATCATAGCGAGCAACTCTGATAGTCCCACGACTGCACCTATGGGTGGACCAATATTAGGACTTCAGGGAGGAAACTTTGCTGACAAGAGTTATACTTGGGGAATAAAGTATTATATCCCAGGATAGTCCAATGATTGTCAAAGTTACTGTGATACGAAACTGTTCTGGGACACATCATGACCATTGAACACAGGTCAGCAGATTTGTACAAAAGAAGGGAACTTGGCAAAATATGTTCATTTGTATTGTCAAAATTTTACTTCCTGTCCTGTGTTCAGATTTTTGTATATTCAGGCATAGACTTGTAATGTTACCAAAATACCTCCTTGTGCAAGAACCCATGCGCTTGACCATGTAATTATGTTTTAGGACCTAATGGAAACACTCTTGTTATAGAGTAGAGCTTCCTCTAGCCATTGGTACTAATTCCAACTGTCTAGCACTTTCCAATTAGGAGCAGAGAATTTGGGCATGCACGTTTTGAGGACCCCAACTGTGACTGCCTGTAATTTGGGCATGGTTATACCTATGTAACAGTTTTTAGTAACAAAAGAGAGCATAAATAGAGAGCTGCCTTTTGAGCGATATATCAAGTTCACAGAATCAATGTACAGAATTTATGGAGCTCTGAAGTCATAGCCACAGGTTTTTAAACATTTTGTAGAAAATGGTATCGTCCCTCCTTCAGCTAAATTCTCTACTTCTCATCCGAAATAGCGAGGTGGTAAGACTCACATGAAGTTTATATACAGCTTCCTAGCCACCATGTGATGAAAACTACACCTGGTGCATGTGTGATGCACATGACAGGATGTGGTGGGTGGGGAGAGAAAAATTTAACAAATAATAATAATAAGGAATAATAACTAGTTACAATGACATTCAACTTGAAATTTACTCTCTTGACAATTCGGCTAGATGCACTAGCCGTCATTAAATATAATAACAAAAAGGAAAATGTATCTAGCCATAGATAAATTAGGTATTGATATTTACATGAGTACATATCAATACTAACAATAACAACATAATTATAAAACAAGTTAAATATAATAAATAACAAAATGAATAATTAAATTTAGACTTGCATGTGGTTGATAACACTGGGAAAGATATGGTGTCGTATACATATGATGAATATGTAGCATCCGGTAGATCTCTGTGAGCAACTATGATGTGAAGTTGCTGCCCTGATCTGTGAGGATTTCCCTTGGTACACCCACTCTGGAGAAGAGGTGGACCAGTTCTTATGCTACAAACTCCATGTCATTAGATCTAAAGGGAAAGGCCCAGAATGGTTGTTGACCTCTAGCTAAGAATCCCCAAGACTCAATTGACATTGGAGTGAGGGAAACATCATCATCATGCTGCACTAAGTAACATAATACAGATACACAGAGTCCTCTCATCATCCAGAGTACCCACTGATTTCGAACTGGCTTGCGTCTCGTGTTCAGGTGGTAAGAGACCTAAAAGGAATAGCTGTGGTGTCTTGGTCAAGTGGCAACCTATATTGATATATTTACATCACAGTTACTTTTACTGAGGTGGGTGGGTGCAGTGACTCAAGCTGATGAGAGAAAGGAGAGCAAATATTCTTAGCTAAACCGGATAGACCTTTTCAATCCAGTAGTAGTTGAGACCACAAGGGTAACAGGTTCAAAGACCCTGGCTTTTTGTAATGCTCTGGGCCAGAGAGTAAGGATAACAACTGGTGAGGAGAAGGCAGCATCATACCTCAGCCAGAAGCTGTCTGTGGCCATAGAGAGATGAAATTCTACATCAATATTTGAATCAACTGGTCTTTTTGGATGTGGTTAGTTATATTGTCTTTAGCTGCTTTCTCTCTCTCTCTTGCTTGTTTGTTTGTTTATTTGTTTTATGCTAATCTAGCAACTTATATATCAATACACTAAGATTATACTAGTAACCCACCCTAACCATAAACAAATATTAAGTAATAAAAATAAGTAAGTATGTGTGGTCAAAGCTTCAAGTTTAGGATCTTGAGATTACCAACCCAGCAGCCAGGTAAATCTTATTCACAATGAACCACCCACACTCCAGTGCTAGGCCGATGTATAATGCTTCCTTTGCTAGCTATTCTTTCTGTTCCCTGGCCTGAAAGTTCAGTCGAAGAATTGCATGTGTTCTGCATGAGATGCTGAGATGAGGGTATTATGAGTTTAAGGATAAAGCCTCCCATTAGGCGACGGAAGGATACAGGACAGTGGAGAGGGCCAACAAAACCTTTCAGAGAGAGTATGAGGAAAAGGTGGAAACAGCGCTGGGAAGTGCCAGAGGGTATAGAACCTTTGTGGGGAAGCAGCATAGAAGACCCACAGAAGAACCATCAAAATAAGTTGGAGAAACATGCAGAAAAAAAGAAGGAAATTGAGTGAAGTGTAGTTGTGTGGGTAGTGAATCCTAAGGAGGAGAATATTTCGCAATAAGTCTAGCTTTGTATCTTAGCTTTTTCATTACAAAGAAACTACCTTTGATGGACACATTAGCTGCAGTGGAAGAGATTGCCAGAAAGTTTGAGGACAATAAGTCCCGTGAGCTTTATACGTCAAAACCTCAAAATAGTTGTACCTATTTCTAATTGCCATAACTTTTTTTCTCTTTCGTCTACACAGGTATTTATGGTACCAAAGTCTTTATTATTCTGTGTTTGTTTTTAGAAAGTGTTACATATCTCTATAAAAAAATTTCTCAGAAGATACATGCAGAAACATCGAGGTGACTCCAAGATATTTGTGGCAGACCTAGCTGCCTAACGATTTGAAGTCATTTACTCATAATTGGTGTGTGGCTTGCTAAGGAGTGTCTCAGTGATTTCCATGGACCAAAGTTACCATATATTGTCATGTTGATTAGTTACACACTACAGAGTCTGAAAAACTGATAAAAACTAGAGGTCACCTCTTCTAAGCACCATCTCTTGGTAATCCTTGCAGTAAACAAAAATCTGATTCATGGATATCACAGAGTACTAAAAGAGCTCTCAAATGACATACATAGCCCAAAAAATTAGCAAACGGTTTTACAATTATTCTCGCCACAAGAAATATTTCCATTAATTGTGGGAATAAGCATTCCGAGTTTGGAAAACAAAATGTTTGAGTTAGCAAGTGAAATAACTTGACAAAATATGTTCTTTTACAAGTTTTAGCAATTCCTTGATCTGTTTTTTTTTACTTCCATGATTCTTGAGTTTTTCTGTGCCTATATCTTATATCTACATGTAACAAAGAAAAATATGATGAAAATTGTTAGATGTATATGTGGAATTTTCCTTTACAGCTGAATGTTTGTACATGTCAAAGAAATGTATGATGAAGTAGAACCACCATAACTTTGAAAAGAAGGATCATATGTCTCTAAAACTTTGGAAATAGCAAGTAGATAGATGCAACAACAGTTTGAACTTAAAATATAATAATCATAAAATATAATAAAATTTCATGTGTAGTCCCCCGGTGTGTGTGCGGGGGAGAAGAGACTGTACGTCAGCACCACCAAAGTATTATAATTCGCCATAACTTTGGTTGTATACACTCTATGCAGGTAATTTTATTCCCTACTTCCTTATGCTTTGTGCTTCATAATGATTATGTTGAGTGTCTCTGCAGACGTATTTTCTCGGAAGATACATCAAGATTCCTAAATAAGTTTACCTATCTTGCAGTAAAGTTCATAACTGCCCTAATTATCAAGACCAACGTC
Organism: Cladorhizidae sp. MBARI D1340-BT2; assembly: GCA_028752905.1. Taxonomy (NCBI): domain Eukaryota; kingdom Metazoa; phylum Porifera; class Demospongiae; order Poecilosclerida; family Cladorhizidae; species Cladorhizidae sp. MBARI D1340-BT2. Next base: position 11,205,765 of record JAQNBH010000004.1, on the reverse strand, counting down.
CCAGATTTGGTCAGCTGATAGAGGAGGCCCTAATGTGCAATATGTGAACAGTTTATCAATAAATATAGTGGTTTTTGAGTGGCAGGCCACCGCTTTGGCAACTGGAAAACACCAAGAAAAATACAAAACCTCACCACTTCAAATCACCATAACTTGCTAATACTTATAGTACTTAAAATTTTGGCAAGTACAAAAGACAGGTAATTAGAAGGGCTGTCTAGTGATATAAATATTATCCCTTTTTTTTAGTGAAGTGTAGAAAAGTTATGAGCTTTACGGCAAAAAAAAGATTTTTTGGTAAAAATGAGAAAAATATAGACCAAGTTAGGGCAAATATCATGCAAGATGTGTTCTCTTTGTAGTTTCTTGATCTGTTATATGGACAACAAAATTGTTTGAAAGAAGAAGGAAAAAAAGAAGGGAAAAAAAGAAATGTCTAATTTTTGACGTATAGTCCTCCCTTAATTAAGGAAGAGTACGTGCTGACGATACAACAGAGAAAGGAGTTATCTTTTTGTCCGGCTATTATATGCACATGTGCAGGCAAAGGACTATGCAACAATTTACATAGCGAGTTCCATCTGATACCAGTAGCTATTAAAGCGTCATAGTCTTAATAGCTGCTATTGGTATAGTCTTACAAACACAGAACAAACCCAAGTATGAAAAAACTTGCTTACGTATTAGCAACTAGCTTCTTACACAGCCCCCTCCGATCAAGGAGTAATTACTTAGGTTTCAGCTAATGTTCCCCAAAAAATCATGGCCTAGCTTATTGAACCTCAGTTATCCGTTATCCGCAAGATAACTAGTTGGTTTCTAGCCTTCCAGTTAACTGAGATTCTATTGTATATGTAAATACCAATAGTTAATGCTTTCTTGTAGAAATATGGTGCTTAGATTACCCGAGTGTTCAGAGTAGCAAAAATGGCTGAATTTAATATTGAAAGTAGAATTTATTGGAACTTAGCTACCACCACTTCGTTCAGTATCCTAGATGTTGGGTATACTGACTTACCCTCCACTAGACCTTGCCATCTCGAATAAAAATGTGTGCGATCTTGATTAGAAAGTTCATGCCTATTTATTATTGTTGAGCAGAGAGAGATACTCTATGATTATGTCAAACATTTTTGCCTCAGGTGTACGTATTTCATCATATAGAGCAAGAGCCTCTGTATACATGTGTATGAACTGCAACATTGTAATTCTGCACATGCGTTGAATTGCATTGTTACGAGATATCCAGTGCGGCTACATAGCTGAGAGTAGTAATGTCAGTAGGTGTAGCGTAGTTATGGTGGAAGGTACAAGAGACATTAATGATTTTTGATGAGAGCAGCTTTGTGAATGAAGATGTTCTTACAATGGCATGACTTTAGTCACTCATTCTGAAAGAAACTCTTGACTCAGAAATAATTTGCTCTTGTACAACAACAACATGTATTCTTATTGTACTTAGGATATTATGAAATAATTTATGTTTGTTTGTTCTCCTCAGAGCCTACAATGACTACTATTACTATCTCCACAGAGCCTACAATGACTACTATTACTATCTCCACAGAGCCTAAAATGACTACTATTATTACAATTGCTATTGCAATTATTGTCCTGTTATTGTGCGTGGTTTTAGTAGCATCCATTGTTACAGTGTGTCTTCTTAAAGATGGTAAGTGTTTTTCATGCATTGTACAGTCACTGTCAATTATTGTCCATATATTACTCTGCAGTGAAGAAAAAAGTAGGAAGCAATCCAATTGCAATGACGTAAGTTTTACCACATGTATATAAATTAGTTGATATACTTGGGCATCTCAACTCTCACTATAACTTTGATCACCTCACACCCTGATGACACAGTAGCCCTTCCCAAGGAGAGGGAAGGGCTACATAATGTAACCAGTGTGGAAGAACATGTTGCAATCTTATGTCCTTGACTCTTGAATGATGGCTTATTTTACATTATTAAGATGTTATGTCAACAATGCTCTAGACAGAGTTGAAAGCTTGTGCTATTTCTTTTTATTCCCAAGTTCAATCATAAAGGAATTTCTAGCTTTGAAGCAGTTTAAATTCACAGTCTCAATATAATGTTATTACACCTTCTGGCCAACGTTGCAGAGTTGTGAAAAATCATGAGAGTCAAGAGGAGAGCTTCAAGTGAGTCTGTTAATTATTGTTATTACACCACCAGAGTTATTATTTAGCCATTACTCTGTTGATGTTCATTTGTGACATGGGAAAGCCACTGTTATTGCTTTCAACGAGTATAATGAAAACTAAACTAAACATGGATGTACAATCCAAAATCTTTTCCTTTGTTTCATACAAAAAACACACCCTTGTAGGGAAAAAATTGTTGTTTGAGGCTGATCTCTGATTCATTATTTATAACAGGGTGCCAACCTTTGACAACTTCAGCCATTGGTAGGGACAGTTAATACTAGTTAGCTGCTCCACCACAAACAAAGATAGCCTTACCCTCTACCAATTTCTTCACGATTCTGTTCTCAGACAAGATGGACTTAGCAGATGCTGTGCATTCCCTTAAAAATTTATCACTATAGCTACTAAAAAATAGCATTTTCTCGGCTGCCTTCAGATCAGGTATGCTGCACATGCTAGATTTATGCTGTTCTTAGAACTGCTACTACAAATGCAAAAACATTCCAGTTGCTCCTATATATGAGCAATTCACTCTCAGTCTGCTATGTTTGAAACAGCCCCAAACCAACACCTGTCTGTAAATGTCACAGACCATGCCATTACTGGCAATCCCTTTCCAGCCGATTCATATGTATGTAAAAACAGGAAAACTAGAAGAGAGAATTATTTTATTGAAGAGAGGAAGCACAAGGAAAAATTAGATTTTCATGAAGTGCACAAGCCTTACTCCTTTTCTAATAGATTTTTCTATGTCCACCGCCCTTTAATTAATTGATAATTAGGTAGTTCTAGCTCTAGAGTTATAGCAACAAATTAGGATTTTATGGATAAACTAAACCAGCACTTAATCAGTTTGCTAGTTGTCCAGCTCTTTACTAGTCGAATTACATAATGAAGACAACCTATCAAAAGTACACTTTCTAAGTTGTTCCAACCATGATCAGCTTTTCTGACTTATAAGTGTGGAGTTCAAGTCCTCGCCATCTGATGGTGAAAAGAAAGACCCGTATTATCTTTTCTTATGAATATTTATGCTAGTGTTTTTGTTTCAGTTTTTTTGTTTCATTGTAATTACTCCTTCTTAATCATACTTATGCTAAAATAAATTATCAAAATTCACAAAAGCCATTTTATTACTATAATCATTATAATCATGGGAACGTTAGATAATGTGAGGAAGGTCCATGAATGAGCTTCTCTGAGGTGACGATTAAAAATATGCTTTCAAAATTACATTAACAGATCGTAGATTATTTCTGCAGGGAAATCAAAGATTTATGCGCCATAATGAAAAATTTCGTTTTTTTTGTAAATTTAATGAAGACTTCCTACCCCCCCCCTCCCAAGATTATTTCAATGACATGATCGATCTCTGACTTATGAGTGAATTGAAAAGTGCACAGGAGATTGCATCAACCATTCAAAGATATCTCAATTTATGTTTTTATTATTTATCATTTGGTCGATAACTGTTTTTTTGAGTGAGCAGCTCAGGAACTAAGGTTGGACTTTGAGAATCTAAAAACTTCAAAGCTAGGCTGCTCTCTGCCATTTGTTGCTAGTAGCTATATACTATCTCGAAGACATAGCTCTTTCTTTATAAAGAAACCGAAGAAGGTGAGTAACTAAGTTGAGCAACTAACTTTGTTAGACAGAGTGAAACATAGCTACCTAAATAGTGTAAGTAGCAGCATATATAGCTAAATGGCAAAAACATGCAGCTTTTATCCTTTATCTTTGGTGAAGGAGTTCAGAAATTAGCTTCTGACAGTTGTGAGATAGAGAGTTTGGTGATGGCTATATACCATAACCACAACAATCTTGGCTTAGTATCTCATTATTGCTGATGAAGGCTAGAGCATCTAGTTGAAACACCGAGATAGTAAAATTCAAGTTGATTATTATGAAGGTCATTGTAAGTTCGTTGAGAGTATATTTAAATATATCAAAACCACAACAATCTTGAGTTAGTGTGTGTATATCCACAACAATCTCTAGCTAACAGCTGCAAAGCAAAAGAGAGCAACTAAACAAGATGGGGAAATAGAGAATCTATCTCATACATCATGGTGAAGATGGACTAAAATTATGTAATTACACGAAGGTGCTCTTACAGACACATGAGTCTATCAATATTCTGACAATGGTCTTCTAAGAGCTATACTATTTGAAGTTTATTGTTGTCCAGTTGATTCATAGCCAAACATTATGGTCTGCACTTTTTCATATGCCACTGACCTACAAAAATCTCTATACTTTAGAGCACAAAGAGAAATCTGTTACAAGCGATATGGAGAATTAATCAGGGTCGTATTCAGATCTTTACTCACTTATCAAATCTAAATGTCAGAATACAAGGGATCTCTGGTGCACCTTTTGTATCCACTCAGTGCATGTTATCTATTGTATGCCTATTACTCCGCACATCACCAACCTCATCACAAAAACTCAGAGGCAAATGAAGACATCATTCAGGTTCAATCATTAGCTTTAATTTTTGCATACGTAGCTACAGCAAAAATGTCATACTTATTTCCAGTCTCTCATCTATGCGGCAAGCTTGTCATTTACATATTGTGACCTGGAACCATAGCCTCCACTTTGAATGGTCATGCTGCAGATATGGTTTTTATTTGGAGAACTATTTGTTTACGCATTTTTGTGTATGCACATTAGACATTTAATTCCAACCCCTCACATTTTCTGCTATAGATGTGTTCATTAAACCTTAGTTATTTGGTGACACTGCTACTAACCAAACCAACAAGGAATCCACCTGCAAGAAAAACTGCATTTGACAGTGAATAGGTGCCTACTTAAGAACATCAATACTATTAATTCTTCTATATACATTAATTAAACAATACTGTGCATATTTTTAGATGCAGAGAACTAGAAGGAGCTAGTTTTGAAAGCCAGACAAGGAAGGAGCTAGCCTTATGAGCAAGACAGAGGAGCTAGATTCATTAACTAGTCTCTTGGTCACTCACTAATATATTCCAGTGAGTGGTGGCCTATCTAGTTGAGATCTCTCTCGGAAGTATGTATCCATAGCATATAGATGGAATATCTATTGTTTTTCTACAAAATTACTTGACAACATCCATTGGAGAAAGATGAGAACAGTCCTTGCAGCAATCATGCAATTGGCATCTTCTACAAGCCAGATGTAGTTTACACCAGGAAACTTTTATTTTTTATGCAAATAAGTATTAGCTCTGGGTACTTTGGGATTGAAACTGAAAGTGTTTTTGAATTTCAAAACTTAAATGAAAACTCACAGGTGCTCTATTAAAAGGATAGACAAAGGCCTTGGTCTCTGGCAACTATATATTTTTAATGTATAGCTGGAAGCTCATCAAGAAACCAAGAAAATAATATGTGGTTGTGCTAATAATTCTTGCCGCAATGTTTTGTGGACTACATTGCCTTGGTGTTAAGGCTACTGTGTATGCTCATAACCAATGCTTTTCTTCATTAATAATATAATTGCAGTGAGACCAGTGCTTCACTGAGGGATACGTATTATATGTCTAAAGATGATATTTTGTGTACTATTATGAAAGAAGTTCCAAACATCCAACGTACTAAACAACCAGAAATCACAACGCTAATAGTGTATACAGCAGAAATACCTGCCTTCTGGGAAGGGTATTACTAACCCACTCACCCACCCACCCTCCTAAATTAACCCTATTATATGACATTGCACATTCTGCATGTACTGTAGTTTGGTTATTGAGGATGTTATAAGGCATGGCATAGCTGGGAGCAAGGCCTAATCATGTCAGAAGACAAGGCATGGGTGGCCAGGGGACATGGCCTAATGTTGTTTTAAAATTTTGGGAGCATGGAATGGCCAGGGGGCATTGTGTAAGGGACCAAACTGTGTCTAAAATGTTCCTGTCAAGAAGTTTCATATCACATGTGATGTGATGTGTATGTAGGCCAAATTCTGCAGTTTGGATATTAATTGACAAATACTGTTTTATCCTGCGATGTAGTTCAACGTTCGATAATTGATGTATGTACCCCCAAGGGTTGGCACCAGGGCATGTTTTAAGGTGACACTCCCCAACCCCTCACCCAATCCGTCAATCCTGATCTACAATCTCTACAACATCACACAGTGTTGGCTAGTATCTGCCCTAGTTTAGCCAACATAGATATTTTAAAGCCTTGAGGGGATGACATGTCTGGTAACTTGGACCGAGCACCCAAAAACTAAGTTCAAGACCTTCCTGGGGTGAAGGGTTTCCATATATTGGACATGTGTGAGTTAGCCAAACATAGCCGAGTCTATTAGCCACTCACATGCAGCATGCACACACAAACACACACAAACACATAACCCATGCATGAATACATTCACACATACACACATGCATGCACGCATGCATGCATACACACATAACGGAGAGAGACCCTCTCCTATATACGAAATTATGTTCTAATACTTTACATAGAATGAGGTCAAATGTGGTCAAATGTGTTCGAAATCTATCTTATGAAGTGGTCAATATTGATTGAAATCCATCTTATGATGTGGCTAGGATTGTTCCTGATCCAACTTACGAAGAGGTCAGGCTTGATCCAGATCCATCTTTCAAAGTGGTAGCATAGACCTTCCATGAACAACCTATACTGGAGTTTTACAAACTGTCATGATTCATGATAACATTGTGTGGTTAGCTATGCTCTTATATGCTGTTTTTGTCCTAATACAGTGCAATCTTGTAATCCAATATGCCTGCACCTAGAGGTGTTTAGATTGGTGAATTTGTTCAGATTACTCAAACTATATAATTTGTAATTTGTACTTTAGTTGTAATAATTTATATATGTACATGCAACTACAGTGTATTACAATAAACTAAACAGAGAAATATTCAGTTAGCATCTTCCGATAATGGTGGTGATAATGGTGGCGAGACAGTTTCTTTGCTTACAGTACAGGCTGGTTTTTAATTAGTGTACATGGTGGTGTAAATTTAAGCCCATAGAAAAATATTATTTATATGTACACACCACAAAACTTGTGTACACACCACAAAGAGCTGTTTGGGTTGATACTGTGTACAAACCTATTTGGCTGAACCACTTGGAACCGACAAGCCTAGGTTTATTAATGAGCTAATTGCATTGTATTAATGTGATGGTGACCAATACTTTGATTTGCTTATTGTTATTATGTTATTCACCAATTACGATTAGTCAAAGGTAAATGTGTCACATACCTTTAACAATGAAGACTAGGTTATTGCTATTATATTGGAGTCTAGGTAGGCATTGAGGACTATAAGAGCTTAATAGAAGATCAGTATGCCAGCTTAATTGTTATCTGTGTAGCATTCTGTATTCAGTGAAATGTTTTCATTCTTTGTTGTTTTAATACTATGATTAGCTATTTCAGGCCATCTAATAAATAACTCCTTGTTAGGAATGGATCATCAATTACGGTTGATGACAACCCGATGAAGACCAGCTCCAGCTTAATAATGTAATACATGCCCTCAGCCTATGAAAACATATTTCATAGGGAAAATGCCTACCAATAGCTACAGTTACACAGATCAACTCATGGTACAGTACAGCTACATAGTAACTATAGATGACAATCAATACTGCACCAGGATGGGAGGCATGCATATTCAGATAAAAGAACAGTAGAGGTATGCATATAATCTATGATTACAAGTGCTATTGTGGTGTATTTTTTCATGGTTCCAGTCTTCCCCTATGGTCGTGTTTTCTGCTCTGATTGTCCAGATGGTCATCACCCAGCTGCATTGCTTCCAGGAGGTGTTTGGATCCTTATCCCTGACCCAGGTTGCAAGCCAGTGCGGCATCTGCTCATATACCATCTCAGCATCATACATGCATGTCTCGCATTCTTTGGTCCAGCGTCGGCTCCATCCACCATCCTTGATGAAAGTGTCTATCATGGCAAGGTGTATGTGGTCCACACCAACTGTTTGTGTCTCCTCCAGTGACCCAAGATTCATCTGCTAGTTTCCTTATATCCACCATCTTCCTCTCGTATATTCTCTTGCTAACATGGAAATGGCGTATGAGTGCCTCCTTTGTACTTGTGAAGTAAACTTCCACTGACATGTAAAAGAGGGCGTGTGCCCGCTAAGTGTGTTGTCCACCTTTTTTCTAGAACTCCAAAGTTCTACATGTGTGTCTGGAACAAGAGAAGAATGGTTGCTATGTCTGACTCTTCCTCTGCCTGTTTGCAAAATTGCAGCACACACTGTGTTATCAGCATTGGTAGGCTCTGCATTGACTTTCTGCTGGTTCTATTTGTAGGCGTAGTAGCCTCTACCAGCATTCTGTCTCTTCTTCCTTTTCCCTGTGATGTTCATCTTCCCTGTGCCTCTCTTGTTCCTCTCGGTGCTGTTCCATTCTTTTGAAGAATTCCCTTTTAGTGGTTTGTCTGGCTCCTCAGTATCTGAGAACTCAACTAACTTGCTGTCTCCATGTTCTGTTCTGTTTCTGGGGAGCTTTGTCCCTCACCGTCTTTGTTTGACCTATGTCTCGACATTCCTCCTCTGGTTGTATTGCAGGAGGTCCCCTTCCTCCTTAGGTTGTAGGCCGTAGTCTGTGTCCTACCGATCTCTCTGTTGTTGTGTGTCCCAACTCTGCGTGCTTTGTGTTGTGTTTGAATTTTAGATCGTCACTTTCATTTCCACACTTATACACCGATTCACTTGTGCACTGACAGTGTTCCGCACTTTCCGGTCGTCACTTTCACTTACACTTCTGCCCTTGTACATGGTATCCATTCGTACTGTTTGTGATAGTTAGAGTAGACAATAACAAACGAATTTGACTTGTAATGGTTCTTATAGACACTTCCAGACTGAATTAATAGCAAATACTGAGCTATACTAGCAACTGTCTGGATGGAATTCGGATTTGCATTGCCACATGTTATTTGCAGACTTGCTTTCTGTTCAGATAGTCATTTCTAGCTAATTGTTCTGGCTAAGTTCGGTAACCGCTGCCACCAAATGTTAGGGAGTGCCCTTTTGGTGGGACTCTCTAACCTCTCTGTCCTGACTGAACTTGCCTTATGCTTGGCAAGCCTAAACTATCCAGACACCACTGCTTGGAATTGGTACTATCATTAAATAAAGATATTCGATGGAACTGAGACACCCTCTTCTCTACTCAATTAGTCAAAAACCAATAGTTCAAGTGGCATAGTACTGACTATGACTTAATATGGTCAGAACTGTCTCTGCCTGTCAGGGAGTCCTGTTGATTAAGGGGGATGGGCCCCCTGACATCCTCCAATGCTGATGAGGAGTTCTCTATGGGCCCCCTGACATCCTCCAATGCTGATGAGGAGTTCTCTGCCTCCCTTGAGATTACCCAAATGCGATCCTATCACAATAATTGAATTATGGCTATGCGATTATTGCTGACAAGATGGAATCCAAAGCATGCACTCACAAACGAAAATGAGAGCCAAATACATCAAAAGCAGGTGAACTCGCTGAAACTGACACACAAAAATGGGTAATGAAAAGAGCCAAAAAAGAGCCAAATAAAAGGGATCTTCCACAAGACTGACAACTTCAAGAACATGGCTTTACTCTGCACAAGAGTGCATTCCATGATGCTGTGGCCCTTAGTTATGGATGGCCTCCTTAAAATACTGCAACAAAATGTGCCTGTGGTTGCAAGTTCTCAACTGAGCATGCTCTATCTTGTGCAAAAGGGGTTCCCTTCCATATGACACAACAAAATCAGAGACCTCACAGCCACGTTTCTCACAGAGGTTTGTCACGACATGTCCATTGAGCCAGAGCTACAACGAGTGATGAATGAAGCACTGTCAGGAGCAACCGTCAACTTTCAGGATAAGCACGACTGGATATTAGCAGCAAATGGCTTCTGGGGAGGATCCTTTGAAAAAACTTACTTTGATGTCAAGATCTTTAACCCCTGCTCCACCAAATAGACATAATCAGATGTCATCATGCTACAAAAAAGACGAAAGGCTTAATTAAGAAGTGAGCTGCATGTATGGGAGATAAAAAATGCAACATTCACACCCCTTGTGCTCACAGAGGCAGACTAGCCAATAAAGCAACCGATTTTTACAAAAGGCTAGCTTCCAAGCTTGCATCAAAATGGAACCATCTATATAGCAGCCCAATGGACTGGCTAAGATGTAGGCTATCATTCTCTCTTCTCGCTCAGCAATTCAGGCTATAAGAGGGGCAAGTTCATTGAGTGGTCTTCCCATCAGAGTTCCACATGCATTTGACATAGTGAACTTATAATCATGCCATATTTGCCTCTTAAGCAACCACAACCATGTAATCAAGTTTTAGAGCCCTATGAAAATACTTGTTGAATGCAGTAGGGCTTCCTCTACCCACTAGTGCTGTCTAACACTTAGCAAAAAATGTGTTGCAAAATCTAGCACTCAGGTTTTGAGGTATCTTCACTTTAGTTCCAGTAATTTGGGTATGGAAAGTGTTTTAGTATAAAAAGAGAGCACACAGAGAGACCTATCTTTTAAGCTATATATCAAGTCTACATCAAGAAGTATGCAGAATCTATGGATATATAAATCGGTAACCACAAGTTTCTTTTTTAACTCCTACCAGTTCGGTATCATCCCCAGGCCAACTGCAGTACATGTCCTTCCCCCCCTCCCCCTATGTTTGACTAGTTCTGGCTATAATAATAACCCTGTCAAAATATTAGATTTTAGATTGCGGTGTACATGGAGATACAAGCCGTTGTAGATCCAGTTATGGTGTGTCTTGATAATGAGGTGTATTGTGGGAGTCCTACCACTTGCCCTTGCACTCCCAGTTCATTTTTTCTAGTTCAGTTGTAGAAGTCAATTATATATATGGAAACATCTGCCTACTTATGTAGAAAACATAACCACTCCACCCCACGAGGAAAACTCTGATGCCTATCATCAGGATCCACAAGAGGAAAATTTTGACAGTGTATCTGAAACTGAAGATGAATTGGCATTAGTGCCAACCCTTTCTCCAAGCTAGTATACAGATAGCAGTGTTCTATCTAGAAAAAAGTGTTTGGGGGGGAAGCTTGTGTTACTGTATAACCCAAGCTTCCCCCATCCCCAAACAATTTATAATTTTCTCCACCGTGGAGTCAGTGTGAAGAAAAATTATTGTAGGGTACACAAAATCATACCTATAGTTATTATATTCTTGAGAAAGTGTATAAATGAGAGGATGGTCAATGAGTTCACAAATTAATTTTACGTGTTTTAACAGACTTGTAATGATTAATTATATCTTCTAAAATGTCATGAGACAGAGTATCAGGACCTTCAATGCAGATGCGCATAGTGTTTTCGAGTGTGTCCTCACCCATTCGGTTTCGAACCCCGTCTTGATGAATTTCATACTACTGAAACTACGTTCAACAGTTGCTGTTGTAACTGGTAGAACAGAAATAATTCCAGCTAGCCTAGACAAATTGGGGAAAGCATCTGCAATGTCACCATGGGGCTAATCAGCTTGGACAGGACTTGATGTATAGAACTGCTCCTGTACTGCATAAATATGAGCCGCCTGAATAATTTCCATTCAGAAAGTGTATCTTCAGCTTCAATATCAGGCTGTGAAATACATTCCTCTCCATCATATTGCACTTTCTGCACAGCTCCATAGAAATTTGTCAGTTCCAAAACTTTATCCACGCCATAATTGGGAAGTTTGTCTTCAGTGTCAGGAAGATGTTGTGGATCAAACACAGACATTGCAGAGATGAGATCAGTTGACCCCATTCTGACATTGATGTGATCAACTACACTCTGTATGTATGGACGATAAATTCTCTGTAAAAACTTGGCCTTATCTTCTTCACTTACAACAATATTTTTCTTTCCAAGCTGTGCAGGATCAGAAAAAACTTCCATATGATCTTTGAACCATGTGCTGGTGTTTGGATGTTCTTTCAGTTCCTGTAGCCTTTTTATTGCATTACTCACCATCGTTGGCACACTAGCAAGATCAATTTGTTTGCTTTGCAAACTACCCTGAAGTTTGGCCACGATGTGCATGACATCTGACAGCATGTAAATGCTAGCTATAGTCTTGTATTTTGTTAACAGAACTGCTATTCCATGTGCTTCAGCATCCCCTGTATTATCATAGATTTCTTCAAATGTACCAACTAAAGCTGCTAAACTTCTACGCACTGCTCGTATTGCCCTTTTGCGAGCAAGGCATCTGGTGTCACTAGGTTTCTGCATTTTTATTTCTGGACAATCAAGTTGAGCTTGAATTTAAACCACCTTCTTTGGGGAATAGTGAAACGATTTCCAGATGGTCAACAGTGTACCCAATACCCTTTTCACTTCCTGGTGTTCATTAGCTGCATTAATGGAAGCAAGCTGTAGCTTATAACATTGGCAATGAATATAGAGAGCAGAAGGTGCCAACATCCTCAATCGTTTTTGCACACCAGTTTTATGGCCTGACATAGTGCTGGCACCATCAAAGCCAAGTCCACGCAACTTTTCACAGCTGATACTATGGGAGTTAAGAAAATCAGAAAGATATTTAGAAATGGCTTTAGCATTTGTTTCTTTAACATGGATGATTACAAGGAAATGTTCAACTACCTTATTTTCGTGAAGCCATCGAGCACAAACAGACAATTCTTCCTTTGATGCAGAGTCTGTAGACTCGTCTGCCATCAATGAGTAATATGCACTAGATTTCAAGCTAATCAAGAGTTTTTCCTTGATAATCTCACTAATACTTGAGAGTAGCTCAACTATTGTCGTGTAAGACTCATATGTAGCACTTTGCGGGCATGTTTGCAGTGCATTTGCAACTTAACATTCCCATTATCAATTTGCAACGTTAGAAGAGAGTTGAAGGTAGTAGTATGTGGAATATGGAATTAACTAGGAAATACAGAGATCGAAGAAGTGTTTTCATTAATTCACGGTTTTCTTTCTTCTCTTCCTCACTAGCGGCCGCTATTTGTTCAACTACAGTCCATTGTTCAGAGAGAGAGAGAGAGAGAAATAGCCCTTTTTTCCATCGCTGCAACATGCCAGTCTGATTTGTCATGTTTAGATAAAAGAGATGTTGCCTTAACCCAGTTGCTCACAGACCTGCTCACCCATGCCCCTCTGGATTGCACTGGTACCTTCCCATGTACCTTACAAACTGAACACAGCAT